>CAUYUJ010014637.1:230427-388170 GCA_963575745.1 Prorocentrum cordatum | reverse complement strand
GGGCACTCGCGGCTGATTGCGTTCTTCCTGGCACGTGCGGCACATGACTGGGCGATGGCCCGCGCCCTTCAAGCAGAAGTGCTTCACTTGCTCATCAGTCAGATGCGTCCTGTCCGCGAACTCTCGGCCTCTCGCATCTGCTTCTGTCGGGCGCGCGGAACACCTGAACACCTGGGATCGCTTGTGGTTCGTTTCGCAGTCACGGCATTTCACTGGCCTATGGCTCGCGCCCGTTAAATAATATTTCCTAACTTGCGATGTTGCCAATTGCCCCGCGTCCGTGAACTCCCGCCCTCTTCCGTCGGCGTCTTTTGGGCGCGCCGAACACCTCAGCGGCTGTTGCCGACGTGCGCCTCGTCGACCACTGTTCGTTTCATTCATGCACTTCGCTTCCTTCTGCGATTGATTCCACTTGTTCCATCCGGGCCCCCCCCCCCCCCCCCCCCCCGCGCACTCCTTGCAGAGCTTCTCCCCTGCGCCCTGCGTCGCGTGCTGATTCGCCGTAATGTCTGCCTCTGTCTTAAGGAATTCACAACAGTCCGCGCAACGGATCTTGAATTTGTCTTGTACATTCTCCTGCCACTAGAGAGACTCTTTCCGCGACTTCCTCCGGGATGGTGGGCCTGCGCGCCTGTCGCATTTGCTTGTCCGCACGAACACTCTGCTCCTTTCGGGTTCGGCCTCCGCCACTCTGGAGACCATCTCGGCCCATAGGTCACAAGTCGTGCACCACTTCTCCCCTGCTCCTTCAACATCTTCGTGCACTCGCAGCAGAAGCTCGGCCCCGACTTCGCGCCGAACTCCGTCGTGCTGAATTCAGTATTCTCCTTCACCTTGCGACACTTCCCGCATGTTTTCCGCGGCGTCAACCTCTCCTCGATGTCGGGCCACGGCGACGCTTCTCCCCGCAGCTTCGGTAACAACGACCTCGTGCCCTCCAAGTCTCCCTGCGTGTGCGGCTGTCTCGAAAATGGCCGATATATGAGCAGGCCCTGTCGAGTCTGCACGCGCGTTATGGCCGCGTAGCTCGACATCCAGCTCACGTTTCTGCCTTCCTCCAAGTCCGCTATTGCCGCGTCGAGCGTTCGCCCTTGCGCTGCGCGCGCCGTGCACGCCAGCCCAGGAGAAATTATAAACTGTCTCCGTCGCACTCCCCGCGCGGGCTTCTTTCGATACGAGTCCAGATGCCACGTCCGAGCACGAGGGGCTATGGGATACAACCCGGGCCCCGGCATCACTTTCAGCGTCCACTTCCTGGCGTGGAAGTCCAACACGATTTGCCATGGCATCTTACGCAGGACCCTCGACGACACGTCCTGCACGTCTTCTTCTTCTTCATCTACCACCCATGAATGTATCGTCGCGCGACACCCTCGTAGCAGTTGCTTCTCTGATCTGTCCAAATGGTCCGTCAGTACAACTGGCGTGCCCACGGCAAGCGGAAACCATCCTGGCATGTCTGCACAGGCCTTGTCGTGGTATCCGAGCCACCGCACTTTGTCTGCTGAGGTGTGCGGCCTTTCCTGGTACGTGGCGTGCGTGGCCTTATCCCGCGCATAAACCTACGAAACCGGTTTCTTCCGGCACGCAGCCCAGTCCACGGCCCGCTGCCGCGCCACCTTGCACTTCGCATGCTTCGACGAATTGTGGAAGTGCGAACCGTTCGTCTGCGGCACTGGTGGCTACGAGAGATCGACGCTTTCTTTCCTCTGCAAACCGTCCACACTCCAGCCCGTTGTCCTTTGCGATAGACGCCACGTTCTGCATGCAGGATAGCGAACCACACATCGGCTGGACATGTAACCAAGACCCTGGAACGTCTGTAGGTTTCCCATGCAGAAACTAGTGCGTCCTTTCGGTCAGGGCTCCCCGTCGGCACTCGTCTTGTACTGCCAGGAACCACTCGTCCTTCTCTTCCAAACGCTTGCACTCTACCAATTCCGTCATTCCCGCCACGGACCCTGGCCCCTCGCCCCAGAAGATGTACTGACCATGATCTTCTTCGGCGCCTGGCGCATACTGCCTCGCCTTCCGTGCCCATGACGTCGGAATTGCATTCAATGGAGTTCCGCCAGGGGGTTCCAATTGGTAGAAATCTCCGCGGGATAACATATTGACACCTCCAAAAGGACGGTCTACCTTGTCGGCACCCACCTCCCCTTGCCTCGCTGCCGACATCACGGGCCTCAAGTGCGCATCCAGCTCTGCAAGAAAATTTGCACTGACCATGCTGATTTCGTCGATGATGAGCCAACGCCACTGCTGAATTCGCTTCGCTGCCTCTACTTTCTTTGCACCTGGCTCTCCGAACTTCTTACCGGATTCCGTGCTGGCGCCGTGCGGAGTCATCCCAAACGCGGCGTGCAACGTGTGCCCATCCAGAATGGACGCGTTCGTGGCTTGTAACGCAACCACTTGGAAGTCCAGACCGTGCCCCCAACCCATGACTCCTTCTAAGACGTGTTTCCGTAAGGTCTCGACCACAAAGCTCTTCCCTGTGCCTGGGCCTCCGCACAGCATCCAACGCAAAGGGCTCCGAACTGCCGATTGTACGCTCGTCTTCCTGACACTCAGCGATCATCCTGTCCATGACTTTCTCTACGACTTCCCTTTGTTTCTCACTCATATCTACGACGCGGCCGCTGCGCCGCCGCAACTCCTCAGCGCCGCCTGCAGGAACCTGTCTCACTCTCCCCTCCTCAATTTCGCCACCCTCCAACCCGTCGCCTCTCGTCTTTGTCTGAGAGGCCCGAGCATGTGCTTCCCGTCGCTTCAACTCTTCATCTGTCACCTCTACGCGCAAGTCTGTTCTCGCCCGCGCTCCTCCATGGCTCCTTCCATCCCCGCCCGCCTCTCGGCCCCGCGCGCGCGTCGATGTGGCCGCGGCTTCGGCACTCAGGCGACGCGCCTCTGCAACGGCGCCTGTCGTTTCCCTTTATCGCCCTCTCAGCGCGCGCCCCCAACGTGCACGCGCCGCCGGACGCCTTCGTAGAGCTCGTCGACGTCCACATCTTCGTCACTGAACAAGTCATCGTCGTGCTTCCTCCCAGCGCCATCCCCCTCGGGACGCATGTCGACGACGCTCGTGTAATTCTGCACAGACCTCTTCGATTCCTCGCAAGGAAGGCCGCCATCCAACCACTCACGTGCGGCTTGTGCCAGCGTCTTCTCACCAGTGCACCACTCTGACACTCTCGGTACCCCGTCCAAATCTGTGTTTTGCAGAGTGAACGATCGAAAATCCGCCATCAAGATGAGCGCGTTCCTATCTGCTTCCCCTTGCCGATGCTTCGGCTGTGGTGCACCGTGAAAGCTCGGGTTCCGCGGACTCTCGTTCCGAACTAACACCCTCTTGTGCCGTGTCGTTTCCACGCCTTCAACGTCAGGGAACGCTACCCACGCGTCGCAGCCGTCGCCGCGAATGACATAATCGATCCCTGCCAAAAGCGGTGCTTGTCCCACTTCCCTCTGCCGTGCCTCCCGGACCTTCGTCTTGCCGCTCGCCGTGAGTATTGCGAAATACTGACATTCATCCTCCTCGCCCTCCGCGTCTTCCTCGACCTCCTCTGCCACCTCTTTCCTTTTTCATTTCTTCGTGGGCCACTTTGTCATTTCGATACGCTATTATCGGAAAAAACTAATACACAGAAAGGTACCGTAGTTCTGGGGCCCATTTGGCATCCAACGGTCTCATGCCGTACAGGTATGCTGGATTGTTTGATACTACGCGCGGTCTCTTTGCGCGCCTACCATCGCGCTCCACATGAACTCTGCCGGGGTCAGATCGCTCCGACGCCACCCCACACTCTTTTTCTACCATCCTCACCGCGTCAAACCCAGGGACCATTGCTGTTCGACGTCTTGATACCCTCCGCAACTGTCACGTCTCGCACATCCGAGTGCGCGCGCAGGTTCACACTCTCTTGCGCGGACCGCGCGATCCCTTTCCCGTACATATCCGAGAGTAGCCGCGTGATGTGGCGGTGCGCCACGTAGGAGGCGCTCCGCCCTTTTACTTTGCCCGCCAACGCATGGTGCCCTTTTGTGCACTCTTTCACCTTGTTGAATGACGACGTCAGACGCTTCGCCCCATAGTCGCACGCATATCCTGCCTGGGCGTTCTGCGCGCGCTGTGCCGCGAGCACGATATCTTTTACCTCCGCGCCGTCCCAGCACCTCTCTGCGCAAGCGTCCCCGTCATGCGTCTGCTCCAAAATTGGGAACCTCATAGTCGCCCCGATACGCGCCCACGATGCGCGCCCATCCTCGCACCCCTGGAGCCCGCCGCATGCGAAACCACATTCGCCAACCCAGACCGCAAGGCACGATTCTGTCGGCGCAACCGTGGAGTGAACTGTGGAGGAGCCGCTACCATCGAAATTTGAACCACAGCGGCACTGAAACACACTCTACGACATTCGCGAGACGTTCTGTCGGAGGAAAATATGCATGCCAAGGGATCTACCGCCACACGACAGAACGTGACCATCCTCGCGCCCCTAGCGTCGACCGCATACAGAAAACACACCCGCCAACTCAGCCAGCAAGGAACAATCCTGGAGCGGTCATTGAGGGCTCCCTTTTTTTGTTTGATGCTCGACCTGTCTTAAGCCTCCCACGCGCTCGCGTTGGGTCGAAAAAAAAATCCGCCCGAGTTTTTGTTGTAAAAACTGGCTTCGAAACCTCCACCGCCGCGCGCTGGGACAGCTGCGCGTTGCGAGTTCTGGCTCGCATGGGTTTTGTCAAAGATCCCCTGCAATGTTGCGGCTTGGGCGGGGCAGCGATCCGCCTCGCTAATCCCTTCCCTTCTCTAACGCCCCCTCATCCCTCCCCCTTTCGCCGTGCGTGCATCGCGGGGCCTCAACTTGCGGGCGCATGATTCCGTGCACGGGTGAGACTCGCCGCCGTGCGTCGGCAATGCGGCATCAACCTGCGCTTGCAAGACGCTGCGCACTTTCTTCGAAAAAGATACCACACAAGAAACATCTGAGGGGGGACGCCCCCACGTATATAGACATGTGTCTATATTTGTATATATACATATATACACACATATACATATACATGTGTGTGGTTGGCAGACACATTTGCGCATGTATATGCCTACATACATGTATATATGTATATGTATACAGTTCAGCGCCTGCACTACTGAACATAATCCTGCGTTGAGGGGGGGGCGCCCCAGTACCATCTGATTGTACATATGTCCATCACTGCACACGCAACAACGAATTGAAAGCTGCTCGTGGCTGGCAACAGGGCGCGTTGCGGCTCGCTGCTCCCCAGTCTTCGGCCCCGTGGTGAGCATAACCCGATGAGGCGGGAAGTTGCTTGGTTTGCATCTGTGCACCCGCGTGCCCTGCTGCTTCTATAACTCGAGCAAGCGCGGGTCGCTCGCGGAAGCCCCGAGACAATCCGCTTCAAAAGAGGCCGCGGGGGAGCCCTCTGCAACGAACAAGGCAACGCTGAGCAGTCCGTCCAGCGGTTTTGTCGACCACCGAATCGACCACCCAGGGCAGAGCAGCAAAGAACCACCATCTCGCGGACATCGTCAGGCAACGTGCGGGCCATGTCAAGGATGTTGCGGGGCCTGTAAATGGCGCCGCCCCAACCGGGGCACTTCCGCAACCAGACCGTAAAATTCGAAACCACCTGGTCGGATATCTCTGCATCCAAATAACACCAAACAGCAATGAAGAAAGAAGGAATCGGCATCCAGAATTGCAGGATTGGGCTCCGCGGGCGTGCGGTTATGCACTTGCAGTGCTGGGATCCGCATGTCGCTGGTGCCTGAATAGCTATGGGAGAGAAGATGGGAAGGGGGGATAATAATCAACATGGTATGGACTTGGAACACCGCCCTCATTGGATGGGTCGCTCTCCTTCGGGTCCCGAGAACATCCACGTTCGCGATGGACCGAAACTTCAACGCGCTTGCGGGGATATCGCCTAACACTCCCGTTATGCCGAAGGAAAAAACCGCGCGTGTTTTCCTATTGTTCTGCAAGCTTCCACCGCCGATCGCTGGCACACCCGCACGCTGCCATATTGCTCTCGCGCTCACCCCCCCGGACCCATGGCGAGTAAAAGCCCCCCAACACAGGCCGCGAGACGCGAGTGTCCTGGCGCGTCCTGAATGGGATGGGGGGAAGCCGCTGCCGTCGGCATTTTGACCACAACATCACTGGAGCAACCCAGCCCCCCTCCCATACATATATATATATATATATCAAAATATATCCCAGTGCGACCCTACCTAGGAGTTGGAGCCCATAGGACAGCAGCATTAGTAGTAACAGTAAAGCTAAGCTAAAGCTAAGTTGAAACTAAGCTAAAGCTAAGCTGAAGCTAAGGTGAAGCTATGCTGAAGCTAAGCTGAAGCTAAGCTGAAGCTAAGCTGAAGCTAAGCTAAAGCTAAGCTAAAGCTAAGCTGAAACTAAGCTAAAGCTAAGCTAAAGCTAAGCTAAAGCTACGCTAAAGCTAAAACTCCCAGGGGACTGGGGGAACCGCTCCCAGGGGACTGGGGGAACCGCCCGGGGCGCTTTCCACTGCCCGGCCCCTTTAAGCAAAGAGAGTAAGAACCCTTCTAGGCAGAGCCTAGGTAGGGAAAAAACATGCTGGCGCGGATGGGCGGGAGAGGGGGGCCTCGCTGCCAGACGACAGCTGCCGCGCGAAACGCGCCCATCCTCGCGCCCCTGGAGTCCGCCGCATGCGAAACCACACTCGCCAACCCAGACCGCAAGGCACGATTCTGTCGGCGCAACCGTGGAGTGGGCTGTGGAGGAGCCGCTGCCATCGAAATTTGACGCCACAGCGGCACTGAAACACACTCTACGAAATTCGCGAGACGTTCTGTCGGAGGAAAATATGCATGCCAGGGGATCTACCGCCGCGCGACATAACTGACCATCCTCGCGCCCCTAGCGTCGACCGCGTAAAGAAAACGCACTCGCCAACTCAGCCAGCAAGGAACAATCCTGGAGCGGTCATTGAGGGTGTCCTTTTTCTTGGTTCGATGCTCGACCTGTCCAAGGCCTCCCACGCGCTCGCGTTGAGTCGGAAAGAAAGCCGCGCGTGTTTTGTGTTTTTTCTTTTTGCAAAAAAAAAAACTGGCTTCAAAACCTCCACCGCCGCGCGCTGGGACAGCTGCGCGTTGCGAGTTCTGGCTCGCATGGGTTTTGTCCGAGATCCCCTGCAATGTTGCGGCTTGGACGGGGCAGCGATCCGCCTCGCTAATCCCTTCCCTTCTCTAACGCCCCCTCATCCCCCCCCCTTTCGCCATGCGCGCATCGCGGGGCCTCAACTTGCGGGCGCATGATTCCGTGCACGGGTGAGACTCGCCGCAGCGCGTCGGCAATGCGGCATCGACCTGCGCTTGCAAGACGTCGCACACTTTCTTCGACAAGGATGCCACATTAGAATATGAGGGGGACGCCCCCACGTATATAGACATGTGTCTAATTGTATATACATATATATAAACTATATATATGTATATATGTGTGTATATATATGTATGTATATATATATATACATATGTATACATATATAATATATATATGTATATATATATATATAGATGGGGGCGCCCCTGTATCATCTGATGGTGCATATGTCCATCACTGCACTCGCAACAACTAATTGAAAGCTGGTCGTGGCCGGGAACAGGGCGCGTTGCGGCTCGCTGCTCCCCAGTCTTCGGCCCCGTGGTGAGCATAACCCGATGGGGCGGAAAGTTGCTTGGTTTGCATATGCGCACCCGCGTGCTCTGCTGCTTCTATAACTCGAGCAAGCGCGGGTCGCTCGCGGAAGCCCCGAGACAATCTGCTTCGAAAGAGGCCGCGGGGGAGCCCTTTGTAACGAACAAGGCAACACTGAGCACTCCGCCCAGCGGTTTCTCAACCACCGAATCGACCACTCAGGGCAGACGCCCGCGCCATATCCGCCTGCGGCATCGAAAGAACGCGGGCGCCGTCGGGCAACGCGCGGGCGAAGGATGGTGTCGGGCGTGTCAATGGCACCAGCCCGACCAGACAATTCGGAACCAGGCCGTAGAATTCGAGGCCCTTGGGAGGGTATCTCTGCATCCAATAACACAAAAGAAATGAAGAATGGAACAATCCGCATCCGGATTTGGCACGCAGGGCCTTTGGCTATTCACTTTCCGTTCTGGGCTCCGCGGGATCTGCGGTCATGCGCTTGCCGCGCTGGGATCCGGAAGCCGCCGGCGCCTCAATAGCTATGTGGAAGGAAGATGGGAGAGAGGATAAGCATCTCTCTCTCTCTCTTTCTCTCCCTCTCTCTCCCCCCCTCTCTCTCTCTCTCTCTCTCTCTCTCTCTCTCTCTCTCTCTCTCTCGCATCTCTCTCTCTCTTCTCGCTCTCTCTCTCTCTCTTCCTCTTATATATTTTGAGGTGGTGTGTGAATATACCACAAACACTGGGCGAGCGCGTTGATCGGGTCGGCATCGGCGGGCGAGGCAGGCGAGAAGCCAAGCTCGGGGGAGGAGGGAGGAGGGGGGGGGGAAAAAAGGGGGGGGGGGGGGAGAACAAAGAATAAAAAAAAAAGAAATAAAGAAAAAAAAAAAAAATAGAAAAAAAAAAATAAGAAAAAAAAAAAAAAAAAAAAAAAAAAAAAAAAACAAAAAAAAAAAAAAAAAAAAAAGGGGGGGGGAAAAAAAATAAAAAAGAAAAGAAAGAAAAAAAATAAAAAAAAAAAACTAAAATAAAAAAGACAAATAAAAACAAGAAAAAAAAAAAAGAACAAAAAAGAAACGAAAAAAAACCAAAAAAAATAAAAAAAAAAAAGACTTTTACAAATATCGATGGGGGAGGGGGAGAAGACGGGGGGGGCGGCGGGGGCAGAGGGGGGCGAGGAGGTGGAAAGACGCTGGAAAAGGAGTTGCACCTCGAGCCAGCCTCACTCCACGCGTTTCGGATCGCCCTCCTCGGATTCCAAGCCCTTCTCGTCGCCTTTGGGATCCTTGCAGGGCGGTGGGGGCTGAGAACTCGCCCTCCCGCGCGGGCGCTGCAAAATCTTGCGTTCGATGTGATCGGACAAGCACGCCTTCACAACCGCCTCAAGATAGCCCACCCGACATTAAGTCAAATACAACTTTCTTCAGCTCACGGTTCTGCCTCGCGGATTCGCCCATGTCTTTTGCCCCCTGCAACATCTCCAAGTTTGAGCGGCTGCATGCTGTGCACGTAGCCTCCAGCGCTGACCGCAAGCAATCCTCAAGTCCATCGTCCATGTTCTTGTCCTTGCATTTGTCCTTGCCTGCGCCTTTCTCTGCCTGCAAGTTTTCATTGCCTGCGCCTTTCTACGCTGGTGGCGAGCGGGATCGGTCGCGGGGGCCATCGGGCATCGACAACAATGGTTTCGAACGAGGCCCTGACATGCGCGCTGGGCGCGCCGAGAGTACTCGAGCCAATTCGGTCACTCACGGAAGGGGTCTGAGAATCAACGTCATATGGAATATCCCAGCCCACGAGGTTCAACTTTGGGGCATCGCCCTCGTTAGTTGTTTTCGCTCTCTTTCGGCGCCAGAACGTCCACGTTCGCGACTTGTCCGATGGCCTCAACACGCGTTCGGGCACGGCGCCCTCCAGGACACCCCCGAAATACCCAAGGAACAAAAACCGCGCGTGTTTTTTTTTCCCCTCATCTCAAACCTGCCACCGCCGATCACTGGCACGCCCGCAAGATGCGAGATGATTCTCGCGCTCCCTCCCCAGGACCCAGGGAAGGAGATCTCTCCCCAACGCAGGCCGCGAGACGCGATTATTCTGGCGCAACCTTGGAATGGACTGCGGGAGCGCCGTTGCCATCGGCATGTTGACCACGACAGCAATGGAGCAACCCAGCAAATAAAAACAAGTGGTTTCTGATAGGCGGGAGAGGGGGCCCGCTGCCAAAGGGGCAGCCGCCGCGCGAAGCGCGCTCGCCCTCGCGCCTCTGGAGCCAACCGCATGCCGAAACCACGCTCGCCAACCCAGACCGCAAGGCGCGATTCTCTGGGCGCAACCTTGGAGTAGACTCCGGAGAAGCCGCCGCCATCGAAATCTGACCCACAGCGGCGCTGAAGCATCCCAACGATTTTCGCATGGACGTTCGGAGGAAGGTCTGGGTGCCAGGAGATCTACCGCCAGCCGCATGCAGAAAGCGCATTCGATAACCCAGCCCGCAGGGAACAATCCTGGAGCGGCCGTTGGGGCGTGGACTTCTTTTGGGATTGATCCCCAACGCGTCCACACTCTCCCACGAGCCTCTGGAGATGCAGCCCTCCAGGAGGCACTCGCGCTGGCGGAAAACACCGCGCGTGGTTTTTTTACTGGATTCAAAAGCTCCACCGCCGCGTGCTGGGACATCCGGCACTGCGAGTTCAGCCTCGCATGGCTGCTTTGTCGGAGCCCCCCTTCCACCGTTGCGGCCTGGACGAGGCAGCGCCCCGCATCACTAATCCCCCCCTTCTCTAAATCCCCCTCATCCCTCCCCCTGCCCCCCCGCGCGCATCGCAGAACGTCAACTCGCGGGGGCATGATTCCGTGCACGGATGAGCCTCTCCGCACTGCATCGGCGAAATGCGATGTTTACCTGTGCTTGCAAGACGTTGCACAGTATCTTCGAATAGGCTATCACAAACAAACATATGAAGGGTACGCACCCACGTATATATATGCATATATATTCATTGATCGAGGAGAACGTGAATACATATGGAGTACATGTATATTTCTATCTATATTTACGTATGTATAAACGTATACATATATATATATATATATATGTTTATATATACATATATACATATATATAGCATACACGTGCCTTTACATATATAGATACATATACATCCATGTAAAGTCGGGAAATATTGGCATTCGCTGCTCGAGGCGAACTAGTATAAAGATAAAGTTCAAGTCCATCGAGCATGGCCTTGCGGCCAACAAAACTACGAAGTGCCTGTCATGTAGAACCTGTGGTCCCAGATCCTGTGGCCATCGATCCCGACGAAGCTCGCCGTATAGGTCGCCCAAGTTGTACCTGGGGTCCAGCCGTGGAACCGATCGTTGTACTGTAAGTCGCGGATGTATACGAACTCGTCGTTGTTCTCCGCAATGTACATCCAGCACTTGACGTAGTAGCTCCAGTACCTTGGGCCCCACTGGCTGTCCTCAAGGTTCTGGCGCCACCACGTTGCGTGGTCCTCTTTCGTACGCGCCCGCTTGGAACGCGGGTAATTCAAACCCTTGTTTAATCTGATCGGAAAAGCAAACCTTCGCAACCGTCTCCAGGTACCCCACCCAACATGTTAAGTCCAATACAGCTTTTTTCAGCTCGCGGTTCTGCCTCGCGGATTCGCCCATGTCCTTGGTTGCCTGCGACATCTCAAGGTTTGAGCGGCTGCATGCTGTGAACGCGGCCTCCAGCGCTGACTGCAAGCATTCCTCAAAACCGTCGCCCGTGCTCTTGTCCGTGTCTTTTCCCTTGCCTGCGCCTTTCTCTGCCTGCAAGTTGCCCTTGCCTGCGCCTTTCTCTACTGGTGGCGAGCGAGATCGGTCGCGGAGGCTATCGGGCATCGATGCAAATGGTTTCGAGCGCGGCCCTGACATGCGCGCTGAGCGCGCGGGGGGCACTCGGGCCAAATTCGACCACTCACGAGAGAGCTGCGAATCGTCGTTGTCCTCTTCCTCGCCCTCCTCCCCCCCTGCCTCCTCCCGCGCCCTCTTTGGCGCGCGCACGCCCCGCTCTCGATATCTCGCGCTGCCCGTTGCGAACGCGGAATCTGCCGCCGCACGACGGAACGCGACCATCCTCGCGCTCCTGGCGCCAACCGCATGGAGAAAGCACACTCGCTAACCCAGACCGCAAGGCGCGATTATCCTGGCGCGGCCGTTGGGCGTGGATTTGTTTTGGCTCGGTGCCCGCCCGGTACAAAGGCCCCAACGCGCCGCCGTGAGGAAGCCCGCCAGGAGACGCGCCCGTTGGGCCGGAGAAGAGAAAAAAACGCGCGCGTTTTTTTGCACGGCCTTCAAAACCTCCACCGCCGCACGATGAGACATCCGCACGCTGCGAGTTCACCGTCGCATGGCTCTCTTGTCGGCGCCTCCTACAATGTGGCGACTTGGAAAGAAAAGCGCTCCGCATTGCGCATCCCTCTCCGTCTCTGAACCCCCCTCGCCCCTCCTCCGTTCCCCATGCGTGCGTCACGGCAGCTCAACTAGCCAGCGCATAATTCCGCAAACGCGCGTGGGCCTCGCCGCCGTGCATCGGCGAAGTGCGATGTCGACCTGTGCAGCAAGACGTTCCACTGCATGTTCGACAAGGGTACCGTATGGAAGCATACGAGGGGGGGCGCCCATGCGCATTCCTGCGATGTGGGGGGCCGCCCCTGTATCATCTGGATGTGCAAAAGTGACGCTGCACACGGGAAAAAACAGATGGAAATCTGCTCGTGAAGCGGCGACAGCCACAGGCCACTGGCCGAACGCCTGCCACCGCTGACGCACTACAAGAACCCCTCACTAATCCGTTTTGACGGCGCATTCGGCTCCTCCTGGCGCTCGGGGCCGCTCGCAACGCTAGACCTCGCAGCCGCGGCGGCGTCGCTCATCTGGGACAGGCTGCCGGCGATTATCTTCGGGTCCTCTCAGACCGCTTCGAATGGCAGGGTACAATGAGCAACGTGCAGGATGAAACCGCAGGATCCAACACTGGACATTCTTCACTATTCCGTAATCCCCCTGTTTGGCATCAAGTCCCTTTTGCATTTCTTTCGGTGCCTTCTTCCCCCGTAGGACACCTCCCTCCGTCATGTATCCTTCATCTTTTCTTCTGCCCCATCCTTCCTCCGTATTTCCCGCCCTCCTTGTGTCGTCCTTCCTTCTTCCCTCCTTGCTGGCCCTTCTCCTCGCTGTCTTTTCCCATCCTTCCTTTTCTCATTGATATGTCCCCCAGCCCCTTTTCAACAAGGATGCCCGTCTCCGCCGTCGGGGCCGAGCCGATCTCCTGGGCGATCTGGGTCGCCATGGCCTCGAACCCTCCAGGCGGCAAGCCTGGAGATGCGCCGTGCCAGCTCGCCCACTTCTGGCGTTCCTCGCTGGGCTGCAGTTCGCTCAGAGTTCGTTCAGAGCCCGATCAGACAAGCAACCAGAAGAATAAAGAGAAATATCGAGAGGGAAAGAGGACAGGAGACAACACCTAACACAACAAGGGGAAATACATATGGAACATCAGAAAGCGAATGAGTTCATAAACCCTAATCTCCTTCATCGCACCAGCGAGGGCGCCACGCTTCTCCCCGCCCTCGAATCCAAAACTGACGCCGTCCTGGAAGCCCTGCGCGTAGGCACTGTGCCACACCGCAGATTCGCTGGACGTCCGCGCTTTTGTCACCACTGCCGCTGTTGCACCCGTTGCTGAGCCCGTTGCTGCTGCATCTGATGGGGCCGCTGCGTCCGCGGAGGGCGCCGCCGCCGCTGCATCTGCTGCTGCTGCCGCCCCCGCTGCATCTGAGGCTGAGGCTGCAGTTCGTTTTGGGCGCTTCCTTTCCGGAGGACTGGGAGTCTTTGGGGCCCTTGGCAAGCCCTGGGCCTTGTGGTCAGCTGGCGGCGGCGCGGGCGGCGCTGGCACAGGCGCTGGTGGCGGCGCCTCTGCTCGCCCGCCACGCTGCCCATTTGACAGAAGCCAAGTCGACGTTGGCCGCGCCAGCGCTGGGGGCGGCGGCGCTGGGGGCGACGGCGGAAACTGCGGAACTGCCCAGTGCAGCTCACCGCGCGGCTGCCCGAACTGTGGTTGCGGTGGCGGATGCTGCGGACATGTTGGCTGCAACTCCACAATCAGCCGCGCTGATTGTAGTTCTGGTGGTGGCGGATGCAGCGGGGGCTTCGGCTGCCGCTGATCGCGCTGGCTCGCTTTCTCTGGTCGAGGTGCCTGTTGTCTCCGAGGCGATGGCTGCAGCGATGGTGCCCTGTGGCAAGGCGCTTTCTTTTCTCGTATCGGCTGTCGCTGCGGAGCCACTGGCTGGGGTTGGGGTTTCTGCTGCTGCGCAAGTGCTCGCTGTGGCTCCGGGTGTGGCTGTGGCTTCGCTGTCTGCGGCTGCGCCGAGCGAGTGCTCCCAGTCGCTGCAGACGACGCCCACGGGCCCCGGTTCTCATCGCCGTCGGCAGCAGCAGCGCGCGGCGGGAGTGCTTGCGCATCGGCAACGGCTGCCGAAGCCGACGCCGACGCGGCGCCCGGCGCCGCCCCATCGCCCATGCGTCGCTACTCCCGCGGGGGCCAAAAAAAGGCGCTCCTCATGGGCTGCGCGCTGGAGACACAACGGTTTCGGCATTGGGAAGTTTCTGAAGGGGGACCTGCGTCGAGCATGGCGTCGTGACACATCAGCGCTTGCCGCGCAGAAGACACAAAAAAAACGCACGTGCTTTTGTTTTACTGGTCTCGCAAAGTCCACCGCCGATCGCTGAGACCTCCGCGCGCTGCGAGATCATTCTCGCGCGCCCCCCCCCCCCAGGGCCCATGGGGGGAGATCGCTCCCCAACGCAGGCCGCGAGGCGCGATTATCCCGGCGCAACCTTGGAATGGACTGCGGGGGCGACCCTGCCATCGGTAGTTGAAGCCACAGCAGCACTGGAACAATCCTGCAAGAAGCGCATGGTTTTCCTGAGGCGCCGGGAAAGGGAAAGCCCTCGTTGCCAAAGGAAAAAAAGAAATAAAAAAAAAAAAAAAAAAAAAAGAAAAAGAAAAGACAAAAGAACAAATAAGAAAAAAAACAAAATAACATAAATGCAAGAGCAAAGAAAAAAAAAAAGAAACACGAAACCCAAAACAAAAATACCAAAACTCAAGAACACAGCCAAAAGAAGCCAAAATACAACACAAGTCCACCCATACCCGGCCCCCACCGCCCCCCCCACTCCCCCAGCCCCCCACCCCCCCCCCAGCACCTCCCTCCCGCCCCCCCCCCCCCTACCCTACCCCCCCCCCCCCACGCCCCCCACTCACACCCCCACACCCCCCCCCCCCCCTCCCGCCCCAAAACGCAGCCGCCGCGCGAAACGCGCCCTTCCTCGCGCCCCTGGAACAGCCGCATGCAGAGCACATTGCCACCCCAGACCGCAAGACACGATTCTCTCGGAGCAACTTTGGAGTAGACTGCGGAAAAGCCGCATTCATCGGAACTTGATGTCGCAGGGCACCCGATCACCCCAACGAAACTCGCATGGACGGTCTTGTCGGAGGAAGGCCTGGCTGCGAAAGGATCTTGCGCCGAACGAGCGTGACCGTCCTCAAGCCCCTACCACGACCGCATAGAGAATGCGCACTCACCACCAGGCCGCAAGGAGCGATTATCCTGACGCGGCCATTGGGTTTGGACTTGTTTTGATTTGGTCTCGATCTGTCCGAAGCCTCCATCCAAAGCGCCTCCGAGGATGACGCCCTCCAAGAGGCACCCCCGTTGGACCGGAGGAAACAAAGAACGCTCGCGGTGTTTTTACTGGCTTCAGAACCTCCACCCTGCGCGGTGGGACGTCCGCGCGCTGCGAGATCATCCTCGCGCTGCCGTTGTCGGAGTCCTCTTACAATGCTGCTGCTAAGCAGAGACAGAATCTGCATCACTAATCCCTCCTCCTTTTCTGAACCACCTCATGCCTCCTCCTTCCCCCATACTTGCGCCGCAGCAGCTCAACTCGCCGACGCTTGATTCCGTGCGCGCGTGAGCCTCGCCGCAATGCGTCGGCGACGTCCGATCTGCACCTGTGCTTCAAGGACGTTGCATTGTATCTTCGACAAAGAAAACACACAAGCCAGCATATGAGGGGGACGCCCCTACGCATGTATACATGTATATATAAATACGTGTATACATGCACGCATCTGTATATATATATATATCTATATATATACACTTGCGTTGCGGGGGGACGCCCCTGTATCATCTGGATTATATCTGCGCATGCCCGGCGCGCGCAAAAACTAATTGAGATCTGCTCGTGACCGCTGTCGCTGGCGCCTCATCATCATCCGCTGTAGCTGGCGCCGAATGAACACACCACGAGCCAATTCTTGAACCCAAAAACACGCTGTCGAATGGCACCGCGCAGTGCCACCTCTGTGCACGCATGCCTGCCCATGCTATGTACGCGTGTGTGTACAATATAAGATTGCATGTGCTTCTGTATATATACACATATGTTTGTGTATATATATACACGATCATTAATACATACAAACGTACCAAGTTGCTGAGGGTGGACCTGATGCGAGGCCGCAGCAACCGGCGGCAATTTGGCGCGGCGACATGGGGGGCCAGTGCACAAGAAAAAACCACGCGCGAGATAGCGAGAGCCAGATTGTGAATGCTGCACGGACCCCCCCCCCACCCAAGGCCTTCCCAGATATCCCAAGGGGTCGGCGGTGTGGCGTAAGCCCATGAATCAAACATACGTCGCTGAATTGGGGTCGGCGGCAGAGGCGGCAGCCTTTCGATATGATGTGTTCCGTGATGGTGTTGCCGGCCCTGCTCAATATAGTGCAATATGACATGACATGTTGATATGGTTTGCTGTCCTGTTCTGTCGTGGTTACTCCTCTCCTCCACTGCACTACTGCCGTTCCTGTATTCAAAAGCGGTTCAACCATGTTCCATGTTGTAGCGATCTGTCATGTTATGCTCTATTATGTCCTCTTCTGTTGTCGACGGGCTGGCGTGACGTCGTGACAGCTGTGACGTTAGATGCGTCGTCTGTTGCGATGCCCCTCTTAACCTATAGGTTGAGTATGCAGTGCTGTGCTCATAGCTGTCACCATATGGATGGAAACGATATGGTATGATCTGCGTTGCGGCACTATGGTTTTGAATGACATGCTCACGAATTATGCTATAATATGCTCCGTTCCGTGATGCTGTTGACGGCTCGGCTCGGTACAATTTGTTATGATCTGCCCTGCTAAGATTTTTAGCAATGCTCTGGTACCTTGCTGTGATAAAGTTTGTGATGCTGTGCCATGATCTGATGTGTCCTACCATCGTGGGTGGTGTTACGCTCTGATAGATTAGCTTATGTTGTGGTATGCCGTTTTATGTTAGATCGTGTTATGTTATGCTATTGAATGTGATGCTATGTTCGTGGACGGCCCGCGACATGCTAGTATGTGGCGATATGCGATACTGTCACGTTATGCTATGTTATGCGATGACATGCAATGGTATGGGATGTTCTGCCAAGGTGTCTGATGGTTTCCTCGGCTATACTATGTTGTGTTAGGCCGCCTTCTGTTATCCCATGCTTTGATATGATGTGTTATGTATGTGATGGTGGGTCATGCTCGTCGTTGGCATGATGTTGCTATGATATGATCTATCATGTTATGACATGATCGTGTTATGTTATGTTATCTTCGCGTGTGACATGTTGTGTTATAGCGTGTTCGCCACTATGCTCTGCTGTCGTCGAATGATATGTTTGGTGACGCTGTGTCATGACATGCTATGTTATGACCATGTATCTTATATCATGCTCGGTTATGTTACAGTATGTTGTGTGATATGTATGCAGGGTGGGAGTGGCCAGGAGGTCTGTTCTTAACATCTAACGACCCTTGCCTGTCCAAATGGGAACAACGACCTTCGAACCGTGTGGGGTGGAGACGGAGATGCAATCCCGTGTCCATGGAAGCGAATATTCACCATCCTACTTGCACCCTCGGCCGTAGATGGCGTAAAATCCTTCCTGACCATGGCCAAGCATGTACTTGGCCAAACATCTGGATGCATAGAAAAACCGCCTTCTGCGGATCCGTATCCCCCTCCTCGTTCTGTCCGCAATCCACGTCACCTGCCATCCCCTAAATTCTTACCAAATCCAATACCATGTTGGCATATGCCAGCGAAATTTCAGGTCCGGGATGTATCCCGTCGCAATACAAGTCTTCAACGGGTTGCCCTTTTTCTTTAGAGGATTGCATCATGCGGTCGACCATGTCATGGAAATGTATCACAGAATACTTGCCAAATAAGCGATCACCATTCGTCTGAGCTGCGATACACTCCTGCATGATGTCAATTATTTCAGCTGTCTGGCCGTAAAATGGCTTCGTCACCGTTGGCGCAGTGCGGAAAGCTACACGACTACTTGGGTAGGTAGCGGCGACGAGGCCCATGTGCGACTTGAGCCCTCCATTGCACCATTGTTGAAGTTCCTTGGATGGAATTGGAAATGAACTCTGGTTCGTCATGCTGATGTCCCCACCATTATGCTCCCACCATTTGCTCAAAGACCATAAAGAATCGTCCACCACAACCAAGTCGGGCTGGGCGCCCATTATGGACTGCGTGAAGATCGGGGCGTGTTTAGTGATACGCCACCATGCCCACTAGCATGAGGAGGCGCGGGTGACTGCCCAAAACTGCCTGGTAGGGTTCCTGTAAGACTTCCAAGGGTTGCCCCCTTCCGCCCACATTTGGCCACGTATACTATAACACTGTCACCCCTCCCGTTACCCTGGTAAATTACTTCAGGCACGCGCTTCTGAAATCACGATCTTCTAACAAACAATGGCTCCGCGCTCCCGAGGCATCCTCCTTTCCAGATTCTGTGCATCGGAGCTACCGATGCCACGACCCCTCGCAGAAACAAACTGCGCTCCCGAGGCCACGATCCCTTCCGTAAAACAATCGGTCCGCCCTCCTGATTGTCCAAGACGGTAGAGGCAAGCAACCAACGCCACAAGTATTGCCCAATCTGCCTCCAAGACGACTCAAAACGGCCCCAAGGATGCCAAATGTGACCTCAAGACGCCCCCAAGAAGGCGCAATAAGGCAATCAAATCTTCCGCAATAATACGCAAAGCCCGAAGAGGCCCAAAACATATACCTATACGACCACCTTTCCGGTGATAAGGAGGTCCGGGGGGGGGGAACAACGTCTCACTCGATCAGTCTCACTCGATCAGTCCCACTATCGATCTCACCATCGATATCACTATCGGTCTCGCTCGACCGATCTCACTCGGTCAATCTCACGATCGATTCCACTCGATCTATTTCATTCAAACGATCTCACAATCGATCTGACTATCGATCTCACAATCGACCTCACTACCGATCCCACAATCGATCTCACTATCGATATCACAATCAACATCACAAGCAACGCCAGCATCATCATCATCAACAGCATCGTCATCGACGTCATCAATATCATCAACA
Source organism: Prorocentrum cordatum (assembly GCA_963575745.1). Lineage (NCBI taxonomy): Eukaryota > Dinophyceae > Prorocentrales > Prorocentraceae > Prorocentrum > Prorocentrum cordatum. The sequence goes on along the minus strand of CAUYUJ010014637.1, from coordinate 368,955 downwards.
TCTTCAGCATCATCGGGACACCATCCTCATCATCCCCTCTTCACCATCATCATCAACATCCTCATCACCATCATCATGATCATTATCGGGACACAACCATCGTCACCATCATCATCATCAACATCATCATCATCATCATCCGGACACCATCATCATCATCGGAACACCACCATCATCTCATCACCATCATCGCACCATCATGACCACGAAGAACATCATCAACATGATCACCATCGGGGCACCATCATCGTTAGCACATCATCATCAACATCATCACCAACATCATCATCATCATCGGAACACCACCATCATCATCAACACCATCGGGACACCATCAACATTATTATATAACATCAGCATCATCATAACCACTGGGCCACCATCATCAAAATCATCACCATCACCTCATCATCGTCGTCATCATCAACCCCATCATCATCGGGACACCATCTTCATCACCATCACCATCAACAGCGTCATCATCAACCTTATCATCATCATCGTGACACCATCATCATCAACATCACAATCATCAAATCATATGCTCATCACCAACATCATCAGGATCACCAACATCATCATCATCATCATCGGGGCACCATGATCATCATCATCAGCAACATCATCAACATCAACATCATCAGCATCATCATCATCATCATCATCATCATCATCGGGGCACCATCATCACCACCATGACCATCATCATCATCATCATCCTCATCATCATCATCAGCAACATCGTTAACATCATCAATATCATCGGAACACCATCATCATCGCCACCATCACCATCATTATCATCATCGTCAACATCATCAACGTCATCATCATCATCATCATCATCATCATCATCATCATCATCATCATCATCATCATCATCATCATCATCATCATCGGGGCACCGACGGGACACCAGCGGGACACTGGCGGGACACCGCGCGCCACCGGCCCCCGAGCGGGACACCGGCGAGACACCGCGGGGCACCGGTTGCCGGAAGGAAAACTTTTGGTCCTGCCGTGCCTCAGCTACAGGAGACTTATTTCTCGCCCGCCCACGCAGCTTCGCCTCGCCCGCAAGCACGGCACGCACGAACACGAAACCGAAACCGATTTCCCGGTAGAGGGGCTCTCCGTTCCACTTCGATGTCACCCCCTCACCTCCGATTTTACACTGGTGTTTACTAAGGCGGCTTCACCTTTTCGGGCTTCTTTCAGCTCCTGATACCCTTAGAAGCCTCCATAACGGCTCTAAGACGGCCCGAGAGGGTCACAAATAGTAGATCAAATAGCCGAAGAGACCTCCAAGAGTGCCCTACCGGAGCCCATGAAAGGACGGAGGAAACTTAGGACGAAGACGATACCAAAACACCCTCGACACGACGCGGAATAATGTGTCAAATGTTACGGCTCTCCCAAACCTGTGGATACGAGATGTCATGCGATACGGTTTTCTGTGCGCAACCCGAACAGTCGCCGAGTCGACACTGAAGGGCCTGGGCTGGCACGGTGGCGGGACTTCTCGCAAGCAACTGGATAATATCATGAGTGCTCGGGTGGTGTTTCATATGTTTTCCGTCAAGGGCTTTGTCATATAGCGAAAAATATGGCGGCTCGCCTGAACCAGGGTGAAATAAGAAAGCCGTCGTCAAATTCCCTACTTTACAGAATTGTCCTTCGTAAGGGTTCCCATGCAATTTCGAACCAACAGATGCACAAAACGCAATAAGTGCATTGGCATCCAGACTGCAACCTAAAAACAGAACTGACTTTGACGGGAGACTCTGGGATAGATATTCGCTCACAGATGCCACTCTTTTCTGTGTACCAGCCTTCATCAAATTCAAGCCACACTTCTCATGCGACTGTGGGGTGTGGCGCAGGAGCTCATGCGACAAATTCGCAAGCGCTTCGTAGGCTACGTCGTTGAAACTCAGGTCAAAAAACGAACTCGAACTATTGCCACCCGGAATCGAGTTCAAGTCCACTCGCAAGGCAATAGCTGCAGGCCATAATACTATGAGCAACGACACAAGCATAGGTCGCAATTCACTTCCACTTGCTACTGGATCGGGTGACGAATATACGGTTCCAAGGAGTGTTGAGCCGAGACGGCTGGATGATCAAAACGAGAAATATAATAAGGGCGATAACAATTAACGTTCTGGTGAGACCGTGCTTGCGAGGAACGTGTGAACTGGTACAATGGGTGGCGGCAACTCGACGCCACCCGACGCCACTTGAAAATTCACAAGCTTGCCAAAGATGCGGTAAGTCTATGCCGCCTGACGCCAGTGCGTTTGACTCCAGCTCGCTCGGCTGGGACGCGAATCGAAGAAATCATAACTGCTCTGGTTATCCTGGATTCCTAGGATGTCTCAAGCGAAACAGGCCTGAGCACTTCGCGAAAAACATCTAGGAACCCTGGGTTGTGAGAACGTCTCAGGCGAAACAGGCCAACGCATCTCAAGTCAGGGCATCTGACAGCCCGGAGTTCCAAGGATGTCTCAGTCGCGAGTATCTCGCGAAAGGCATCTTGGAACCCATAGGTGTAAGGACGAGTGAGGAGAAATGCTCCAGAGCACCTCACGTCAGGACATCTCGGAGCTTGAACGTAACTGGATCCCCACCAACACTCGGCTGGCCCGCGCCAGAGGTGGCTTTGGATACCGTTCGCTTGATTCCCCAAACAGCTGTGTTGACTGGGGTTCTGTTCGGATGTGCCGCGCTGTGCTGCTAGCTCTGGGCGACGATATATTCGCCCACACTGCTACATCCGCCGCCCTTCAGAACATACTTTTGCATGAGACATCCTCACGACTCTGAGCTCAGAGTTGCTCCGACCTGAGGTGGTCTGGCTAATTTCGCCTGAGACATCCTCTCAACTCTGGGCTTGGAAATGCCATGACGCATGAGATATCCTTGCAACTCTGGCCTCAGAGATGCCCTGACCTGAGGTGGTCTGGCTAATTTGCCTCAGACGTCCTCCCAACTTTGGGCTCCGAGATGCCGTGACCTGAGTGGTCCAGCCCCTTTCGCTCGCAACTGTGAGCTCAGAGATGCTCGGACCTGGGGTGGTCCAGTCAATTTCGCCTGAGACATCCTCGCAACGCTGACCCCAACGATGCTGCGCGCGAGGTCGTCTGGCCAATTTCGCCTGGAACATCCTCGAAATTCAGGGCTTCGAGATGCCGCGCGCAGGGTGGTCTGGCCTGCTTCGCCAAAGACATTGTCGCAACTCTGCGCTCAGAGATGCCCTGATCTGAGGTGGTCCAACCCGTCTTGCCTGAGACATTCTTGCAACTCTGGGCTGAGAGATGCCGTGACCTCGCGTGGTCCAGCCCCCTTCGCCTGGGACATCCTCGCTGGGGTTCCGAGATGACCAGGCCCGAGGGGGCCAAGCCAATTTGGCCTGAGACATCCTCGCCAGTCGGAGCTCACGGATACCGCGCGAGAGGTTGTCCAGTCAATTGCGCCTGAGACATCCTCGCAACACTGGGGTTCGAAGATGCTGCACGCGAGGTGGTCCGGCCACGCTCGCCTGAGACATCTCGCGCCTCCTGGGACATCCATGCGACTCTGGGCTTGGAGACCTGAAGTGGTCCAGCCTGTTCTGCCTACGGCCTCCCTCGCAACTCTGAGATCCGAGGTGCCGCGTGAGGTGGTCTGGCCAACAGCGACTGGGACATCCTCTCAACTCTGGAGTCCGAAATTCCGTTTCGCCTGGCACATCCGCGCAACTCTGGGCTCCCAGCTGCCGAGCTGGAGGTGCTTCCTCGTCGCCATCGTCGTCGTCGTCGTTGTCGTCGTTGACATCGTATCCGTCGTCGTCTCCGTCGCCGCCGTCTTCGTGATCGTCGTCATCCTCACCGCTGTCCTCGTCGTCGCCGCCACCGAAACAGACATCGTCGCGGCCGCCGCTGCCGAGGCCACGGCAGTCCTCGTCGTCGCCGTCGCCACCGACGCCGCTCTCGCCGCCGTCGTCATCGCCATTGTCCTCGGCGTGGTCGTCGTCGTTGTCGTCGTTGTTAGCGCGGCTAACGCCGCTGGCGCCATCGTCGTCGTCGTCGTCGTCGTCGTCGTTGACATCGTCGCCGCACGCGCCGCTGTCATCTTGATCGTCGTTGCCGCCGTCGCCGCCGCCGCTTCCGATAATGTCGTCGTCGTCGTTGTGTGGTCCTCCCCCTCGTCCTCTACCTCGTCTCCATCCCCCCCGCTACCTTCTCATTATTTTCCCCTGCCCTTCCCTCCCGTCGCCGGATTCCACATCGGGTTGACAAAACGACTACATAGGGAATCGAGGTCGCCCCCGTCGCCGCCGCAGCGGTGGCGATCGTCGTCGCTGTCGTCGTCGCCATCGCCATCGTGGTCGCCGCCGCCGCCGCTGCCTTCGTCGCTGTCGTTGTGGTCGTCCCTGTCCCCGTCGTCCCCGCCACCGTCGCCGTCGTCTTTATCGCGTCGTCATTGTACTCGTCGCTGTCGCCGCGTTCGTCGTACCGTAGTCGGCATCGCCTTCACCGTCGCCGCTGCCACGGTGCTCTTCGTCGCCGCCACCGTCGTCAACGCCGCCACCGCCAAGGACTCGACCAAGGGAGCTGCTCTACTCTGGCGCAACCAAATCAGGGAATGCCCCTCAATGCTCTGCCTGTTCCTTGCGCGCGTTCGCCGCTGTCTTGGCCATCGCCTGGACAGCAGCGACGCCGATTTCCGCGCGCCGTCGCCGCGGCAACGCGTCGGCTGCCCCTCAGCGCGTGCGCCGGCTGCCCCCCGGCGAGAACATCATTTCGAGAGTCCAATTTCCAACCATTCACCAGAACCGCACCGTCACAACCGTTCGTCGGGTTACAGGGGGGATGCGAAGATTCCTTGGACAACTGCCAACAAAGAAACAATACAAACAAAAAAACGAAGAGCCCAGAGTTGCAAGGATGTCTCGGGAGAATCGATGACCACCAAAGGTCAGGACATATCTGAGCCCAGAGTTGCGAAAATGGCCCCAAGCCAAGAGTTGCGAGGATGTCTCGGGCGAAACTGGCAGGACCACCTGTTGCGTTGCATCTCGGGGCTCACGGATGCCGCACGAGAGATTGCCCTACCCGTTTCGCATGAGACACCCTCGCAATTCTGAGCTCCCAGATACCTCGACCTGAAGATGTCCAGCCCGTTTCGCATAACACATCCCCGCAACTCTGGGATCCTATGCCGTGACCTGCAGTGGTCGAACCCCTTTCGCCTGAGACATCCTCGCAACTCAGAACTCCCAGATGCCGCGCGAGAGATGGTCCGGCCCTTTCGCCTGACGCGTCCTTGCAACTCTAAGCTCCCAAATCCCGTGACCTGACTTGGTCTGGCCCGTTGCGCCTGAGACATCCTTGCAGTTCCGGGTTCAGAGATGCTCTGACATGAGGAGGTTTGGCCCATTTCGTGTGAGACATCCTTGCAACTCTGGCCTCAGAGATGCCGCGACCTCAGGTGGTCCTGCCCGTCTCGCCTGAGACATCCTCGCAGCTCTGGGCTCAGAGACGCCCTGTCCTGAGGTTGTCGCGCCAATTTTGTCTGAGATATCCTGGCAACTCTGGGCTCCGAGATCCCGCGCAGCAAGTGGTCCGACCATACATTTGGGATCAGAGATGCTGCGCGAGAGGTGGTCCGACCAATTTCGCCTGAGACATCCTCCCAAATCTGGGCTCGAAGATGCTGCGCGCGAGGTGGTCTGGACAACTTCGCCTGAGACATCCTCCCCACTCTGGGCTGTGATCCAGCCCGTTTCGCCATAGACATCTTCGCGCCTCTGGACTCAGAGATGCCCTGACCTGAGGTGGTCTCCTTGAAACTCTTGGCTCGTCGCCTCACACATCCTCGCCAATATTTGCTCCAAGACGCCCTGACCTGAGGTAATCCAGCCAATTTTGCTCTACACGTCCTCGCAACGGCTCAAAGATGCCACGCGAGAGGAGGTCTGGCCAGTTGCGCCTGAGACATCCTCGCAACTGCAGGCTCGAAGATGCTGCTTGCGATGTAGTCCCCTGAGACATCCTCCCAACTACTGGGACATCCTCGCAACTCTGGGTTCGGAGGTGCTCGAGAGTCGCGAACATAATAATATGGGAGACGAACGAACGTAGTGCGTGCACTATGCATGGATATTGCAATGAGAGCAGTTGGCACTACCGCGCCGCAACAAAACCATACAAAAGAAATAACCCAAACCATTGCACACAACAATGTTTTTGATAATGCAACTGGCGCTCGAGCCGGAAGCCGGCGCCGCTGGCCGGCGTCGACTTACTACACCCCGTAGTAGCGCACAAACATCGTCAAGGACGTGCCGAATAATCACACCAGGTGACGCTCCCAGAGGGAAACGATTCTCGCGAGGTGTGGTAAGTATTGGGCCAGGTGACGCTGTGCGAAAATGGTATCGCTGACAAAGATGACGGTGATGCTGCGCATCATGGCCACAATGATTCTGTGCGACGATCGACTGCGCTGGGTCCGCGCTGGGGCGCGACGCGGCGCGACGGGCTCGACGGCGTGACCCCATGCGAGCTTCCACATCTGACGGCGCTGGCCTGCACTGGGTCCACACTGGGGCGCGACGCGAAGGCGGCGGACGCGGCGCTGACGCGTGACGCTATGTGACCTACCATTTGCAATGAAACGCACACACATATATATACACAGATCAACGCCGGAACCCAGACAACCCCTCCAAGATGGTAACAATAAGCCTCCCAACATGTAATTGTGGCCAACCCTCGGGCGGGAGCACCGTTACAAGTCAGGGATGTCGCTGGCGCTCGAGCGGCAGCACCATCCCCAATTAACGATGTGGTTGTCGCTCGGGTCGGAGCACCGTTCCCAATCATGGATGTGACCAGCGCTCGAGTGGAAGCACATCCTCAGTCAAGGATGTGGCCAGCGATCGGTCTGGAGCACCGTTCCCATTCAGGGATGTGGCCAGCGAGCACGCGACAGCACCAATCCTAATGAGGGCTGCGGCCAGCGCTGAGGCGAAAACACCATTCCCAAACAGGGGAGTGGCCCGCGCTCGAACTGCAGCACCATACCCAGGCAGGCACGTGACTTCCGCTGAGGAAAGATGACGAGCAGTCCCAATCAAGGATGTGGCTAACGCTCGGACAGGAACACCGTTCCCAATCAGGGATGCGGCCAGCGCTCGAGAGGCAGCACCATCCCCAATCAGGGGTGTGGCTGGCGCTCGTACCACACCAAATCAAAGGTGTGGCTGGCGCTCTGGCGAGAGTACCATCCCAATCAGGGATGTGGCCGGCGCGCAGGCGACTGCACCATTCCTTCGACAGAACTGCTGCCAACGCTCAAGCGACAGGGCACCACTCCTGATCAGGGATGCGGCCAATGCTAAAGCGCGAGTAATATTCCGACACAGGAGGCTGGCTGGAGTTCAAGTGTTGGCCGCGCCGTCTGTCTTCATCCTCCTCGTGCTGCTCCTTCTTCTGGTCCTTCTCCCCCTCGCTCCTCTCAAACCTCCCCAATGTTACCCCGTAATCCTCCTCCTCCTCCTTCTCCCCTTCCGTTGCCTCCTTGTCTCCTCTGCCTGATTATTCTTCTCCCTCCTCCCCCTCCCCTTCCTCCTCCTTCTCGTCCTCCTCCTCCTCGAGAAAGAGAGAGAGAGAGAGAGAGAGAGAGAGAGAGCGTCGACTCGGCTTGGGAATGGTGTGTGGCAGCCAGACTCTGAAAGTATGGGGGAGGGAATGGAAAAGAACGACGGGACGGAGGGGGAGAGACGGAAGAAGAGGAAGACACGGAGGGGAGAGAGAGAGGGATTTTGTCCTTCCAGTCGCGCGGACGCGGATGAAATTATTCGTGCCGCAATTGCCTGCCATACGCCTGCCGAGTGGGCAGCAATGTGCAGAGAAGGCGTTTGAGCATCAATTAATTCCAACAGGTGACACGCCAAAAGCGAGCCAGCCAATCAGGTTGCGCGGGATGCTTGCGCAGAGCAGGTATTGAGGTGGAGGTATGGGTGTATGGAGGAATGATGGTAAGGATAACAAGAAAGTACGGAGGAGTGGAGGTATCAAACTCTCAACGTGTGCAGGTGCATCCAGCTATTGGTGCGCGCGGGCATGGGCGAAGGGCCGTATGGATGCGTGGAATTTGAGAGTTCGGGACTATGAATAGATGGATGTATGATGATACACGGTCAGGGACATCTGGAGACATAGAACTATATATGTACACGCTCATCGACATGTATGTGTGTATGGGGCCCGATGGCATTGAAACAGTGATAGATAGAGAAACATGTGCGTGGACGCGTGGACGTAGAAACGTGTGGACGCATGGACATACACACTAGAACCACGCGCACGCGCGCTCCGCGAACACGCACTTCGCGCACGCTTAAGTTCTACTCTGGCAGATTTGCCACGGACGTTTCATCATAAACACATCATGGAAGCCGACACAACAATACCTCATGAGTATGGGAGAAGATCCCGAGACGTGTTAAAAGCATGTCCCTGGAGTGATGAAGATATGTTTGAAGAAACTACATAAGTACACCTTTGGGAGGGTGTTGGGTCCTCCGGGACTGTCTTAAGCTCTTGGGGCCGTTGTGAATGAATGTTTCCTGTGGTGTCGTCTGGCCTTCCCGGGAGCCTTTTGGAGCCCCTTGGGGCTCTCCTGGGGTCATCTCGACGATTGTCGGGCATCTTTAGATTGTCTGAACCCTGATTTTTCACATACAACATACTCAACTGGGACGGTAGTGTCAATGGTGTACCGAATCGGGCCAGTCAACGCTTTGGCACTTCCCATCTGGGGCTGTACTTCGAAATTCCGGACGGGAGCGGTCCTCGCGAGGGGTGTGAATTGGAGGGTGAAGGTGGGGGTCGGGCGCAGGGTCCTGGCAACGGTGTATTCATGGGGCATGCATGGGCGATGCATCCTCGAACCAATTGAAATTCCCCACCTGCGCCTATGCGCGAGACTCGAGGGTAAACGAAAGGGGGGGCCGGGAGCTCGGGAAAGGCGACGAAGGCAACGTGCGCTGAGGGCGCAACAAAAAATATGGGAATAAACGAAAGCGGTGAAGTGAGTGTCAAAATCTGCTAACCAGCCTGACATGCGGAACACGGCGCTTCAGTTTTGGGAATCTTGAAGGCCGGGGCAAAATGTGAATCCACATGTTGGGGAAAAGCAAGATGTGAATTCACATGTTGGGCAAACGGGGAAACGTGAATTCACATGTTGGAGAAAAGGGAAAAGGTCAATTCACATTTTGCAATTGTGCGTAAGGATCTTTATCCAGGGACCAGAATGTGAATTCATATTTTCGGAAAAAGGAACATGTGATTTCACATACTTGGAAAAAAAAAAGAACATGTGAATTCACATTTTGGGAGAATCGCGGGACCCATTCCAAATCTGTTTGGGGGTCGACAAGTCACCGTTTGGGAACATACGCGATCATCAATCGCACAATCAAGACACACTTGCACTCCACTTCGCCGCCCCACGCGCAATATGCAAAAACGCCCGCACGCATGAACGATAATGGATGGACGGCGCGTTTGCCCGCGCGGAAAATGCGCGGGCACGAACGACTGGCCCTCCATGACCGCCCACATTGGATGCCAATCATACCCGATCACATACATGAGCGATACATTGAGCATACATGGGCCATTCAGCCCCCATTGAAGACCCCCTGTTGCAGACCCCCTCTTCCACCCTCCAAGTGAAGTGTTAGGCGAAGTTACGCTATGCGGATGCCCCCAATAAGGCTATAGCTGGAGCTCCCTGTGGATCGCGCTCCTCGCGAAGAGCCTGAATCAAGCCACGTGCTGCTATGAGAGCTCCCCCAGTAGGACCGGAATTGGGGCTCCCAGTGGAGCACGATCCTCGTGAGGGGTGCGCCGAAGTAGGCCACGTGGTGCTATGCGAGTTCCCTCATCGGGACCGCAGTTAGAGCTCACTGTGGAGCACGATCCTCGTGAGGGGTATGCCGAGTTTGGAGATGTGATGATGCGCAAGTTCCTCCACCAGGGCCGTGCTTGGAGCTTTCCCAAGTGTCGATCCTCGCGAGTGGTGTGCCGAATTGGCGGACGCGATACTCGAGGGGTGGGCACTGCCTCTGGCGAGGCAGCACAATGCGATTATCCTACTGGGGCCACGGCTGGCTCAATGTAACATTACATCAAAACGCAAACAAGCATAAACTTTGCAACCACAACCGCTGGAGACAACACTATGTTTGAGAATGCCTCCAACGCTCGAGTCGGAAGCTGGCGTCGCTGGCGTCGGCTTAACACCCCCCAGTGTACCAGGGAAGAACCGCGCCATGGTTCCTCGCTCGCTCAGAGGGGGAGAAAGGAGGGAGGGTGACTCGGAGGATTGTCACTTGAGACAATGCCGTTTTCCAAGGCGGGTCCAGCCTTGGGGACGAGAAGAAGGCCCGACAAGGACGAAACACGACAGGAAGGGCCGCCGTTGTCTCGACGGGCCTTCCTTGGCGGTACGGGCAAGGGGGTGACGGGATGGGAGCGACCTCTGAGAAGGCGGGGGGCTTCTGATCTTCAGAAAAAGGCCCCCTGATGATTCGATGAAGGTTTCTTAGACGCTGGCAGTATTTGGCACAACCTGCCTTCCTAGAGTACCCCCCGCCTTCTTTGAAAAACCGCCCCACGTGCGCTACCCCCCTCTGCGCGGCGCCAACCTCTGGGTGACGGCGAAGAGTGGGTGTCGTCGGCCTCGTTCATCCCTACTAAGATGAGGGCGCGGACGACGCCGAACGAAGAGCGAACTATCCCCCGGCTTCTGCGGCGCCCACCCCTTGGAGGGCGGCCTCGAGCTCCCCGAGCGGGTAGCTCTCGAGCCTCTTGAAGTCGATCTCCTGGGCGTTCTTGAACGCCTGCGCTCGGGGGTCGACGATCGAAGCATTCGGGCGCTCTTCCCAAGACGAATCGAGGCGTTGAATCGACGATCGAAGAGGGCGGCTAGGACGAGGCCGAAGAAATTCGTGTATTGAGGCTGCATGTGTTTGTTATACATGCTTTCGGTGCGTTTCCCTCGCCAGGCTTGCCTGGACTGTTCTCACTGTCCGCTCACTGGCTCCCCCACCACAGGTGCCCTGTGAGAGTGCCCCTCCCGTAGGCATCGCACGCGTGATGGTTTGCTTCTTGACACTGTTGCCGCGAAACCGGCGGAAGCTGACTCCGGCCGCTCGGCACATAGTACTGTCAGTGGTGTTCTCTGTGACAAATGCTTGGGGAACACATTCAAACTCCCACCCCCAGCTGGCCTTCCTGCTGGGGGGGGGGCACGCTGTAGCGGGTCTACTTGTTATGCCGCTTCTGCAAGACATCCTCGTAGCCCGGAGCAGATGGTTTTAGCCCAGACCGGGGGGTGGCGAGGAGGGAGCCCAGGTGGGGATGGAGGTGCAATTCCTTTCCCCAAGACAACCCCGAACCAATCCCCATCAGTCGTAACCATCGCGTGCCCAAGGCGCCGCGCCCCCCGGCGCGGCGCGCGCCGACGCGGTGAGGTTGACCCCCCCCCCGCGCATCGTGAGGAACGCGGAGAAGCGGGCGCGGTTGGCGCCTTTGCGCTATGAGCCCCAGTGCGCGCAACGTCTCTCCGCTCCAACTCTGGCACCATCGTCCACAACGCTCGCCCGATGCCGATCCGCAAGAATTTGGGCTCGACGAGCCCATGCGGAGCGAAACATGCGGACGATTTAGCGAACCATGAGCCCAAACATGATGACGTATCACTTCTACTCTCGGCGCCTGGAGATTCCGCTTGAGAATCGATGGAGGACTTTTCGGCCGCATCCCCAATGGGCCGGCGCGGGTGGGCTGAGCGAAGCTGTGCAATAGCTAACTGTGCCGGGAGGGCTGATTCGGACGAAGGAGGAGGAATAGGCACACTTGGATGGTGAACGTCTTCATCTGCGCTTGCGGCCTCAAGCTGCCCCTCCCGACTCGTGCGAAGTGACTGACGTCCCCGATGCAGAACCTGTAGCGTAGAGGTGGCCAAAATCCGATGTACACTAGACCACTCTAACTCCGGAAATGGGTGCCGTGGCGGTTCCATCACTATTGTTGGAACCCGATCGAACCTCATGGGACCTACTCAGTCCAGAACGGGTATCTACCCTACTTGGGGCTGCCCAAACGGTGTGGCGGCAAACCACACAATGACATGGGAATCCCCCCAAAGATCTCACCCAACCGTGCGTCGCAGCATGGCTTTAGTACCTCAAAGGCCACAATTGCACGAGGCATCCTCGGAGACGCCACCCAAGTCCCAAAACCGTGAGGTCACCCCGCGTCCCCACTGACTCACCACGAGGTGTGGTCACCGCGCCGTGTGGGGGCCCCCAACTCGCAGCGCCCTCGATTCAGGTCCCTCTCCCTCCCTGCTCCACCTCCTCCTGCTCCTCTTCTTTCCCCCCAAGTCCCCCTTCCTCCTGCTTGCCCTTCCCCCACCCCCCGCTCGCCGGGGTCCAATACCGCCCAATGACAGAAACAAAACGACGCATGGACTTCTAGCGTCGTAATCCGCCCGTTCCCTTGCGGGGCCACCAGGCTGCGAGGATGAGGATTGCAGCGCCATGATCCAGCTGCAGCTTGCAATCTCCATTGTTTCAATCCTGCTTTCTGCTTCCTTACTGTTAGTTGTTGATGTCCGCGCGAGTGGTGGGAGCCCCAAACATATTTGTTGTACCACGCCCTGGGAGGGTTCTCAGAATTCGTGTGGGGGCGTGGGGCACGTAAGAATATGTGATGCTCGCGTCCCCGAGGACAGAATCCCTAGTCAATTACACCATATGCGCGTCCCCGATGTCATACATCTTTATGAATTACGCGATAGATCCGCGTTCCCGAAACCATACTACCTCATACATTACACGATACTTGCGTCCCCGAAGCCATACGCCCCCGTGAAATACACAAGATTCGCGTCCCCGAGGCCGTAAACCCTAGTGGGATTACACGATAGTTGCGCCCCCGAGGCCACACACCCTTGTAAATCAAATAGTAGATGCGTCCCCGAAGCCACCAACCCTTGTAAATGATACAATATTCGCGTCCCCGAAACAAGGAAACCTTGTAAATTACACAGTGTGTGCGCCCCCCGGGCCATATACCCTTGTAAATGATACAATGGTTGCGTCCCCGAGACCGCAAACCCTTGCAAATTATCAGAATTCGCGTCCCCGAAGCCATAAGCCATCGTACATTACTAAATTATCGCGCTATTGAAATCATAAGCTTTTGTAAATTGAGATTGGCCTTTGCGTGAAGTCCGACATTCCTTCACGTCAGCGTCCAGACATCCCAACCCAGCTCTGCCAAATCCCAACATGACGTGGTTGCACAGCGCGCCGTTACCATGTGCTTACCTACCTGCCCCAGTGGACGACCTTGCAGCTTGGGAACAATACATGCTACACAGCGCCACCACATGGAAGCATAGTATCCGCGTGGGGCTCCAATCCGCCGCCAATCATCACTCTCGCGTCCTGCTTGCCGCGCACATGGGGAAGATTTTCTTTGATGAAGCTACGGAGGCAGGGGTGCCGCATCGAATGTACACTGACGAACGCGGCTTACTACTTACCCCACCTGTCCCACCACCCGCTTTCCAGGTATACTACCCTTGGTGTGGAGTTGCTTTCTCAAGGGCGCGCGCGCGCGCTGCGTGCGCGTATCAGTTGCGCCCGCCACCAACTTAATATCGTAGCCAAGGGATATGCCTCGGCGACGGGCAGCTCCACTACATGCCTCCACGTTTCACGCATGCACCCACCTAGTCAACCATCTAGCCCTAGACTCTCCGCGCTGCCTAGTGGCAGCCATCGGATCATACGAAAATCCAGCCTAACACCTCGACCTACAGCCTCCATCGCAGGCGTCAGCGGCAACCGCAGGCAGGGTGCGTGTACCATGGTGGCGCGTAGTCGTACCCACGCGGAAAGCGGCTGGATCGCTCGCCAAGTTCGCTATGGAGTGCCTGGGGCAAATTACACAAGATGAGGCACGGGCAGTACTCGGTCAGTGCGACCCATACCTCACCACCGAAGCCCTGCCAATACTACTGTCTGCAACAGGCGACCCAGCCCCCGACGACCGCGAGGACATTCCCCCTGGCCGCCACCGCAGGTCGAGCGCTACCCTACACGAATGTTCCAAACGAACCAGTACACAGGGGTGCCGGCACAGGCGCTACCTAGTGCCATCCGACGGACAGAATATTTCGCTCTGAACTTTACTGTGGGCGCGCAAGGCCTGGCGACATCCGGCCAAGTTCAGAATGGGCGCAATGGATTTTGCGGTCATCGTCTTGCCGATCGATATTGCAATTGACCCAGTGTTAGGCAACGCGATGCCACCTGACACCCTTGCAGTTTGGAAAGGACACATACGTGCGACAAGGGTTGCATTATCAGGCAGGGGGCCACCGAGCGAGACCTGGTCAGCTACTCGATTGGCCCCTGACAAGGGGCCCCCGCCTGTGAGGTCCCACGATGATTATTGGGGACTCCTGGCGTGACCCCCAGACAGCAGGAACAACTGCGGGTCGGCAACGACTTGCTCGGGGCCATGATCGAACTGTTTGGGGGTCACATGTAGGTGGGCACATGCTGTTGGATGGAGCATCCGGTCCCAGCCAGCTGGCGCCAGGCGGCAGTCAGCTCCTGTCTGCACTACTACGGGTTGTGACGGCGGCCCCGTCAGCATCTACCACCGACTTCGATCAGTGCGAACACGGCCAGCAGGCCCGAGCACCGACGCGTATTCTCGCACTGCGTATGGCGACACTACCAGACCGACTCTTGGAGACACCAGGCCGTGGGAGATGCCCCCACGGCTGTGGGGCTCACGAGGTCCATTGCGCACGGCCAAGAAAAGACATACCCAAAGGGTTTGTGTCGGATCTTGGCGGATGCGACCGTGGACTGTAGCATGCATGGTTGTGCTTATAGGCCGTGTGCGGATTCCTGTGCATGCGCCAGGCTATTGGCAGCGTGTATGTGAGGATGTGCGAGCAAGAGGAGCGAGGACCCCGCCTCCTTCCCCTTATGAGCTTGCCTCCCTCCCCCATCTCATCCATCAGCGTGTGTCTGTAGCTTCAGTGTCGGTATGTTTTCTTTGTCAGTAGCCGCCCTTGCATTGCTGTCTGCGGCCGCCGGCGAGAGAGAGTCCCTCCCCGCCCGCGCTAACAAGCACTCGAAATACGAACGGGTGCCATCTGTGCTGATGATACCCCGCTTTGCAGCGCGATCAAAACAGGATGGAACTCACACGCTCGGCCCAGGCGGGCTTGTGGCCAGGGGTCCACGTGAGGTCGGCCGGACTTAATTAATGGTACACCCGTAGCGTGCCACACGTGCGACCCAGAGCGTCTTCTGCTTACTGCCCGCCAGCCAGGCGCTGGCGGATATTCCCCGTTGCCGCCTGCTTTGTTGTTCTCTCTTCTGCCTTTTGTTGCCTCCTCTCTGCACTCTCCGCTGCTCTCTGTCAGATGTCAGGAGGCAGGAAGTCAATCAGTCAATATCGCGCCATGTTGGCGGCGCTATGTGCTGTTGCTGAAGCAAAGATGACTGCCCCTCGCCTTACCGTCCCATCGCTTTGCCAATTGTTGGGAGGATGCGAAGAAAGCCTGCGCGCTCGTGTGCCACGACCTTTCAGTCAATCTGATGTCCGATGTCTCAGGGGAGACATCTCATCACATGAAGGTTTGCATGTAAAGCCGCTCTCTATGGGCACTGCCCAGCAGTACAGTAATTACCAAGGTTTTAACATGTGTCTATCGAAGGTGTGAGGTTTTGTCATCGAGCAGGGTACCTTGCTGCTCGCTTCTCGGCTTTCTGGCAGGAGAAGAATATGTTCAGTGTTCAGTATCGCGCCATTTTTGCCAAACCATGTGCTGACCTACAAGGCGAAGATAATTACGCCTCGACTTCCCTGTCCCTCCGCGCTGCATGCCAGGGTGCGAAGATGGACAGCGCGCTCGTGTGTCACGCTCGTGCTGTCGCCCCGTTGGCTTATGCCTCAGTGGATGCACATCATCGCTTGCAGGACCGCCCAACTGCTCTCTGTGCTACGCATTTACACAGTACGGACCGCGGTTTTTAAGCCTGTGCCAGTTAAGGGTGGGAGGTTATTATGTCTCGGAGGGGTGAACTACTGTTCTTGCGTCCTTGGTGCCCGTGCAGAAGTGTTTAGTCTGACTAATATCTTGCTAGCTGCAGCGCCACCCAATCTCGACAAGCCGTATGCTTCAGCGAGGAGCCAATCCAAAATCCTCCTGGGATCCCTCCGAACCGACGTCGCCGCCGGAGGCCGACGTCGCCGCCGTCGAGGGGGGGGCGGAACCGCGTCCCGGGTCCGCATAATCGGCTTGGCCGACCGCCGTGCCGGGCTGCGCCGAGGCAGGGAGGCGAGGGAGGGAGGGAGGGAGAGGGAAGGCGACGACGCCAGAGCGAAGCCGAATCGGATGACATCGGCAGAAACCAGCTGCCAAATCGAAATCGGCAAGAATCGGATCGGGCAAACTCGAAATCATGAATCGGAATGTTCGCATCGAGTCGGACCCCTCGGAAATCGAATCGAATCGGCCTGGAGGAGTCGGAAAGGGACGCGCCAGGCGACGTGCCAGGGGAGGCACCCTGCCCAAATCCTCATGCTAGACATCCGCCTGGGCGACCTGGACACGTGAAAACAAACGTCTCGCTCAACACATCTTCAACGCATCCTCATGCTAAACATTCGCCTGGGCGAACTGGACACGTGAAAGCAAGTGGTTCGCTCGATGCGTCCTCAACACATCTTCATGTTAGACGTCCGCCTGGGCGACCTGGACACGTGAAACCAGGCGTCTCGCTCGACACATCCTCAACACATTCGCCTGGGCGACCTGGACACGCGAAAACAGGCGCCTCAATCGAGACGTCCTCAACACGTCCTCATGATAGCCATCTGCCTGGGCGACCTGGTCGTGTGAAAGCAAGCGTCTCGCTCGAGACACTCTCGACACATCCTCATGCTAGACATCTGCCTGGGCAACCTGGACGCGTAAGATATCCTCGAGACCTGGGCACGTGATCACAATCATCTCACCTGAGACATCCTCTGAACCCTGGTTCCCAAGAGAGGAACAATAGATAACACCAAACAAGCGTTTCGCTCCAGACATCTTCGACGCAATCTAAACAAAAAAAGGTTCGCCTGGGACATCCTCAAACAGAATTTCGCCAGCCCTCTTCCCACCTCGTTGTTTACGGCAAACTATTTCGCCGGCCTCTTCCCGTATATTTCGGGAATAAACCCCCAAAAAAAACCTGGGCCCACGCCCTTTCCCGGAAAAAGGGGATGGACATGGATAATGGCGATGTGAATGAGCAGCACGAAGAGGCCTGACCAAACGAACACAACCAACATCGATGGAATGATGAAGGAGGAGGGGACTTCTTCTAGAGGATCGGATGGAGGTGATGCCCGATCCAACAAGCACCAAGGGCAGTTACAAGAGGACATGCATCCTGGCAAGATCCCCATCGTGAGCCGTCGATTGTCGCACACATGTGCGCCAGACATATTCGCATGTGGTGTCCGTCCGTCGAAATTATTTGTTGGTGGGTTCTTATACTTCGCTGCGCGCGGGGACACAAAAACGTCGTGACCCGCCGCGTGCCCACCGATCGTCCGCGCCGACCATGTACGTGTAGATCAGCATGCCGGAGTTCCTCTCGCTCATCACCTGGATCTGGTCCTCTTCCTCCAGGTGCCGGATGGCCTAACGAGCGACGGACTTGCTGACCTTCAAATCTCGCTCACAATGGCCGCGGTGGTCAGTTTCGCCTTCGGGATACCCTTCATCATTATGTAGCATGTCGCCTGTCCGAAGACGGTAAAGAGGGCCAACTTCTCCTTGATCTTCTCCTTGCTCCATTTCGTTGTTTCTCGGACTTGCCGGCCGCTATCGCGGCCTTCATTTTGGCCCCCTTAGCTTCTGCACGGCCGTGTTGTCGCCGATCGCAGTTCGGCCTCTCCTGCTCGCGGGCACGGATGTGGACTGGGAGTTGCGCTTGAGCTTACGTGGCGACGGTCGCCGACACGGTGAGTTTGTTAAACAGGCGATGCATCCAATGCGCTACAGGGGCCGCTTCAGGAAAGACCAGGCCCGCCGCGCCGTAATAGGACAGCTGGGGAGGGGGTGAACTTGAGGGACCAGTGCCCCGTGAACAACTGGCAGGCGGAGAATGAGCAACACACCAATAAAAAGACAGGGGCACGATCAGCTAGATACTGAACCCCTCCGCCCTTCCACATGGTCGACGAATCATTGCAGAAAGCTGACATTGCGGCGCACCGGGTCGAACATCGGAACATCGACAAACCCTACGCCTGGCAGTACCTGCGCCTCTGCTGCTTCTGCCCTGGGCCCTCGAACTGCCGCGCTGTCACTTCCATCGCGTTCAAAAGCTTGACCAACATGTCTGGTGCCGCGCCGCTCCGAGGTGAGCCACTCGCCGTCGCGCAGCTCCATTCTGAATGGGTGGCTCGTAGATGATGAGCGCCGTCTCGACGCTCAGCATCGCCCTGCGGATGAACAACACCTCCCCGCATATCCACGCAACCCCTTTGCTCGTCATCGCCCCGAATTCCAAGAAGGAACCGCCACGTATATGATCAACGCCGCGCCGTCGGTGATTAGCTTGGTCCAAATGTGCAGCACTGGCCTGTCGACGATCCACGTGGCCACGTAGATGGCCTGTGCTTTCCCGGGGCACCGCGTCTCCCCGTAGATTGTCAAAGCCGCCCTGTAGGCCAGCGCCGCCCCGTGCAGCCCACATGGAATGCCAGCGCAGTCGCGACGCGCGACGCCCCGTTGATGAGCATCGCCGCCCACGGGGCGATTCGCATGGCCACGCGTGATCAGCGCTGCCCCTTGCACATCGCCGCCCCGAAGGCCAAGAGGAGCACCGCGTAGATGATCAGCGTCGCCCCGTCGATGATCAGCTCCGCGCAGGTGCTCAGCGCCGCCTCGTCGATGATCAAAATGGCCACGTAGATATCCAACGTGCACTCGCCCTGAAGCTCAACGCCGCTCCGCTAAACATCCGAATGGCCACGTCGTTGATCGGCTCGGCCCGCATTCACAACATCGCCCCGAATGCCAGGGGGAGAGCCGCGTCGATGATCGGCGCCGTAGATTATCGGTTCGGCCCCGGAGTTCAGCGCCGTTCCTTAGGTGATCCGCATGGTCACGTAGATAGCCAGCAGGTTCCCGGCGCTCACCCCGTGGATGATGACCCGCGCAGCCTCGCAGCCAAACGCCGCCCCGTAGAACGCGCCTCATCAACGCATTCAGAAAGCATCGTCTACGATATGATCTCTATAACTCGTCGGTGACCAGCCCGTCAGCTTGGGCGCCATCATCTTCAGAAAAAGCGCGCGTGCATCATCGCGCGGTTCTCGTGAGTGGACATCGACCGCATCAGTCTCGCATGTCAGGGTACAGGGCGTTTTGAAGGCGAAAGGCGGGGCGCCAAAGTGTGGAAGACCATCATTGTCATGCCGTGGGACTTTGTGCTAGGGACCAACCCGAGGATCATCCGCTTTAGAATACCAAAGGTCGGCGCCACGAGAGCGAGAGGTTTCAGGCGAGTCGTCATCGCGCGTTTCACGACGATGCCGACGAGCATCATCATCATGATCATCATCAGTAGCAGCATCATCATCACCATCATCAACACCATCGCCATCGCCATCGCCATCGACATCATTATCATCACCGCCTGGACCCACGCCATGATTTACATCCGCCGCAAGGCCCATCCGCGGGAGAGCTCCAGATGGTCGCCTTCGCAACGCCGCTGCTGAACTGGTGACCCCTTTGTCACGGTGACCCATCGACGCGCGGCGACAGCAACGTTGAAAGTGTGGAAACGTCGTCGCCAAAGCGCCGCAAGTACATCAACTGCCCAACTATACTTCGAACACGAAGCAACGCCGCACGTTCCGCGACCACCATGGCAGGGAAATGGGGAAAGCGCCCCTGGGGGCGCCTTGGGGCGCCCAAAGGCTTGCGTCAGCCAGCATGGGTCAATAGGCTATGATAAAGATGGTGATGGTGATGGTGACGCATGCAACATGCTCAGACAACGCCCAAACGCGGCAAAGAACGCGCCGAGAAGCACATGAAGTACCGACCGTGAGAAGGGGAATATAGGTTCAGAGCCTTGGCTCATGCTAACTCGTACCACACATGCACCTCAACGCGGTGGCACCTCAAACATGAGCGACCCACCAACCCGGAAAGAAATCTCTCTCTCTCTATATATATATATATATTGAAGTGTGAGGCATGACAACGTTTCAAAGACACCTGATTGGGTGACGTGCAAATGCCACTGAGTGGATCGATCTTGATGTACTGTGCCGAGGGGTGTGCTGTGCTGCGCTGTGCTGAATTGCGATGTGGCATGCCGCAATTGTGCTCTATAGCGTTGTGGATCGGGTCCTCCTTTGCATCTGAGTCCTGACCGAACTGATATGGATCTTAAGCTAGAGCTGCCTCAGCACACAGTAGCTGCCCGAGAGCCAATTGACAAGGGAACATGCTAGACGGAAGCTCCGCGGAACGTCCAATGGACGCGCGAGGGAAGCGTTACGGACCGTGCCAATGGACATGCCACGGGAAGTGCCAGGGGACGCGCCGCGCGACGTGCCAGGTGGACTCGCCACGGGACGCGCCAAGAAACGTGCCAAGGAACGTGCCAAGATGCATTGTTGAGTGTATCGATCTTGATGTACCGTGCCGAGGGCTGTGTTGTGCTGCGCCGTGCTGAACTGCGATGTGCCATGCCGCGACTGTGCTCGATAGCGTTGTGGATCGAGTCCTCCCTGGCATCCGAGTCCTCACCGATCTTAAAGTCGAGCTGCCCCAGCAGATGGTAGCTGCCCCCAGAGCTAATTGAAAGGGTGACATGCCAGGAGGACGCGCCGCGGAACGTCCGAAGGGATGCGCCAGGCGACGTGCCAAGGGACGTGCCGCGGGGACGCACCGCGGGACGTGCATAATGGACGCGCTACGGAATGTGCCAATGGACGTGCCACCTCATGCTAGACACCCGCCTGGGCGAACCAGACACGTGAAAACAAGTGCCCCAGGAAGGAAGGCACCAGGAGGCCCATGTTAGATACCCCGAAGGTGGCCTGGACACGTTAAAGCACCTGGTTCCGCCATGTTAAATACCCCCTGGATGGCCTGGACACGTAAACACACGTGGGACCAGCTCTGGGCAACCATGTTAGATACATCACTGGGTGGCCTGGACACGTTAAAAAACGTGGTCCTTGCTCGGGACAGCCATATTAGACATCTCCCCGGGTGGCCTGGACACGTGTAAACACATGGTCCTTGCTCGGGGCAATCATGTTAAATACCCCCGGGGTAGCCTGGGCACGTGAAAACACATGGTTCAAGCTCAGGAGACCCATGTTAGATATCCCCTTGGGTGGCCTGGACACGTAAAAACACGTGGATCCAGCTCGGGACAACCATGTTAGATACTCCCCTGGGTGGCCTGGACACATAAAAACACTTGGTTCCAATTCGGGATAACCATGTTAGATACCCTCCTGGGCTGCCCGGACATGTAAAACATGATCGACCCACGAACCCGGAAAGGAATATAGAAGTGTAAGGCATGGCAACGTTTCAAAGACACCTGACTGTGCGACGGGCAAATGCAATGCTGAATGTATCGATCTTGATGTACTGTGCCGAGGGCTGTGCTGTGCTACGCCGTGCTGAACTGCGATGTGCCATGCCGCGATTGTGCTCTATATATATATATATATGTATAGCGTTGTGGATCGAGTCCTCCCTGGCATCCGAGTCCTGACCGAACTGATCTGGATCTTAAGCTCGAGCTGCCTGAGCAGATGGTAGCTGCCCCAGAACGAATCGACAGAGGGGACATGCCAGGAGGACGCGGCGCGGAACGTCTCAAGGGACGCGCCAGGCGACGTGCCAGGGGACGTGCCATGGGGACGCACCGCGGGACGTGCCAAAGAGACGCGCTACGGAACGTACCAATGGACGTGCACCGCGCGACGTGCTAGGGGGACTCGCCACGGGACGCTCCGCGGAACGTGCCAGGCAAGATGCCAGGCTGCAATGTTGAGTGTATCGATGTTGATGTACCGTGCCGAGGGCTGTGCTGTGCCTGGGCGACCTGGACACGTGAAAACAAACGTTTCGCTCATGACGTTCTCAGCACATCCTCATGCTAGACATCCGCCTGGGCCACCTGGACACGTGCAAACAAGCGTCTCGATCGAGCCTTCCTCGACAAATCCTCATGCTAGACATCCGCCTGGGCGACGAGGACGCGTCAAACCAAGCGTCTCGCTCAAGACATCCTCAACAAATCCTGGCGCTAGACCTCTGTCTGGGCAACCTGGAGGCGTAAAACCAAGCGTCTCGCTCGAGACATCCTCAAGACCTGGGCACGTGAAAGCAAGCATTTCACTTGAGAGATCCTATGAATTCAGGTCCCAAGGAGAGGACAATCTATAACACAAAACGAGCGTTTCGCTCGAGACATCCTCAACACATTCCGAAAGCCCAACGTTTCGCTCGAGACATCCTCCAAAATAAAATCGCCAACCCTACGCGACCTCGATATTTATCGCAAAATAATTTCGCCGGCCCTACAGCCGTCAGAATCGCGGGTAAACGCAATATAAGAAAACCCTGGGCCCCAGCCCTTTCCGGGAAAAAACACATGGTTCCAGCTCGGTACCCCCCTGCGTGTCCCGCTCGAGACATCCTCGCAATGTCTTCCCTGGCGAGGCCCCCAAAGCGCCACCACCTGTCCAGATCAAGAGGGCATCACTGTTCTGTATTGGGATATGTGCTCGGATACCGCTTTTCGGCCCCCCGTGCGTTTCCTCATAAATCGGCGTTGGGCCCGACGTCATGTTAGGTCCCCCCCTGGGCAGCCTAGACACGTAAAAACACATGGCTCCAGCACAGGACCACCATGTTAGATACCCCCCTGGGTGGCCTGGACACATGAAAACACATGGTTCCGGCGCAGGACCACCATGTTAGATCCCTCCTGGGTGGCGTGGACATGCAAAACATGATCGACCCACGAACCCGGAAAGGAATATAGAAATGTAACGCATGGCAGCGTTTTCAAAGACACCTGATTGGGTGACGGGCAAATGCAATGCTGAGTGTATCGATCTTGATGTACCGTGCCGAGGGCTGTGCTGTGCTGCACCGTGCTGAATTGCGATGTGCCATGCCGCGGTTGTGCTCTATAGCGTCGTGGATCGAGTTCCTTTGCATCCGAGTCCTGACCGAACTGATCTGGATCTGAAGCTCGAGCTGCCTGAACACATAGTAGCTGCCCCAGAGCTAATTGACAGGGGGACATGCCAGGAGGACGCGCCGCGAAACGTCCCAAGGGACGCGCCAGGCGACGTGCCAAGGGACGTGCAATGGGGTCGCACCGTAGGACGTGCCAAGGGGACGCGCTACGGGACATCCTCAAAATTCCTGCGCGCGGGACGCGGCCCGCGCGAGACATCCTTGGAATTCCTGCGAGCGGGACACGAAAACAAGCATTTCGCCTGAGACATCCTCTGAATTCTGGCTCCCCACGAAACCCCTGCTCGAGACATCCCCAAATGTTGCAAAACCAGCGTTTCGCTCGAGACATCCTCACCAAAATGTGGAACACAAGCGTTTCGCTCGAGACTTCCTGCCAAAATTCTAAAACATCCTGACAAAACAAGCGAATTAGTTGAGACATCCTCGAAATTCCTGCGCGCGGGACGCGGCACGCGCGAGACATCCTCGGAATTCCTGCGCGCGGACACCGTTATTTGTCGAGGATTCTGCGAAAAACGCTCCGCACTTTTTTTTTCCCCACATGCTTCGTGGGGTTCTGGTTTTCTTCCCACCCGCGCCGCACCCGCGTCTCACCCACACCCGCCCTCCTCCCCTCCTCCTCCTCCCCCTCCTCCTCACGCACACAGCACAGCGCAGCGCAGCGCAGCGCAGCGCAGCGCAGCGCAGCGCAGCGCAGCGCAGCACAGCACATCACAGCGCACACAGCACAGCACAGCACAGCACAGCACAGCACAGCACACACACACCACAGGGGGTGCGCAAGGGGTGGTCTCTCAGTGCGGTCTCTATCCGTCGCACGCTCGCAAAGCACGGCAGGCGTAGCAGTTCCTCGACACCAGGGGGGTGCGCAGGGGGTGCGGTCTCTATCCGTCGCACGCTCGCAAAGCGCGGCAGGCGTTGTTATCGACGCGAGAAGGGGTGCGCAAGGGGTGCGGTCTCTATCCGTCGCACGCTCGCAAAGCGCGGCGGGCGTGGCAGTTCCTCGACACCAGAGGGGGGGCGCAGGGTGTGCGGTCTGTACCCGTCGCACGCTCGCAAAACGCGGCAGGCGTAGCAGTTCCTCGACACCAGGGGGGGTGCGCAGGGGGTGCGGTCTCTATCCGTCGCACGCTCGCAAAGCGCGGCAGGCGTGGCATTTCCTCGACACGAGAGGGGGTGCGCAGTTGGTGCGGTCTGTATCCGTCGCACGCTCGCAAAGCGCGGCAGGCGTGGCATTTCCTCGACACCAGGGAGGTGTGCACGGGGTGCGGTCTCTATCCGTCGCACGCCCGCAAAGCGCGGCAGGCGTGACATTTCCTCGACACCAGGGGGGTGCGCAGGGGGTGCGGTCTCTATCCGTCGCACGCTCGCAAAGCGCGGCAGGCATCGACGCAGGGTGCGCAGGGGTGCGGTCTCTATCCGTCGCACGCTCGCAAAGCGCGGCAGGCGTGGCATTTCCTCGACACCAGGGGGGTGCGCAGGGGGTGCGGTCTCTATCCGTCGCACGCTCGCAAAGCGCGGCAGGCGTGGCATTTCCTCGACACCAGGGGGGTGCGCAGGGGGTGCGGTCTCTATCCGTCGCACGCTCGCAAAGCGCGGCGGGCGTGGCATTTCCTCGACACCAGGGGGGTGCGCACGGGGTGCGGTCTCTGTCCGTCGCACACTCGCAAAGCGCGGCAGGCCTGGCATTTCCTCGACACCATGGGCGGACGCAGGGGGCGCGGTCTCTATCCGTCGAACGCTCGCAAAGCGCGGCAGGCGTGGTAGTGTATCGACACGAGAGGGGGTGCGCTGGGGGTGCGGTCTCTATCCGTCGCACGTTTGCAAATCGCGGCAGGCGTGGCATTCCTTCGACACCAGGGAGGGGCGCAGGGGGTGCGGTCTCTATCCGGCGCACGCTGGCAAAGCGCGGCAAGCGTGGCATTTCTTCGACACCAGGAGGGTGCGCAGGGGATGCGGCCTTCATCCGTCGCACGCTCGCAAAGCGCGGCAGGCGTGGCATTTCCTCGACACCAGAAGGGGGTGCGCAGTTGGTGCGGTCTCTATCCGTCGCACGCTCGCAAAGCGCGGCAAGCGTGGCATTTCTTCGACACCAGGAGGGTGCGCAGGGGGCGCGGTCTTCATCCGCCGCGCGCTCGCAAAGCGCGGCAGGCGTGGTAGTTCATCGACGCGAGAGGGGGTGCGCAGTTGGTGCGGTCTGCATCCGTCGCACGCTCGCAAAGCGCGGCAGGCGTGGCATTTCCTCCACGCCGTGGGGGGGCGCAAGGGGGGCGGTCTGTATCCGTCGCGCGCTCGCAAAGCGCGGCAGGCGTGGTAGTTCATCGACACGAGAGGGGGGGTGCGCAGGGGCCGCGCGCTCGCAAAGCGCGGCAGGCGTAGCAGTTCCGCGGCAGGCAAACACATAAGACTTAAATCAAGTATGTGGGGTTCCTCGGTAGCGTAATTTACGAGGGAAAGCGGGGGTCTGCGGACTCCGTGTTTTATCGAGGATCCGAGATGGGGGGCGCACTTTCCTCGAGCGGGCACGCGCGAAACGCATTTTTCCAACAAGAACATGATCGACCCACGAACCCGGAAAGGAATATAGAAATGTAAAGCATGGCAACGTTTCAAAGACACCTGATTGGGCGACGGGCAAATGCAATGCTGAATGTATCGATCTTGATGCACTGTGCCGAGGGTTGTGCTGTGCTACGCCGTGCTGAACTGCGATGTGCCATGCCGCGATTGTGCCCTAATAGCGTTGTGGATCGAGTCCTCCCTGGCATCCGAGTCCTGACCAAACTGATCTGGATCTTAAGCTCAAGCTGCCTGAGCAGATAGTAGCTGCCCCAGAGCTAATCTACAGAGGGGACATGCCGGGAGGACGCGCCGCGGAACGCCCCAAGGGACGCGCCAGGCGACGTGCCAGGGGACGTGCCATGGGGACGCACCGCGGGACGTGCCAAGGGGACGCGCTACGGAACGTGCCAATGGACGCGCCGCGCGACGTGCCAGGGGACGCGCCGCGCGACGTCTCAGGTGGACTCGCCACGGAACGCGCCAAGGAACGTGCCAAGGTGCAATGTTGAGTGCATCGGTCTTGATGTACCGTGCCGACGGCTGCGCTGTGCTGGGCCCTGCTGAACTGCGATGTGCCATGCCGCGATTGTGCTCTATATAGCGTTGTGGATCGAGTCCTCTTTGCCAAGGAGGTATTGTTGTCTCTCCGCTGCTGAGGTCGGGGGCCAGATCCCCATCCTCTCCGACAGGCTCCTCCACTGCCTGGCCTAGCACGAAGTGGGCATCAACGGAGCTCTCAGCGACGGCCCCCTCCTCCCCCTCCTCCTCCTCCTCCTCCCCCTCCTCCCCCTCCTCCTCCCCCTCCTCCTCCTTCTCCTCCTCCTCCTCCTCCTCCTCGGGAGCCCTTTAGATTGACGGCCCAAGATGGCCTCAAGACGGCCAAAAACCATCTCTGGCACACGGTGCTCCTTCCTTGAGAAGATCACACAGCATATGGAAACTCACACGACCGGGAGAACGTCTCGCGAAAGCGCGCGGCGCTGCAAACCCCAGGCAGCCATCTGCGTCGGACCTGGAGGATAAGCGCGAAAACCACGGCATTCCGAGGCTTCCGAGAAGCCCTCAAACCCTCTGAGAAGTTCTCGCCATCTCCGCAGAGGGCCAAGAGCACTTCTCAGAGGCGGGATGGCGTCTGACAAGTTCGACCGCACTGAGAGGTCTGCTGCGTGCTCAATACAGTCGACATTTGTAGTAAGTACGAAAGGTAGGGGCGCAAGACCCTTGGAAGTCGCAGCCCCAAGGGCACCCTGAGAGGCCAACCTGCGAAAACAGCGAAGGGGGAGCCCCAGAGACAAGAGCGCAAGGGTACCCTCGAGGGGAGTACACGTCCTTACTGAGGTTGTTGACTGTACAATACCCCATACACACCACATCGCGGGCAAACTGGCAAGACATCTCCCAAAACAGAGAAGCCTCTGCAACAACGTGCGTGACTCCCTCCGCCTTCCCCCCCTCCGTCGTCCTTTGGCGTGGTGTGTTTCCTTCCCCTCGTTATCCGCCCCCTCTGCCGGCTGATTTAAGCGAGGGCCCCGCTCTGTTTCACCAGGTCGTATTCGGAAACGCCGAGGGTGGCGCATGTTTCGCCTGGGCGTCGTTGCGAACGCCCAGGCGAAACATGTTGGATACCCTCCTGGGTGGCCTGGACACGTGAAAACACGTGGTTCCAGCGCGGGGCCACCATGTTGGATACCCCCCTGGGTGGCCTGGACACGTGAAACGCGGCGCCCATTGGCTTACTCCGACGTGCGTTCCGCGCGTGAGCGCTCGCACGCGTCGCCCATTGGCACACTGCGAAGTGCGTTCCGTGTGTGCCCGCTCGCACGCGGAGCCCATTGGTTTACTCCGAAGTGCGTTCCGTGCGTTACTCCGATGTGCGTTCCGTGCGTGCCCGCTCGCACGCGGCGCCCATTGGCATACTCCGAAGTGCGTTCCGTGCGTGCCCGCTCGCATGCGGCGCCCATTGGCACACTCCGAAGTGCGTTCCGTGTGTGCCCGCTCGCACGCGGAGCCCATTGGCTTACTCCGAAGTGCGTTCCGTGCGTTACTCCGATGTGCGTTCCGTGCGTGCCCGCTCGCACGCGGCGCCCATTGGCATACTCCGAAGTGCGTTCCGTGCGTGCCCGCTCGCATGCGTCGCCCATTGGCACACTGCGAAGTGCGTTCCGTGTGTGCCCGCTCGCACGCGGAGCCCATTGGCTTACTCCGAAGTGCGTTCCGTGCGTTACTCCGATGTGCGTTCCGTGCGTGCCCGCTCGCACGCGGCGCCCATTGGAATACTCCGAAGTGCGTTCCGTGCGCGCCCGCTCGCACGCGGCGCCCATAATAATTTCGCCGGCCCTACTCCGCGCGTGCCCGCTCGCAAAATAATTTCGCCGGCCCAAGTCGCAGGGGGGCCGGGGGGTTAACTTACTAAAAGAGAACCCTGGGCCCGCGCCCTTTCCGGGAAAAAGCACTTCACCACGTTATTTACGCAGAATAATATCGCCGGCCCTCTTCAAGTCAAAACCGAGGGTGAACCCACTAAAAGAGAACCCTGGACCGGCGCCCTTCCCGGGAAACGCGTGGTTCCAGCTCGGGGCCACCATGTCAGATACCTCCTGGGTGGCCTGGACACGTGAAAACACATGGTTCCAGCTCGGGACCACCACGTTAGATACCTCCTGGGCGGCCTGGACACGTGAAAACAAATGGTTCCAGCCCACCCAGGGGAGATATCCAACATGCGGTCGTCTAGGGCGCCAGCCAGGGGCAGCCACGTTAGATGCACCCTGGGCGACATGGGCACGTGAAAACAAACATTTCCCATGAGACATCCTCTGTATTCTGGCCCCCGGCGAAGCCCCCGCTCGAGACATCCCCCAACTCTGCAAAACCAGCGTTTCGCCTGAGACATCCTCAAGGCATGTATAAAACACGCGTTTCGCTAGGGACATCCTCAATTGTTCCACGTCGAATGGGACTTTACCTCGTTATTTGCCGCAAGTGATTTCGCAAGCAGAAACCGGGGGGACCATAACTAAAAGAGAACCCTGGACCCGCGCCGTTTCCAGGATAAGCCAACCTTCCTTCTGGAAAACAAGCGCGGGGCTCGAGACATCCTCGAAATTCCTGCGCGAGGGGCGCGCCATCCTCGAGCGGGCACGCGAAACATAAACTTCTCCATACTCTCACAACGGCCCGTCGATGATTTCAATGTCTCCATGCCTCGTTATTTAATGGGGATTATGTGCAAAACGCTCCGCACCCTCTTCCTTTACAAAGGAAAGCGGGGGTCTGCGGACTCCGCCAGGCAACGAAGTTCCGACATGGGGGGCGCATTTGCCCCACGCCGATTGGGACTTTACCTTGTTATTTCTCGCAAATGATTCCGCCGGCCTCCTTCAAGTCGAGGCGGGGGGGAAACCCACTGAAAGAGAACCCTGGGCCTAAGCCCTTTCTGGGAAAAAGGCACCTCCCCTCTGTCCACCCCCATCTGGGAGGGCGCGCGCATGTAAAACGCAGCATGCAACGCGTGGCCTTCTGCGGAAGCTGTCGGCCACGCGCCAGCTTGGCAGCGCTCGAGCTCGACGACAGGTAACGGTATGCGAATTGGCCAGTGGACACACGGTGGTGGAAGACTACATGCTTCTCCCCCCCACTCCTCCACATCCTGCGTGCAAGCGGGAGAGCATGAGTGCGCCAACTCCTCTCAGAGGTCAACGTCTAGCACGAGACCTTTGGCTCCGTCCCCGGAGGCGCTCCTCGAGGACATGGCCCCAGCTTCCTGGTAATCACCTACGCGTTTGTTCGAAGCAATTGGTCTTCCCCTGCAACGAAGTCAGCTCCATCCAGTCGAACGGGTTGGACTGCTTGGGATAGCGCAGCGCGGTGAGAAGGCGATCCGCGATTCGATGCACCGTGTCATAAGGTCGTCGTTGTTCATACCGATGAGGCCACAAGACAGCGCGTCACAGATGAAGACGCGTTCGGGCCTCCACCGCGCCGCGGCCGATGGCATGGATCACGTCCTTTGGCAAGGGGTCCTGGAGTTTCCCGCAAAGCGGGCGCGCGAACTCGGCGCGCAGGCCTTTGCCCCGTGATATCAGTTCGCTTGAGAGCGCCAAGCCCGGCCGGCATCAGCCCGTGCTTCTTCGGCCAATATATCGCGCAAAACAAACCACAGAACAATAGTTGTGCCCTCCGCAGCCGCAAAGACAACGAGCCGCTCGGCGAAACTGTTTTCGTGGGTCATCCACTGCGCTGCCCACTCTGCCTTCTCCTGGATCGCTGGCGTTGTATGCGTCGCATCGAAGACCATATCCTTTTTCTGCCGGATCACTGATGCACTGCTCAAGCAGGAAGGACTGCGTTTCGGAATGGGTGTTCTCCATGGCCACTTGGAAGCCGAAAGAGGCACACGCCTCTGGCGACTGGACCTCAGCGGCGAACTGGACGGCCAAGTTCTCGCAAATCTCGATCATGATCCCGTCATAGGCAACGAAGAACGAGAACGCGTGCTTGATTGAGTGCCAGTCCCGGAGGTCCTGCGTGGGCACGATCTCTTCTGCCGATCAGAAGATGCAGTGTGCTTATTATACATCGCCCCATCGCCCCATTGTCGCGGTGAATGATTGGGAACGTCGCCCAACGCTGAGAGTTCTCCTGCAAGAGAAGCTCGGACTTATCGAGCTCGCGATGCTCGGCGGAGATGCGGCTGACCGCGGCCGTCATGGCAGCTCGGGCTGGCGGAACCATCCTTCACAGCGAAGACTTCCACTGCCAGAAGTGCGGGCTCATGGGGACCACAAGCCCGAAATGGCTTGAGCTAGAACAGCTTGATGCAAAGGCTACGAATGATGGTGATGGCGGCGATGATGATGATGATGATGATGATGATGATGACGATGACGATGACGATGATGATGATGATGATGATGATGATGATGATGATGATGATGATGCTGAGGACGATGATAATGCGGATTTTGGTGATACTGATGCTCATGGTGATGGTGGTGGCGATGGCGATTGTGATGGTGATGGTGATGATGATGATGATGATGATGATGATGCTGATGATGATGACGATGGTGACGCCGACATGATCGACCCACGAACCCGGAAAGGAATATAGAACTGTAACACATGGCAGCGTTTTCAAAGACACCTGATTGGGTGACGGGCAAATGCAATGCTGAGTGTATCGATCTTGATGTACCCTGCCGAGGGCTGTGCTGTGCTGCGCCGTGCTGAATTGCGATGTGCCATGCGCGATTGTGCTCTATAGCGTCGTGGATCGAGTCCTCCTTTGCATCCGAGTCCTGACCGAACTGATCTGGATCTTAAGCTCGAGCTGCCTGAACACATAGTAGCTGCCCCAGAGCTAATGGACAGGGGAACATGCCAGGAGGACGCGCCGCGAAACGTCCCAAGGGATGCGCCAGGCGACGTGCCAGGGGACGCGCCATGGGGTCGCACCGTAGGACGTGCCAAAGGGACGCGCTACGGAACGTGCCAATGGATGTGCCACGGAATGTGCCAGGGGACGCGCCACGCGACGTGCCAGGGGGACTCGCCAAGGGACGCCCCACGGAACGTGCCAAGGAACGTGCCAAGTTGCAATGCTGAGTGTATCGATCTTGATGTACCCTGCCGAGGGCTGTGCTGTGCTGCACCGTGCTGAATTGCGATGTGCCATGCCGCGGTTGTGCTCTATAGCGTCGTGGATCGAGTCCTCCTTTGCATCCGAGTCCTGACCGAACTGATCTGGATCTTAAGCTCGAGCTGCCTGAACACATAGTAGCTGCCCCAGAGCTAATCCCACCAGCCCTTTGGGCGTGAGTGGTTTAGGGAGCTCTCTCTGTTCTCAACCCCCCTTCTTCCCCTTCGGGGAGGGGTTTACCCCTCCCCCTACCCCCTCCCCCTGGGCCTGGAGAGGTCCCTCCGCGGGTGGCCGGAGGGGTCTTTTTCGACTCCTGGGAGGGCTAAAAAACGACACCCCTCACAAGGATTCTGGCCCCGACGGGGGAGGGGAAAAGTGCTCCCCTCTTCTTTGAAGCCAAAATCATTGATTTTACTACGGTTTTGGCCGCATTTTGGCCTTCTGAGGGGGCAGCGCTCATTAAAGCTGCCCCCTTCTTTCAAGCCCAAATCATTGATTTTACTAAGGTTTTGGCCCCATTTTGGCCTTCTGAGGGGGCAGCGCTAATTAAAGCTCCCCTCTTCTTTGATCGATTTCCTCCGAGATGGCCCCGAGAAGCGCCCAGTAGGCACCAAGAGGCCCCAAGATGGCCCAAGAGGCCCCAAGATGGCCCCCAAGAGGATCCCAAACGGCCCAAAGAGGCCCCCCCGAGGCACCCAAGACGCCGAAAAGCCCATCAGGACGACCCTCTACTCGCCTGGGCGTCGTTTCTGGACGGGCAGGAGGAGGGGCCCGAACGACTCACACCAGGACGAGGGGCCCGAACAACTCACACCACGAGAAGCCCGAACGACTCACACCAGGACGAAGAGCCCGAACGACTCACACCACGAAGAGCCCGAACGACTCACACCAGGAAGAAGGGCCCGAACGACTCACACCAGGACGAGAAACCCCAAACGACTCAAACCACGAGGAGCGCTTTCTCTCCCTCCTCCTCCGCCTCGTCCTTCTCCCGCTCCCACCACAAGGAGGATGTACAAGGAGGCGGGAGGAAGGAGGAACAGGGGAGATATGCGGGGGCAGGCGGAAACACGCCTGAAAAACACGACTGTCGGCATGCTTCGCTAGAGTTGCTGTTTTGAGATGGGCTGGTGGGGATACGCGAAGCGTGAAGAATTGACAAGGGGAACTAGGGGACGTGCCATGGGGTCGCACCGCGGGACGTGCCAAGGGGACGCGCTACTGAACGTGCTGGGGACAAGCGTTTCGCTCGAGACATCCTATCAAAATCATCCGAATTCCTACGCGCGGGACGCGGCACGCGCGAGACATCCTCGGAATTCCTGCGAGCGGGACACGAAAATAAGCATTTCGCCTGAGACATCCTCTGAATTCTGGCCCCCCACGAGGCCCCCGCTCGAGACATCCCCCAATTTTGCAAAACCAGCGTTTCGCTCGAGACATCCTCAACAGATTATGAAAAACAAGCGTTTCGCTAATGAAATCCGGTCAAAATCCCAAGAAATCAAAATTCCTGCGCGCGGGACGCGGCACGCGCGAGACATCCTCGGAATTCCTGCGCGAGGAGCGCTTTTCCGTGTCGCGGTCGGCTCTGCAAAACCAGCGTTTCGCTCGAGACATCCTCAACAAATTCTGAAACCAAGCGTTTCGCTCGAGACATCCCTAACTCTGCAAAACCAGCGTTTCGCTAGAGACATCCTCAACAAATTCTGAAAAACAAGCGTTTCGCTCGAGACATCCTCAACACTAATTTCGCCGGCCCTCTTCCCGCACGTAATTTATCGCAGAATAATTTCGCCGGCCCACCTCCCGTCGAAACCGGGGGGAAGACCAACTAAAAGAGAACCCTGGGCTCGAGCCCTTTCCAGGAATGAAAATGCTGATGATGATGGTGATGATGACGATGCCAATGATGATAGGGATGATCAAGACTCCTGTGGGCGCTCGAGTCTGCGCTACGTCAGGATGACATTGGAGGGACAGCGGCGGTGCACAGGCGAGAGCATAATGTTTGATATGGCAGATGCAGGACAGGTGGCGGCGGCCAATCAGGTGGCGAGCGCGAGCGTGCAAGAGACCGAAGGAGAAGTCAGGGCAATGCGATTCACATACGCGCGTTCGATGGTCGACAGAGTGCGCGGTTTCCACGCTGATGACAGTGCTACACAGCTCCTCAGGTGTGAGCCACTAGAACATGTGCGGCAATCATTTATTGCGGGGGTCCCCGATAGAGTAGGAGGGCGGAAGCAACGTCATCAAATTAGAGATGGTGTTCACAAGGTGTGGGCAGACAAGATAATGCGAATGGCATCGCGTGAGCTGACCTGGCACCCGAACTGCCATGTCCCAAGCGGCCGACGATATCTCGCCGCAGTAGCCCAACCATTACATATTGAGTTCAATAGACTGGCAAGAACGAGGCACGGCATCTGGGCGGAGACCATCTGCAAGCATACGACAAACACTGTGGAGTCCTGTCGATCGATTGTCCGAACACGGCATGCTGCTGACGATGATGATGATGATGATGACGATGATGATATTGCTGCTTACGATGATGATGATGATGATGATGATGATGATGATGATGATGATGGTGATGATGGTGATGATGGTGATGATGACGATGACGATAATGGCGATGATGGCGACGATGCTGCTGATGATGATGGTGATGATGGTGACGATACGGATGGAGATGATGGCGATGATGCTGCTGATGATGGTAATGATGATGATGGTGGTGGTGCAGAGGAGGAGGAAGGGGAGGAGGAGGAGGAGGAGGAGGAGGAGGAGAAGGATGTGAAGGATTGTCTGGTCCAGCCCCGAAGGCCGCGGCCTCCTCCAGCTTGGCCAGTTGGTCGTTCTTCAAGTACTGGTTGCCTGCCCACCCCGAGAAGGGTCGGCCCGCAGGGCCGCGAGCTCCCCCCCCGCTCTCTATCGAAGGAGCGAGGCAACACAACATGATCTACCAACGAACCCGGAAAAGAATCTAGAAATGTAAAGCATGGCAAGGTGTCAACATGATCGACCCACGAACCCGGAAAGGAATATAGAAACGTAACGCATGGCAACGTTTTCAAAGACACCTGATTGGGTGACGGGCAAGTGCAATGCTGATTGTATCGATCTTGATGTACCGTGCCGAGGGCTGTGCTGTGCTGCACCGTGCTGAATTGCGATGTACCATGCCGCGGTTGTGCTCTATAGCGTTGTAGATCGAGTCTTCCTTTGCATCCGAGTCCTGACCGAACTGATCTGGATCTGAAGCTCGAGCTGCCTGAACACATAGTAGCCGCCCCAGAGCTAATTGACAGGGGGACATGCCAGGAGGACGCGCCGCGAAACGTCCCAAGGGACGCGCTAGGCGACGTGCCAAGGGACGTGCCATGGGGTCGCACCGTAGGACGTGCCAAGGGGACGCGCTGCGGGACATCCTCAAAATTCCTGCGCGCGGGACGCGGAGGCGGAGGAGGAACAGGAGGAGGAGGAGGAAATGTGCGATTTGTTTTGCAAGCGCAACCAAGCTGCCAAGCGAACTTGAAAACATGATCGACCCACGAACCCGGAAAGGAATACAGAAATGTAAGACATGGCAACGTTCCAAAGACACCTGATTAGGCGACGGGCGAATGCAATGCTGAATGTATCGATCTTGATGTACGGTGCCGAGGGCTGTGCTGTGCTGCGCCGTGCTGAACTGCGATGTGCCATGCCGCGATTGTGCTCTGTAGCGTCGTGGATCGAGTCCTCCCTTTGCATCCGAGGCTTGACCGAACTGATCTGGATCTTAAGCTCGAGCTGCCTCAGCACATAGTAGCTGCCCCAGAGCTAATTGACAGGGGAACATGCCAGGAGGACGTGCCGCGGAGCGTCCCAAAGGACGCGCCAGGCGACGTGCCTTGGGACGTACCATGGGGACGCACCGCGGGACGTGTCAAGGGTACGCGCTACGGAACGTGCCAATGGACGTGCCACGGGACGTGCCAGGGGACGCGCCGCGCGACGTGCCAGGGGGACTCGCCCCAGGACGCGCCACGGAACGTGCCAAGGAACGTGTCAAGTTGCAATGCTGAGTGAATGTATCGATTTTGATGTACCGTGCCGAGGGCTGTGCTGTGCTGTGCTGTGCTGAACTGCGTTGTACCATGCCGCGAATGTGCTGGATAGTGTTGTGGATCGAGTTCTACTTTGCATCCGAGTCCTGACCGAACTGATCTGGATCTTAAGCTCGAGCTGCCTGAGCACATAGTCCACATAGTAGCTGCCCCAGAGCTAATTGACAAGGGAGCATGCCAAGAAGACGCGCCGCGGAACGTTCCAAAGAACGCGCCAGGCGACGTGCCAAGGGACGTGCCACGGGGACGCACCACGACACGTGAAAACACGTGGTGCCAGCTCGGGACAATCATGTTAGGTACCCCCCTGGGTGGCCTGGACACGTAAAAACATGTGTTTACAGCTCGGGACAATCATGTTAGAGATCTCCCTGGGTGGCTTGAGCATGAAGAACACCTGGTTCCAGCTCGGGATAGCCAGGTTATTTACCCCCCTGCGTGACCTGGATACGCTGAATTCGCGCTCCCGCTCGAGACATCCTCGCAATGTCTTCCCTGGAAAACCCCCCAACGCGCAACCCCCTGTTCAGAGCAAGGCAACATAACTTTTCTGTATTGGGACATGTGTTGGGGTAGCGCTGTTTGGGCCCCCTGTGCGTTTCCTGATAAGAGCGCGTTTCTTTATGTTCGGCGATGACGGGCGTCATTGGGGGGGGGGCGGCGGGGGGGGGTATGGCGTAACGGCCCCCTGGCCGTGTGGCTCCGGCACCGCAGCCGCGCCCGCGCGCGCGACGCGACGAGCGGCGAGCGACGACGACGACGACGACGACGACGACGACCACGACGATCACGACGAAGACGACCGACGACGACGACGACGACCTCGACGACGCGATCAGCATGTAGGTGTCGATGTGCCCCACTGCGCCTGTGTACACCACAACGCTCGCGTGCACCACAGCGCGCGTGTATACCACAGCGCCTGCGTACACCGCAACAACCGTTTTTTTTTTTTGCCTGCGCGGCGGGCAGGCGGGGAAGCTCCAAGAGTCAGCCCCCCCTGTCTGCGTGGCGCCTCTCGGCCCTCGGCGAAAGACCGAGGCACGGCACCACGGAAGGCAAGGCGGCCTACGCTGAGGCCACAGAGCTCGAGAGGCCAGCCACCTCCCCAGCTGCAGCGTCGGGGAGGCGCGCACCACTGGTCGGGTGCACCCCTCGGCGAATTCTGTCGCCCCTGAGGCGGCGGACGCGGCCTGCATCCCCTTCGTCTGGGACGCGCGCACTCGAGAGCGCCTTGAAGGAGCCAAGGCGCTCGCGCGCGTACGCATTGCACCTGTTGCGAACGACGTAGCCGCGGCACCGCTGCAGCACATGCCCGAGCACGCCGTGCGCAGAGGACAGAGCGGGCGACACAGCGGGAGCCGATGGAGCCGCCCCCGCGGCAGACCCTTCGGCGGGAGCCAAAAGCGCACTGTCTACGCCGCGCTCTGCACGCTCACGAGGGGACCGCGACCTGTCGCCGCGGTCCGCCCTGCGCCCCCTCCAAGCAGCCATGAGCAGGTCAGCGGCGCTCGAAGGCTGGCGCTCCTCAGCTGCGAGCCTCGCGCTGGGGCCTGCGGGGGACCCACGAGGCCTGCGCTGCTCACGGCGGGCGGGGCCTCTCGCGGCGGCGGCGCTGCCGGCGTCGCCGCCGCCGCCCTCGGCGCTGCCACCTCCTCCGCGTCCACCAGCAGCGGCTGCCACGACGGCGGCTGCCGCCAGCGCGGCCCCCGCAGAAGCGCTGGAGGCGGGGGCCCGCCTGGCCCCTGAGGCCACCGCCTTGGACTTGCAAGGGGCCCTGAAGAGCACCTGCTTGGACTTCTCGGCGCGCGCCGTCTTGAGGCACGCCTGGCAGCACCGCGAACCGTCGGCCTGCGTCGCAAAGACGTGGCTCGTGAGGCTGAGGCCGATGCGGTTGCCGAAGTCGCGCTGCACGTAGCCCTGGGCGCTGTCGACCCTGGCGGCCCCCGCTGGCGTGCCGGCCTTGGCTAGCCAGCGCGCAACACCGTCCACCATGACGGCAGCCTGCTTGTACCTCAGACTCGTCTCGGGAGGGGGCCCAAGCGCCGCGGCGATACCTCCTGCCGCGAGGTCCGCCTCGAAATTGCCGCGCCTCTGCTTGAGCGCGATGGCGCCCTCCCGAACTTGTCGAAGGGACGCGTGGCCAAGCACCTTGACCATCGCGAGGCCGTGGTCCGAGAGCCGCCGAAGTCGGCGCGCCCCCACGTGGAGGCTGCGAGGGTGGCACGCTCGGCCCCGCGAAGGTTGAGGCCGTCCACCACGAAGCTGGCGTCGCAGTGCAGGACGATGGGCAGCGCGATGAGCAACGATAGCAGCTCCGAACCCTCGATGCCCTGCCACGGGCCGACGAGCGGCGACCCAAGCGCCTTGGTCCTGCTGCCAGGCCCTGGGTCGGTGCTGTCGCTGACGGGCGGCAGCTCGACCACCGCCGCTGCGCCTTGGGCGCCCCGCCCACCAGCAAGCGCGGCGCCGTGCAGGGCGCGTCGCAGCACAGGGGCTGGCCGCAGAAGGGCTCGCCTGGTTCGCCGCAGCACCAGCGCAGATGGCCCAGGAAGCCGCCTGCAGGCGGCCGCCACTGCAGCCAGGGGATCGGGAAGAGCAGCCTCTCGACGAGCATCCTGATCACCTGGTTGTCGCGCTGCGCCAGCAGGAGCGCCATCTCCCGCGGCAACTCGCCTCCATCAGGTAGACGAGTGAGGGCCTGGCACTCGAGATGCCTGTGCCAGAGGTCGCCCCGCTGCCCAGGGCAGAGCTCGCAGAAGTCCGAGGAGGCATACCTCGGGTTGTTGCCGAACTTCCTGACGTTGGTCCACTGGCCGTTCACGATGCACGACCTGAGGTAGCCGCGCTCCTCGTTGGTGGCGGTAGGCCAGCTCCTGCCCACCTTCGAGGAGGACCGTCCTCGGTCGACCCACTTCCGCAGCTGCCCGAAGTTGATGCCGACGGCCAGCCATGGGGCGTCGTGCTCGCTCAGCTGGCGGGCCTGCCAGTCCTCGCAGCTGCGCCGAAGTAGCTTCTTGGTCAGCCACGGGCCGGTGTCGCCGATGCAGTGGACGTCGCCCGCGTCGGAGGTCCACTTGTCCAGCTGCTCGCGCTGCCATCCGACTCGCCGCAGGGAGAGGACGGCAGCGGAGATGGGCCCGCGGGGCTGGCTCCACTGGCCGACGTGGCGGACTGCAGCTGCAAAGGCCGTCTCCATCGCCTTCTTGGGCAGCCACTGCTCCCGGGCGGCTCGGTGCAGCGTGCTGATGGGGTCGAGCGCGGCCTTGACGATGGGGTCGTAGTCGGCCCCGGTGAGGGCCAGGACCGCGGTGGCGCTCTTACCCGCGGGCCGCAGCTCGATGGCCTTCACGGCCATGGTTCTGGCCTGCTGTAGCTCGGCGTCGCTCAGGCCCGTGCAGCACGCCCCGTAGGCGTAGCTGGCCTCCAGTCCCTGCTTCGCCACGCGGGCTGCGATCCTGCGGCGACGCGCGGGGCCGAGGAGGCGTCGAAGCCTCGGCGCTCGCCGCGAAGCCTGCTTGGGCCGCCCATTGCGCACGTCCCTGGGCATCTTGATGTCGACGGCAAAGTCTACGCCCAGGTTGCGAGCTCCTCGAACCGCCCGCGCCTTGGTGGACGCGGCCAGCCTGCCCTCGAGGTCCTTGGCCAGCTGCGGCGAGTCGGCGAGGAGCGCCGACTTCTTGGCAGCCACGAAGATGTCCACCTTGCGCAGCTCCTTGACCACACTGGTGACGCTGGCCACGAGAGAGTCGGCCACCCGCTTGCCGCCTCCGACCCGCTGGAAGACGGGGTCGTCGACTACGACCGACGGCGCGATGCTCGGCGACGCACGGACAGCGCGGTCGAGCGGCGTGAGCAGGACCAGCTTCATGAACGTGGTGGCCCACATGTCACCCGCCAGGATCGTCTGGTTCGCCTTGATGAGGTCCGAGACAGCTCCTCGGAGCTCGAGGGCCCGCGGAGCTCGGTAAAGTGAGATCTGGAGCTTGACTTCCCAGAGGGGGAAGTCGTGCTCGGCCGCTGAGTTGATGAGGAACTGGTGCCCGATCTGCTCGAAGGCCATCCATAGGTCGAGCACCGCGGCGGCCGAGCGCCAATCCAGGTCGGGCTGCTCGTCGCGCTTGGTTTTCAGCCGCTCACTCCATACCAGCTGCTGCCATGCAGCTCGCTCACAGGACTTGCCTGCCGTGGCCCACCAGTAGGCCCGCGGGTGAGCGGCCTCCCAGCCGCGGGCGAGGCCGCGGCGAAGGCGCCCGTGCACACGCACGAGAGCCGCGAGGAGGGCGATCGGCCTGACGCCGCCCTCCCGCTTGGCAATGAAGACCAGCTTCGTGATGAAGTTGGGCCAGCAGCACTCGGGCTCGACCCTCTCCAGGGGGGCTGCGATGGCCTCCACGCCGCCGTCGCCAAGGGCGTCGAAGTGGCGCGGGCAAAAGGTGTCGAAGGAGGTGCCCGTGGTCTGCGGGAAAGACGTGGGGACCTTTCACAGCTCCGCGACGGTGGGGCGCGGCGGCCTGGCGCCGAGGCCTCCATCGGGCCAGACCAGATCTGCCGTCGTCCTCCCGATGTTCCAGTAGCGTGACCACTCCTCGACGAGGTGCTGCACCGCCTGCATCTGGTCTGCTGGCGTCGGGATGGGGTTGCCCACCGCCCCGCTGCCGCCGTCGGCGCAAGTGGGGCTGGGATGCCACTGCATGGGCTCCTTGGTGAAGGCGTGCAGCGCGCTGCCACCAAGCAAGGCCTGCTGCTCGATCCAATCGCCGAACCTGGACTTGGCCCGCCTGATCGCGGAGGCGACGAGCATGTCGCCCGCGTCGTCCACCAGCGCCGCGACAGCGCGGAGGGCGGCGCTCGGCAGGTAGCCGAAGGCGCTGCGCAGGAGGGCAAGAGCGTTGCCGATATGGCTCTGCTGCTGGCCTCCGTCGGCGCGCTGGGCATAGCGGTACCAGGCGCGCCGCAGGCGGTTGATCTGCTGCCGACCACGCCCATGGGCACCGATGACGTCCAGGGAGGAGGCGTTCTTGGCGACCATGGCCCACTGCTTGATCCAGCACGTCTGGGCGCCCAGCCTGGGGTAGCGCGGGATCTTGGGCGCGCAGGCGCGAACCCAGCGGAGCATGGGAGGGGTGGCTCGCCCCCTGTCGAGGTCGCCGTGCTCGTTGAGGCCGCAGCGGTCGATCAGCTCGTCCTCAGCGACACTGATGATGGCTTGCCACGCGTCGTCGACGGTGGGGGCGTGCGGCGCGGCTTGCTGCGCGGCGGCCCAGGCTGGGCCGAAGTCCTGGGAGCAGCAGCCAGGCGGCAGCGGCCGCGGGAAAGGCTTGGGCGACTGCATCACCTGCACCCAGGGCTGCACCTGGCCCGCTCTCACCTCGAGCAAGACGGGTCGGTGAGGGCCGAAGTCCCAGTCCTGGAGGGTCGCGGCCTTGGCCGCCGCGAAGCCGGAGGAGACCGCGAAGTAGTCCAGCACGCGCTCGGCGGGTCTGCAAGCGCCGCTCGCAGGAGCGACGATGTGGCCGCCCAGCTGCTCGAGCCAAGGGGCCTGGGCAAGGTCGGCGGGCTCCATGTTGAAGTCACCGCAAATGATGAACGGCAGGCCTACCACCAGGACCGCTCTCCGCACGGCCTCCAGTATAGCCATGTTGGCGGCCGACAGCCCCTCGCCCGTATGCAGGTGCACGTTGACCCACGAGATCCCGCCGCGCGTGAAGCCGCCGTGGTGCAGGATGACGGCGCGGCCAGGGATGAGCTCGCCGCTGCGAAGGCCGTCGACGAGGAAGGGGGCGGCCCCGTGCCGCCTGGGGGCCAGGCAGTGCAAGCCGCCGTGACCTGGCTTGCCGCCCTCCGCGTCGGTGGCGGCACACGCGAGGGCATGCCAGCCCAGGCGGTCGAAGGCCGCGCTAGCCTCGGCTGCACGCGGCGCGGAGAGGTGTGTCTCCTGGACGTCGACGAAGTCGCAGCGGACGAGCTCGTCCTTGCCCACGAGGTCCATGAAGGTGGAGTGGGCATTCGGGTTGATGGTGAGCCCGCGCCAAGGCGCGCATGCGGCTGCACCACCAGCCCTGCACCTACCCTTTGGGTCCGTCGACCCGCAGTTTCTTGTCGACGTGCTCGCGGAGGCAGCTGAGGGCGGCGCCAGGCGCTCGCGCTCAGTGTCGCCAGCGCACACCATATACAGGCCACCAGGATCCGTCTCGCTAACGAAAGACTGCAGGGTGACCATGCCGTCGGGCGGGGGCGGCGCCTCGACGGCGACATCCATGGGGCCAGCACCTGCGGGGCCGCCTTTCCCGCCTGCTGGGGCCGCTGGGGCTGCCGCCGCCGCTGCTGCCGCAGGCGGAGGCGGCGGCGCCGCCGCCTTGACCAGCTCGATGATCTCCGCGAGGGGGTCCTGCGGCGACTTCTGGACAACGTCGACGGCCGAGAGCTTCTCCAGGAGGCTGGCGGCGGGCACGGCCTCAGGCACGACGAAGACCTTGGCCGCGGCAGCCCTGGCCTCCTCACGCTCAACCTCGATGGCCTTGCACTTGCGCTGCGCCTCCTCGAGCGCCAGCGTCGCCTTGACCGCGGCTGTCGCCAGGCGCTGCACGGACTTGGCGGCCTCGACCGCCCTCTGGTCGACGCGCTTGAAGTTTTGGGTAGCCTCGTGCGCGGTGATGGCCCCGCAGGCGCCAGGCCCGCCTGCGGCGACGGCGCGGCGTGCGTCGACCTTGGCGACCGTGGCCTTCGCGAGCACCTTGCGGTACTCTGCCCAAGCCTCGTCGCTGAGCGTCGCAGCCCGCTCGATGGCCTTTTCGTCCAGCCTGG
Source organism: Prorocentrum cordatum (assembly GCA_963575745.1). Classification (NCBI taxonomy): domain Eukaryota; class Dinophyceae; order Prorocentrales; family Prorocentraceae; genus Prorocentrum; species Prorocentrum cordatum. The sequence goes on along the minus strand of CAUYUJ010014637.1, from coordinate 326,412 downwards.
GCCAGAACGTGGCCTCCTGGGTGGGTTGCTGGCCGTTGGCGCCCTTGGGCCCCGTGCGCAGCCAGGGCGGGGTGCCGCCGCCGCCTTGCCCGCGCCCGCTGACACCTGGGCCCTTGCTGTCACGCCCGCCGCCTTCGCACTGGCCCTGCCAGCGCCGTTGCTTGCTGCGCCCGCAGAAAGCACACGCCTGCAGCTTGAAGGGGTTGTAGCCGCCGCACCCGCACAACCAGTATGAAGGAGACATCGCTGGCCAGATATCTCCAACTGTTGGGGGCGAGAGAACGACGACTTCTGCTCGGCAGCGCGCAGTTCGACCGAGGATGGAAAACCAACAGGGTATGTCCGCGGACTAGCGGTGTCCACGCCGCCTCTCGGGAGACGTGGCATCTTGAGCCAAAAATGGCTACGGTACACCGCAACAACCGTGTGCAACGCAGCGCCTGTGTACACCACAGTGCTTGCGTACACTACAGCGCTGGCGTACAATTGCACACCGCAGCTACCATGTGCAACACAGCGCCTGTGTACACCACAATGCTTGCGTGCACCGCAGCGCCTGTGCACGCCACAACGCGTGTCTACACCACAGCATCCGCGTGAAACGCAGCGCTGGTGTACACCAGAATGCCTGCGTGCATAGGACAGGTAGAAGGAGCATGTACGTGAGGATCTGCTGCGGACAACTAGGCGCCACGACACGCCAGGAAATTTATGAGAATCGAATAAGAGTTGTTCCCTCCTCCCTCCTCCTCCTCCTCCTCTTCCTCCTCCTCCACCTCTACCTCCACATCTTCCTCCTCCTCCTCCTCCTCCTCCTCCTTACCCCCCGTCGTGCGGGTTGGCGCTACAGCGCACGTGCGCATCTCAGCGCGCACCGCTGAATGGTCTATTGAATCGGTCCTAATTGTTCTCGGGCGGCCAATTTAGATGGAAGCTCCTGGACGCAAGGGGGGGTTAGGGTGATGCGGGCGGACTCGGGAGACACGTAGATTCCAGCGGCGCTATTGATTCGTTCTTACACTCTATATATACAACACTGGTGGTGTGTTGCGCACGGTTGCCATGGTGCACACAGGCGCCGTGGTGTACACAAGCACTGCAATGCACGCAGGCATTGTGGTGTATACTGGTGTTGTGTTGCACACGGCTGGTGTGGTGAACGCAAGCGCTGTGGTGTGCACAGAAGCTGTTGTGCCCGCAGGCGCGGTGGCACAAACTGACGCTGTGTTGCACGCGGCTGCTTTGGTGTACGTAGGCGGTGGTGTACACAGGCGCTGTGGTGCACGCAGACACTGTGGTGTACACAAGAGTTCTTGTGGAAATCGCCACCGACATGCTGGCGCGACCCGTCCTCCGTCATTCCTGGGCATTCCCAATCGCCGCCGGCGCGAAACGTGACGTCATCGACCCCTCCATCCCCCCCCCTAGATGATTGCCGTCATCGGCCCGGGATTAAAAGCAGGCTTCAGCCGCGTCCGCGAGCACGACGACTATGAGCGACGAGCGACAAGCCACGAGTGACGACGACGACGACGACGACGACGACGACGACGACGACGACGACGACTGCGGACCAGACTCCTATGCGGATTCCTACGCGGACACCTACGCGGATCCCAATGCGCACAGCGGCAGTGCTCGGAGCGCACTGGGGGGCAGTGCCCGGAGCGCACTGGAGGGGGGAGCGTTACGTCATACGGGGGGTGGGGCGGAGGCCATGACGCCCGTCATGCCCCAAGCAATAAAGAAACGGGCTCTAATTCGGCGTTGGGCCCGACGCCATGTTGGATATCCCCCTTGGGCGGCCTGGACACGTAAAAGCACATGGCTCCAGTTCGGGACAATCATGTTAGATACCTCCTTGGGTGGCCTGGACACGTAAAAACACGTGTCTCCAGCACAGGACCACGATGTTAGATTCCCCCCCTGGGTGGCCTGGACACTTGAAAACACGTGGTGCCAGCTCGGGACAACCATGTTAGATACCCCCCTGGGTGGCCTGGACACGTTAAAACACGTGGTCATTGCTTGGGACATCCATGTTAGATGCCCCCCTGGGTGGCCTGGACATGTAAAAACACGTGGTGCCAGCTCGGGACAACCATGTTAGATACATCCCTGGGTGGCCTGGATACGTTAACACACGTGGTCCTTGTTCGGAACAATCATGTTGGATACCCCCCTAGGTGGCCAGGACATGTACCAGCACGTGGTTCCAGCTCGGGACAGCCTTGTTAGATACCCCCCTGCGTGGCCTGGATACGCTGAATTCGCGCTCCCGCTCGAGACATTCTCGCAATGTTCTCCCTGGTGAGGCCCCCAAAGCGCCACCCCCTGTCCAGAGCAAGAAAACATCACTGGGATATGTGTTCGGGTAGCGTTTTTCGGCCTCCCGTGCGTTTTCTGATAATTCAGGGTGGGGCCCGACGCCATGTCGGATATACACGTAAAAACATGATCGACCCACGAACCCGGAAAGGAACATAGAAATGCAACGCATGGCAACGTTTTCAAAGACACCTGATTGGATGACGGGCAAGTGCAATGCTGATTGTATCGATCTTGATGTACCGTGCCGAGGGCTGTACTGTGCTGCACCGTGCTGAATTGCGATGTGCCATGCCGCGGTTGTGCTCTATAGCGTCGTGGATCGAGTCTTCCTTTGCATCCGAGTCCTGACCGAACTGATCTGGATCTGAAGCTCGAGCTGCCTGAACACATAGTAGCTGCCCCAGAGCTAATTGACAGGGGGACATGCCAGGAGGACGCGCCGCGAAACGTCCCAAGGGACGCGCCAGGCGACGTGCCAAGGGACGTGCCATGGGGTCGCACCGTAGGACGTGCCAAGGGGACGCGCTACGGGACATCCTCAAAATTCCTGCGCGCGGGACGCGGCACGCGCGAGACATCCTTGGAATTCCTGCGAGCGGGGCACGAAAATAAGCATTTCGCCTGAGACATCCTCTGAATTCTAGCCCCCCACGAAGCCCCGCTCGAGACATCTCCAAATTTTGCAAAACAGGCGTTTCGCTCGAGACATCCTCCACACATTATGAGAAACAAGCGTTTCGCTCGAGACATCGTGCCAACATTTTAAGGAATCCTGACAAAGCAAACACATTAGTCAAGACATCTTCAAAATTCCAGCGCGCGGGACGCGGCCCGCGCGAGACATCCTTGGAATTCCTGCGAGCGGGACACGAAAAGAAACATTTCGCCTGAGACATCCTATGAATTCTGGCCCCCCACGAAGCCCCCGCTCGAGACATCCCCAAATTTTGCAAAACCAGCGTTTCGCTCGAGACATCTTCAGACAATTATGAAACATGATGGACCCACGAACCCGGAAAGGGATAAAGACATGTGCAGCATGGTCACGTTTTCACGATACGTACCCAACTGGGCGACACCCCACGAAACATCCCACGAGACACCCCGCGAAACATCCCACGAGACACCTCACAAAACATTCCACGAGACACCTCACGAAACATTCCACGAGACACCCCGTGAAACATTCCACGAGACACCCCACGAACAGGCAACCACTCAACCAGACACACCACGAAACATTCCACGGGGGTGCGACTGGGTGTGGTCGTGCTGGGGTGTGGTCGTGCTGGGGTGTGGTCGTGCTGGGGAGTGGTCGTGCTGGGGTGTGGTCGTGCTGGGGCGTGGTCGTGCTGGGGGGTGGTCGTGCTGGGGGTGTGGTCGTGCTGGGAGGTGGTCGTGCTGGGGCGTGGTCGTGCTGGGGCGTGGTCGTGCTGGGGCGTGGTCGGGCTGGGGCGTGGTCGTGCTGGGGCGTGGTCGTGCTGGGGTGTGGTCGTGCTGTGGTAAGGTCGTGCTGGGGTGTGGTCGTGCTGGGGTGTGGTCTTGCTGGGGTAGGGTCGTGCTGGGGTCGGGTCGTGCTGGGGTGTGGTCGTGCTGGTGTATGGTCGTGCTGGGGTGGGGTCGTGCTGGGGTGGGGTCGTGCTGGGGTCTGGTCGTGCTGGGGTGTGGTCGTGCTGGGGTATGGTCGTGCTAGGGTGTGGTCGTGCATTTCGCTCGAGACATCCTGCCAAAATTCCAGGAAATCGTACAACAACAAACGAATTAGTCGAGACATCATCGAAATTCCTGCGCGCGGGGCGCTTTTCCGCGTCGCGGTCGGCTCTGCAAAACCAGCGTGTCGCTCGAGACATCCTCAACAAATTCTGAAACCAAGCGTTTCGCTCGAGACATCCCCAACTCTGCAAAACCAGCGTCTCGCTCGAGACATCCTCAACAAATTCTGAAAAACAAGCGTTTCGCTCGAGACATCCTCAAAAATAATTTCGCCGGCCTCCTTCGACCTCGATATTTATCAGGGAATAATTTCGCCGGCCTCCTTCAAGTTGGGCACGGGGGACTATGTAAACATAGAAAAAGAAAACCCTGGGCCCACGCCCTTTCCGGGAAAAACAACCGTTTCGCTCGAGACATCCTGCCCAAATTCTAAGAAATCCGGACAAAACAACCTAATTAGTCGAGACATCCTCAAAATTCCTGCGCGCGGGACGCGGCCCGCGCGAGACATCCTTGGAATTCCGGTGAGCGGGACACGAAAAGAAGCATTTCGCCTGAGACATCCTTTGAATTCTGGCCCCCCACAAAGCCCCCGCTCAAATTTTGCAAAACCAGCGTTTCGCTCGAGACGTCCTCAACAAATTATGAAAAACATGATGGACCCACGAACCCGGAAAGGGATAAAGACATGTGCAGCATGGTCACGTTTTCACGATACCCAACTGGGCGACATCTCACGAAACATCCCACGAGACACCCCGCGAAACATCCCACGAGACACCTCACGAAACATTCCACGAGACACCTCACGAAACATTCCACGAGACACCCGTTGAAACATTCCACGAGACACCCCACGAACAGGCAACCACTCAACCAGACACGCCACGAAACATTCCACGGGGGTGCGACTGGGTGTGGTCGTGCTGGGGTGTGGTCGTGCTGGGGAGTGGTCGTGCTGGGGAGTGGTCGTGCTGGGGTGTGGTCGTGCTGGGGTGTGGTCGTGCTGGGGGGTGGTCGTGCTGGGGTGTGGTCGTGCTGGGGCGTGGTCGTGCTGGGCGTGGTCGTGCTGGGGTGTGGTCATGCTGGGGGTGTGGTCGTGCTGGGTTGGTCGTGCTGTTGGTGAGGTCGTGCTGGGTGTGGTCGTGCTGGGGTTGGTCATTGCTGGGTAGGGTCTTGCTGGGGTAGGGTCGTGCTGGGGTGTTGTCGTGCTGGGTATGTCTGCTGGGTGGGTCGTGCTGGGTGGGGTGGTGGCTGGGTCTGGTCGTGCATGGGGGTGGTCGTGCTGGGGTAATGGTCGTGCTAGTGTGGGGTCTTGCATTTCGCTCGATACATCCTGCCAAACTTCCATGAAATCGTACAACACAAACGGTAGTCCGGGACATCAATCGAATTCCTTCGGGCGCGCGGGGCGCTTTTCTCCCTTCCGCGTCGCGGTCGGCTCTGCCAAACAGCGTTTCGCTCGAGACATCCTCGGCAAACTCTGCGAGCAAAGCTTTTTCGCTGGATACATCCTCAACAAACAAGAGAGTGGCCCGCACCTGTGATTTATCATCGGAGAATTTCAAAACAAGCGTTTCGCTCGAGACATCCTCAAAAATAATTTCGCCGGCCTCCTTCGACCTCGATATTTATCAAGGAAAAATTTCGCCGGCCTCCTTCAAGTTGGGCACCGGGGACATGTTTACATACTAAAAGAGAACCCTGGGCCTTTGCCCTTTCCGGGAACATTTGGTTCCAGCCCAGGACCACCATGTTACGTACCCCCTGAGTGGCCTGGAAACGTGAGAACACGTGGTTCCAGCTCGGGACCACCACGTTAGATACCCCCTCTGGGTAGCCTGAACACGTAACATCCTTGGAATTCCCGCGAGCGGGACACGAAAACAAGCATTTCGCCTGAGACATCCTCTGAATTCTGGCCCCCCGCTCGAGACATCTCCAAATTTTGCGGAAACCAGCGTTTCGCTCGAGACATCCTCCACAAACTATGTAAAATAAGCGTTTCGCTCGAGACATCCTGCCAAAGTTCTAAGAAATCCTGACAAAACAAGCGAATTAGTCGAGACATCCTCGAAATTCCTGCGCGCGGGACGCGGCACGCGCGAGACATCCTCGTAATTCCTGCGCGCGGGGCGCTTTTCCGAGTCGCGGTCGGGGCTCCAGACCCCGTTATTTTTCGAGGATTCTGCGAAAAACGCTCCGCACCCTCTTTTTTACGAGGGAAAGCGGGGGTCTGCGGACCCCGTTATTTATCGAGGATCCGAGATGGGGGCGAACTTTCCTCGAGCGGGCACGCACAAAACGCACTTTTTCTAAACATGATCGACCCACGAACCCGGAAAGGAATATAGAAATGTAAGGCATGGCAACTGTTCAAAGACACTTGATTGGGCGACGGGCAAATGCAATTCAGAATGTATCGATCTTAATGTACTGTGCCAGGGGCTGTGCTGTGCTGCACCGTGCTGAACTGCGATGTTCCATACCGCGAGTGTGCTCTACATAGCGTCGTGGATCGAGTCTTCCTTAACATCCGAGTCCTGACCGAACTGATCTGGATCTTAAGCTCGAGCTGACTGAGCAGATGGTAGCTGCCCCAGAACCAATCGACAGACGGGACATGCCAGGAGGACGCGCCGCGGAACGTCCCAAAGGACGCGCCAAGCGACGTGCCAGGGGACGTGCCATGGGCACGCACCGCGTGACGTGCCAAGCGGACGCGCTACGGAACGTGCCAATGGACGTGCCGCGGGACGTGCCAGGGGACGCGCCACGCGACGTTCCAGGGGGACTCGCCAAGGGACGCCCCACGGAACGTGCCAAGGAACGTGCCAAGTTGCAATGCTGAGTCTATCGATCTTGATGTACTGTGCCGAAGTCTGTGCTGTGCTGCGCCGTGCTGACTTGCGATGTGCCATGCCGCGATTGTGCTCTAGATAGCGTTGTGGATCGAGTCCTCTTTGCATCCGAGTCCTGACCGAACTGATCTGGATCTTAAGCTCGAGCTGCCTGAACACATAGTAGCTGCCACAGAACTAATCGACAGGGGGACATGCCAGGAGGACGCGCCGCGGAACGTCCCAAAGGACACGCCAAGCGACGTGCCAGGGGACGTGCCATGGGCACGCACCGCGTGACGTGCCAAGCGGACGCGCTACGGAACGTGCCAATGGACGTGCCGCGGGACGTGCCAGGGACGCGCCACGCGACGTGCCAGGGGGACTCGCCAAGGGACGCCCCACGGAACGTGCCAAGTTGCAATGCTGAGTGTATCGATCTTGATGTACCATGCCGAAATATGTGCTGTGCTGCGCCGTGCTGAACTGCGATGTGCCATGCCGCGATTGTGCTCTAGATAGCGTTGTGGATCGAGTCCTCTTTGAATCCGAGTCCTGACCGAACTGATCTGGATCTTAAGCTCGAGCTGCCTGAACACATAGTAGCTGCCCCAGAACTAATCGACAGGGTCACCACGGCCAAGGCATCCGGGGAGTGCAGCTCGGACAGCCAAGCGACGTGCCAAGGGACGTGCCATGGATCACGCACCGCGGACGTGCCGAGGGAGACGCACTACGGACGTCCGCGGGGACTTGCCGCGTGACGTGCCAGGGGACGCGCCACGCGACGTGCCAGGGGGACTCGCCAAAGGACGCCCCACGGAACGTGCCAAGGAACGCGCCAAGTTGCAATGCTGAGTGTATCGACCTTGATGTACCGTGCCGAAATCAGTGCTGTGCTGCGCCGTGCTGACCTACGATGTGCCATGCCGCGACTGTGCTCTAGTGTTGTCGATCGAGTCCTCCGTTGCATCCGAGGTCTCCATCTGTATTTCCCTTTTTAAAAGCTCGAGCTGCCTGACACATAGTAGCTGCCCACCATATAAAGTTACAAGGGACATGCAGGAGGACGCGCCGCGGACGTCCCAACGGGACCCGCAGCGACGTGCCAAGGGACGTGCCATGGGCACGCACCGCGGGACGTGCCAAGGGGACGCGCTACGGAACGTGCTGGGGACAAGCGTTTCGCTCGAGGCATCCTGCCAACATCCTCAGAATTCCTGCGCGCGGGGCGCGGACGCGCGAGACATCCTCGAAATTCCTGCGAGCGGGACGTGTAAACAAGCATTTCGCCTGAGACATCCTCTGAATTCTGGACCCCCACGAGGCCCCCCACGAGGCCCCCGCTGGAGACATCCCCCAATGTTGCAAAACCAGCGGTTCGCTCGAAACGTCTTCATCAAATTATGAAAGACAAGGATTTCGCTCGAGACATCCTGCCAAAATTCAAGGAAATCCTAGCAAAACAAACGAATTAGTCGAGACATCCTCGAAATTCCTGCGCGCGGGAAGCGGCACGCGCATAACATCATCGGAATTCCTGCGCGCGGGGCGCTTTTCCGCGTCCGCGGTCGGCTTCTGCAAAACCACGTTTTCGCTCGAGACATCTCAACAATTCTGACAACAAGCGTTTTCGCTCCAGACGTCCCCGACTCTGCAAAAACCAGCGTTTCGCTCGATACAATCCTCACAAATTCTGAAAAAACAGCGTTTCGCTAGACACCCTCAAATTTTAATTTATCGCCGGCCCTCCGCGACCTCGTTATTTATCGCAAAAGAAATTCGCCGGCCCTACCGCCGTCAAAACCGGGGGGGAACCAACTAAAAGAGAACCCTGGGCCTTTGCCCTTTCCGGGAACATATCGGCGGATGGCAGGGGATGCAGCGGGCTGGGCGGGCGCTCGGGGGGCGTCGCACCAGACCCCCGACAGACCCCCGACGTCATGATACTGTTCACAACGTCGACCCCCAGAGGTCTCGATCCACCCTGAGTCGTTTTCTAACGGCCCCGGGGCCCCGCGGGGGAGGCCAGAAACAGCAACATGTCGGGAAGAAGGCGCAGCTCGAATGCAGGACTTGACACGTGTCTTCCTCCTCCTCCTCCTCCTCTTCTGCGTCCTCCTCCTCCTCCCATACATCTAACAGAACTCGCCTGAACGCACGTGTTGGAGCTGGCGTCGCAGGTATCGTGTGTACCCGAGTAAACAGATGTCCCACAAGCGCAAGGCACGGTCGTCGCTGCTGCCGTACCGTCGGTAGTGCTGCATGCTGCCTCGGGCGATCCCAAGGCCCTCTCGGACCGTCTTGGAGCTCTTTGGGGGCCCTGAGGGAACTCTTTTGGGGCCGTGTGGACCTGGGAAGCCTAATCTATAGGCACATACGTAAGAACACACGGATTCGCTGGGGGCCTGGATTACGCTGGATCGTCGTCGTCGTCGCCGCCGCCGCCACCGCGACGTCGTCGTCGTCGCGCTGTCCTCGATCCCTCGATCGTGTAAGCGAGGGCTCTACAGACCCCCAAGAGACCCTCCAAGAGAACCCCCGGAGACCCCCCCACGCAAGGCTCTAAGATGAGACTTTGTCGTCGTCGTCGCCGCCGCCGCCACCGCGACGTCGACGTCGTCGTCGTCGCGCTGTCCTCGATCACTCGATCGTGAAAGCGTGGGCTCTACAGACCCCCAAGAAACCCTCCAAGAGAACCCCGAGACACCCCACGCAAGGCTCTAAGATGAGACTTTGTCGTCGTCGTCGCCGCCGCCGCCACCGCGACGTCGTCGGATCGTGAAAGCGTGGGCTCTACAGACCCCCAAGAGACCCTCCAAGAGAACCCCAAGACACCGCTCCACGCAAGGCTCTAAGATGAGACTTTGTCGTCGTCGTCGCCGCCGCCGCCACCGCGACGTCGTCGTCGTGGGCTCTACAGACCCCCAAGAGACCCTCCAAGAGACCCCCCACGCAAGGCTCTAAGATGAGACTTTGTCGTCGTCGTCGCCGCCGCCGCCCTGTCCTCGATCCCTCGATCGTGTAAGCGTGGGCTCTACAGACCCTCAAGAGACCCTCCAAGAGAACCCCAAGAGACCCCCCCACGCAAGGCTCTAAGATGAGACTTTGTCGTCGTCATCGCCGCCGCCGCCGCCACCGCGACGTCGTCGTCGTCGTCGCGCTGTCCTCGAGCCCTCGATCGTGTAAGCGTGGGCTCTGCAGACCCCCAAGAGACCCTCCCAGAGAACCCCCGGAGACCCCCCCACGAGAGGCTCTAAGATGAGACTTTGTCGTCGTCGTCGCCGCCGCCGCCACCGCGACGTGGTCGTCATCGTCGCGCTGTCCTCGATCCCTCGATCGTGTAAGCGTGGGCTCTACAAACCGTCAAGAGACCCTCCAAGAGAACCCCAAGAGACCCCCCCACGCAAGGCTCTAAGATGAGACTTTGTCGTCGTCGTCGTCGCCGCCGCCGCCACCGCGACGTCGTCGTCGTCGTCGCGCTGTCCTCGATCCCTCGATCGTGTAAGCGTGGGCTCTACAGACCCTCCAGAGACCCTCCAAGAGAACCCCAAGAGACCCCCCCACGCAAGGCTCTAAGATGAGACTTTGTCGTCGTGGTGGACGCCGCCGCCACCGCGACGTCGTCGTCGTCGCGCTGTCCTCGACCCGTCGATCATGTAAGCGTGGACTCTACAAACCGTCCAAGAGAACCCCAAGAGACGTCGTCGTCGTCGTCGTCGTCGTCGTCGTCGTCGCCGCTCCCAGAGCCTTCGGGGCCTCTCCTTGGCCCTCCTACGGAAAATCCTGCAAAACCTAGCGAATTAGTCGAGACATCCTCGAAATTCCTGCGCGCTGGACGCGGCACGCGCGAGACATCCTCGGAATTCCTGCGCGCGAGTCTTCCTTTGCATCCAAGTCCTGACCGAACTGATCTGGATCTGAAGCTCGAGCTTCCTGAACACATAGTAGCTGCCCCAGAGCTAATTGACAGGGGGACATGCCAGGAGGACGCGCCGCGAAACGTCCCCAGGGACGCGCCAGGCGACGTGCCAAGGGACGTGCCATGGGGTCGCACCGTAGGCCGTGCCAAGGGGACGCGCTACGGGACATCCTCAAAATTCCTGCGCGCGGGACGTGGCACGCGCGAGACATCTTCCGAATTCCTGCGAGCGGGACGTGAAAACAAGCATTTCGCCTGAGACATCCTCTGAATTCTGGCCCCCCACGAGGCCCCCGCTCGAGACATCCCCAAGTTTGCAGAAACCAGCGTTTCGCTCGAGACATCCTCAACAAATTATGAAAAACAAGCGTTTCGCTCGAGACATCCGGTCAAAATTCTAAGAAATCCTGACAAAACAAACGAATTAGTCGAGACATCCTCGAAATTCCTGCGCGCGGGACGCGGCCCGCGCGAGACATCCTTGGAATTCCCGCTCAATCAGCACTTTACCTCGTTATTTATCGCAAATTTCGCTCGAGACGTCCTCAACAAATTATGAAAAACAAGCGTTTCGCCCGAGCAGTCTAAAACATCCTGACAAAACAACAGAATTAGTCAAGACATCCTCGAAATTCCTGCGCGCGGGACGTGGCACGCATCCTCAGAATTCCTGCGCGCGGGGCGCTTTTCCGCGTCGCGGTCGGGGCTCCAGACCCCGTTATTGGTCGAGGATTCTGCGAAAAACGCTCCGCACCCTCTTTTTTACGAGGGAAAACGGGGGTCTGCGGACACGTTTTTTTTTCTCCGAGGATCCGAGATGGGGGGCGCACTTTCCTGGAGCGGGCACGCACGAAACGCATTGTTTCAACATGATGGACCCACGAACCCGGAAAGGGATAAAGACATGTGCAGCATGGTCACGTTTTCACGATACCCAACTGGGCGACACCCCACGAAACATCCCACGAGACACCCCGCGAAACATCGCACGAGACACCTCACGAAACATTCCACGAGACACCTCACGAAACATTCCACGAGACACCCCGTGAAACATTCCACGAGACACCCCGTGAACAGGCAACCACTCAACCAGACACACCACGAAACATTCCACGGGGGTGCGACTGGGTGTGGTCGTGCTTGGGTGTGGTCGTGCTGGGGTGTGGTCGTGCTGGGGAGTGGTCGTGCTGGGGAGTAGTCGTGCTGGGGGGTGGTCGTGTTGGGGGGTAGTCGTGCTGGGGGTGTGGTCGTGCTGGGGGGTGGTCGTGCTGGGGCGTGGTCGTGCTGGGGCGTGGTCGTGCTGGGGCGTGGTCGTGCTGGGGCGTGGTCGTGCTGGGGTGAGGTCGTGCTGTGGTGAGGTCGTGCTGGGGTGTGGTCGTGTTGGGGTGTGGTCTTGCTGGGGTGGCGTCGTGCTGGGGTGGCGTCGTGCTGGGGTGCGGTCGTGCTGGGGTGTGGTTGTGCTGGGGTGGGGTCGTGCTGGGGCGTGGTCGTGCTGGGGTGTGGTCGTGCTCGGGTGTGGTCGTGCTGGGGTGTGGTCGTGCTACGGTGGGGTCGTGCATTTCGTTCGAGACATCTTTCCGAAATTCAGCGAAATCCTAGAATAACAAACGAATTAGTCGAGACATCATCGAAATTCCTGCGCGCGGGGCGCTTTTCCGCGTCGCGGTCGGCTCTGCAAAACCAGCGTGTCGCTCGAGACATCCTCAACAAATTCTGAAACCAAGCGTTTCGCTCGAGACATCCCCAACTCTGCAAAACCAGCGTCTCGCTCGAGACATCCTCAACAAATTCTGAAAAACAAGCGTTTCGCTCGAGACATCCTCAAAAATAATTTCGCCGGCCTCCTTCGACCTCGATATTTATCAGGGAATAATTTCGCCGGCCTCCTTCAAGTTGGGCACGGGGGGATATGTTTACATAGAAAAAGAGAACCCTGGGCCCACGCCCTTTCCGGGAAAAACAAAGCACTTTACCTCGCGATTTACGCAGAGTAATTTCACCAGCCCTCAACAAGTCAAAACCGGGGGTAAACCAGCTAAAAGAGAACCCTGGGCCTACGCCCTTTCCGGGAACAAAAATACATGGTTCCATTTCGGGACAATCATGTTAGATACTCGACTGGGTGGCCTGGACACGTCAAAACACATGTTACCAGCTCTGGGCAACCATGTTAGATGGTCGAGGGTTTTCCACCTCTCCCCCCCAATGCTGATGCCATCGCCCCCCCCCCCCACCCCGCCCCCGCGCGATGCCCCCCCCGTGGGCGTGGACGTGGCGTGGTGGCTCCCCCCCCCTGTGGATGTGGTGTGGGTGTGGTGTGTTGCTGTGGGTGTGTGCGGGGTGACGCCAAGGTCCTCCGGCGTGGGCGTGGCGTGGTGGCTCCCCCCTCCCCCCCCTGTGGATGTGGTGTGGGTGTGGCGTTCTGCTAGGGGTGTGTGCGGGGTGACGCCATGGTCCTCCTCCCCCCCTCCCTCCCCCTCTGTGGGTGCGGTGTGGGTGCGGCGTGTGGCTGGGAGTGGCGTCATGTTGACAGCTCCGGTGCTCGACGTCGTCGCCGCGGCCGCCGCTGGTGGTGCCGTCGACGTCGTCGTCGTTGTCGTCGTCGTCGTTGTCGTCGTCGTTGTTGTCGGTGTCGCCGTCGTCGTCGTCGTCGTCCTCGTCGTCGTCGTCGTCGTCGTCGTCGTCGTCGTCATTGCCGTCCTCCTCCTCCTCCTCCTCCTCCTTCTCCTCCTCCTCCTCCTCCTCCTCCTCCTCCTCCTCTCCCTCCCCCCTATCCCATCTGGGGAAAGGGGGGGGCCCGAGGACCCTGGGACCCATCCCATCTGGGGGGGGGGGGGCCCGAAGACCCTGAACCCGCGATCAGATATACCCCTGGGTGGCATGGACTTGTGAAAACACACGGTTCCAGCGCAGGACCACCATGTTAGATACCCCTCCTGGGTGGCCAAAACATGTTGAAACACGTGGTTCCAGCTCGGGACCACCATGTTCGATACACCCGCGGGTGGGCTGGACACGTGAAAACATGTGGCTCCAGCTCGGGACCGCCACGCTAGATACCCCTATGATGGCCTGCACACGTAAAAACTCACGGTTCCAGCCCACCCTGGGGGGATATCCAACATGCGATCGTCTGAGGCGCCAGCGACGGACAACCATGTTGGATACCCCCCTGGCCGACCTGGGCACGTGACAACTAGCATTTCGCCTGATACATCCTCTGAATTCTGGCCCCCCCCATGAGGCCCCCGCTCGAGACATCCTCAACAAATTCTGACAAAATAGATAAGCGCTTCGCCTGAGACATCCTCAAACATAACTCCGCCGGCCCACCTCGACCTCGATACTTATCAGGAAACGAATCAGCCGGCCCACCTCAGTGATGGCACGGGGGACAGTTTACAAAACTACAAAAGAACCCTGGGCCCGCGCCATTTCCGGAGCAAATCCGCCGACCCTGTCGGCGTGTGTGGGGGGTTTCTCCGTTCGACTCGTCGTCTCCGTCGTCTCCCTTCTCCCCCTCCCAGGGCTCTCCTCCTCAAGCGCGCTATCCAAATCGAAATTAAACGACGTCGTAGTAGAGTCGAAGGGAAGCCCCTTCCCTTTGATCCCTTCCTCGCAGGGGGGGGGGGGAGGGGGGGGAGGGGGGGGGGGGGGGCGGGGCAGATACGACGCCCGCCGGGGCGCATTTTCCTCGAGCGGGCACGCACGGGATGCACTTCCTCCTCCTCCTCCTGGTCCTCCTCCTCCTTTTCCTCCTCTTCCTCCTCCTCCTCCTCCTGCTCCTCTCCCCCTTCTCCTCCTCCTCCTCTCTTCTTCTTCCTGACTCATCGAGGCGCGCGTCTGGGCGCCTCTCACCACTGAGCTATCTACGCATCTGTAATGATAGCAGCCACACGTGCTCCCTCTGGGAGCAGCCCAGCCTCGAGACGCCTGAGGGCTCTCTGCCCATGCGCCCCAGCTCTTTTGCAAGGGGCAAGCAGCAAGCTCTTCAGCTGCCTGGCAGAGAAAGAACCACACACCATGCACGCAACAGACGGATCATTCTGTGCCCACAGAGAGGGCACCGTATCAAGAGCGACCAGCTTATGCGGTCTCTCTCCACACTCCACCAGCTTCTTCGAAGCGCACACAGCTCTTGAGACAATTGAGCCAAGACACGCAGGCTGCCCTGGCTCTGAAACACGACAGCGACGGCACCAGCGGCTACCGTCAGGACCATACCAATCGTGCTCGGAAATCGGTCGCTCGGGCCGAATCGGGCCGATCGCACGCGGCCGAATCGGTCGAGCCGACGGACGACTGGCCAC
Organism: Prorocentrum cordatum; assembly: GCA_963575745.1. NCBI lineage: Eukaryota > Dinophyceae > Prorocentrales > Prorocentraceae > Prorocentrum > Prorocentrum cordatum. The sequence continues at coordinate 311,293 of CAUYUJ010014637.1, read as the reverse complement.
GCAGTCACGACTATTCACCTCGGTCCCAACAGTGCCAAGCCAGTGAGCAACACGCTCCACCATCGCACGCGACTTCTGCCGCTTCTTGCGAACCTCGGCAGGAACACGAAACCTGGAAGCAGCGTGCTTGGCCCAAACATCGGCCTGATGATTCCCGAAGCGGTCGCGCCTTGAGAGCAGCCCCGACTCGACGGCCTGGATGGGCAGATGCGCTTTTATCTTCCGCACCACCAAGCCGTTTACGCCGAGACCACCGAATTCCTCGAAGAGCGCCCAAAACTGCTTCCAAAGACAGGCCCAAGCGCAACAATACGCGGTGGTCCGCACAGGACCACGCTCATAAACTCCATCGAAAACAAAGTTACTATCGGTCACCGCCTCAATAGGAGGCACGGCGACTCTCAAAAGCTGAACGAGGGCGCACAACTCGGCGCCGTCAATGTCACGGACTGGGCCCACGCAAGCTCCATACACGACATCCAGAACCCCGAGCGGATCCGACACGAGGGTGACGATGGCCCAACCAGCCACAGTCCCCGCGGCCCAGTCCCCTTCAAACACAGAACCATCAAGAAACGCCTCACGCGCCTGAATCACTCCTGGACCGTCATGTCGATGCCACACAATCTGAGACTCACAAGGCGGCCTCCAGTCAGTAGGTGCCTTCGTGCCTTCCCATAATCCTCGTTCCAGTAGCAGCCTCACTGCAGGTTCGCCAGCACGATCAGTGAGTACACGAAACTCAGACGGCATCGGTACGCGATCGGCACCCTCGCAGAAGAAGTGACGGTGAAGAAGCGTCCCCTTGCCGTCGCACAGCAAACAAAGCTCATCTGACACGTATCCAGCCTCATGCTTCCTTGCCATCGGCCACTGACCATTGACAATTACTGATCGCAAGTAACCTCTTTGCAAGCAGTCCAAACGTGGCAGGTGCTTGCACTCATCAGACATACAGCGGCCCGTGGACAGAAGGGAATTGAGCGGCTCCCACACAGCACCTTTCGAGAGGTGAGCAAGAGCCTCGTCCATAGAAATATACATCCACTGCCGTGCCAAGACCGCCCTCTCCAGCAACTGCGTAACATACCACGGGCTCACATCCTGCACATCAATCACATCACCTTCATGAGTTACCCAACGAAACGGCGTAAGCACAGTCCATCCCACACGTTCTAAAGAAAGCCTGACGGCCCCGCAGGGACCTTGAACCTGTGTCCAGCGCAGAATACCTTGACATCCCAACATAGAGGCTTCCAGAACACGAGTGGGCACCCAAGACTCCCACAATGCCCGCACAAACGAGACCACCGGTAAAAGAGTACCCCTATACAACGGATCCAACCTGCCATGGCACAGAAACGTCAAAGTTCGACTCTTGCCTGCCGTGCGTGGTTCGATCGCCGAGAAAGCCAGCGCCCTAGCTGATTCCAGCTCACCAGCGTTGCATCCAGTCACTGCCATGCCATATGAATAGCTAGACTCAATACCAGCACGAGCAATACGCGCCGCCACAAGGCGCTTCTTGGATCCAGTCCAGAACTTCCTCATACGTCGGACCTTGAGTCGAGCCTGAAGCACCTTCGACTTGCGAACCGTACGAGCAATACGTCGCCCTGCAGTGCAATCCACTCCCAAGTTCCTCTCATGCGACACAGCGACCGCGCCAGTGGTTCGAGCCAGTTCAGCCGCAATCTCCGACCGCGCCGACGAGTCATTCGAGAGCACCCTTGTTTTGTCTGTGTGTATCAGCAGACCGAACTCAGCCAGAACCCGCTGCAAATCTTTGGTGGCCTGCACCAGCTCACGACACACACGATCACGACCGCCAACACGTTGCATCAGCAAGTCATCGACCACAACCATGGGCATGACTGCACGGTGACGCGCATACACCTGATCCAGGGGAAGGATGAGCGCTAACTTGAGCATCGTTGTCGCCCAACCGTCCCCTGGCAGGATAGTTTGCTCTGTGACAATCCCCTCTGACACCGCCGATCCCAAGGCCAGAAACCGCTGCATACGATATAGCTCAACCTGGAGCTTCAACTGCCACAGAGGGAACCCAGTACGTACCGCCGCCTGGAGAAGAACATGATGCTGGACCTGTTCAAAAGCCCCCAGGAGATCCAGGAGAACCTGCGCCGAACACCAGAGGCCCGATCGAGCCCCAGCCTCCCGAGACTTACAGGTGGCCCACTCAGACCAGGCCGTTTGCTGCCAGACCGCTCTTTCACAGGATCTCCCAGCGCAGGCCCAGAAGTACGAACGCTGATTGTTCTTCTCCCAAGACAGCGCCAGGGGACGACGGAGTCGAGCCTGAATGCGAGCCAGAACATGAATGAGTGCAATCGGTCGAACTCCGCCAAGCCTCTTCTGTAAAAAGGCAATTTAGGTACAGAAAAGCGGCCACTGCGCCGACGCCTCCACAGCCATGAGAAGGTCCAACAGGCACTCCAGAGCCGAGTCGTTTAACTCCAGAAGCTGCCGCGGCCTGATGGAATCAAACCCAACACCAGACGCTGTCTTGAAAGTCCGCAGCACCTTCTTAAAGTATTCAACACTTGGCCTGTCAGGCCTGTCCCCCAACTGCCCTGGCCACTGCGCACATTGATGCCATTGTCCCACCTTCCACCAGCGGGACCACTCGGCCTGGAGTAAGGACATATCACGCTGCTTGTGTACAGGGAGATGTGCTCGTTCCTTATCGGACGCACATGGAGACCAGGGAACTTTCTCACGAGTGATAGCGTACAAACCACCAGCACCACTGCCCGCCTGAGACGTGACCCACTTTCGAAATTCACTGGCACGATGCTTCACGCCCTTCTCCGCCAGCTGGGCAGCGGTCAACTTGACGGCACTCGCTAGGATCTGCACAGCCCAGATTTCGACATCACACAAAAGATGCAACGATATCAGGCACCACCAACGTCCAACAGGACTGTCGGGAACAGACATCACCGCCGCGGGCGCCTTGGTAAGCAATTCCCTTGCAGACGTGAGAGCCCGCAATCGAGTCGTAGGTTGTTGCCAGCACGCCACGAACTGTAGAGCCGCTCCCAGACTTCGAAGCCACAAAACAGCTGGTGATACACGAGGAAACTTGGGCGGCATGGGGGGAATGGACTCGACCCATTTAGGCTGCGCGGGCCGATCCCTTCCACGCATCTTCCGCGCATCATCTGAAGACACCTGATACACATCAACCCACTGCCGCTCAGCTGCTGCAGCAAAGGTCTCCCAGCCCCGAGATAGATGCTCCTGGGATACCTGTCCTTGCGGCATGAGCTGACGCACAGTGACCCACATGCCCTCAGCGTCGAAAGAAGCACATCCAGCGGGCCGCACGTCGGGAAACAAGGACGAGGCACGGGCATCACTCGCATCTTGGGTCTGCCGACCGAAGAAGCCAACTGCAAACTGACCGTCACGTGCGGGCTCAGGGGGACCTCTGGATGCAAGGAGACCGACGACACCTCGAACCCCTCCGACACAATGAAGAAGTCAATCTTACGCCCTGCTGGTGCACATGTCCCCGACAAAGGCTCAGCAATCACCGCATCGAACCAGTCCATCACACCAGCTTCACGCAAATCATCTGGCTCATTGTTGAAGTCGCCCGCGATGATATACGGTCGCCCAATCATGCGAACCCGCTCTGCAATCAAAAACAGAATCTCCAGATTTGCAGCTGCCATGCCTATCCTGTCGTGCAGGTATACGTTGACCAAGATCACCCCTGCGCTGGTAAACCCAGAGTGCAGACAGTAAGCGGCACGGCCAGGCACAATAATCGACTCAACACCTTCAACCACGCCCAGCCCATACTGCTGAGCACATATGCAAAGTAAGCCACCACTACCAGATCCTCTGCGACCCGCAATACACTCCACCGCAGGAGAAAATGCACAATTCCAGCCAGCCACACGCATACGACAAGACTCATCCTCACAATCTTTAGCGCACAGGTGGGTCTCCTGAACAAGAATAGCATCAGACTGATCCAGAAGCAATTTGCGCACATCAGCATCATCAGAAGCCTGCAGGTCCACAGACGTGGAGAATGTGTTGACATTCATTGTGAGCACCCGCCAGACCTTCGGGTTAGGAACGAGACCCGGAATCACCATCATGTGCGGCACGAAGCTTCTTGCTGGCCTCCTCGCGGAGCTCCTGGATGAGCCTCTTCTTGTCGACGTCCGTGATCGGGAACTCGGGAGCCAAACCGTTGGCCATGCTGCCCCACTCAGCATCCGACAGGTCGTAGGACCGCACCGTCTCCACGGGCACAGGCACGTGCTCCCCGCTGAAGTCGATGACCCCTCCTGCTCCGCCAGACACGCCCGCGGGCGCCGCCTCCGCGCCGCCGCTGCCAGCCGCCGCGCCAGCGTCCGCCCCTGAGCCATCCACGGCACCTCCGCCTTCACTCTCGCGATGGGCCGTGAGCGCCTGCAGCAACGCCGTGAGCGGCTCCGCCAACGCAGCGCCGACCTGCTGCTGCCAGCCAGGGTGCCCATTGAGCACCTTAGCCACATGCGAGGCCGCCGACACCGCCGACTCCGCAGCTGGCGGCTGCGGAGCACGAGCGGCCTTCGCCTTGGCATCCTCCACCATCTGCTTGAGCTCGGCCTCCAGTGTACCCAGCTGGGACCTGGACGACACATACTGTTCCGTGGCCTTCTGCACCGCAATCTTCGCCTTGTCGAACAAAGAGCGAGCCCGCTGCAGTTCAGCCGCCTTGCTGTCGATCGCCTGCTGCACGTTTTTGGCCTCTTTGACCGACACCAATCCCTCAAAACCGTTCTCTCGCTTCCAACGCATATGCTTGAGCTTGTCTCGAGCCGACTGAGAAAGAACAGCTGCGGCCGCATCGAACTGAGCAACTGACATCTCCAACCAGACACGCGCTTGCTCATCATCGAAGGAAGGTGCCGACTGCTGCTGCTGCCCAATCCCGCCTGACTTGGCCTTGCCCTCCTCCGCTTCCTCCCCCCACTCCTAGCCCTTTCGATCAGGGTCGGCGGCACCGGCCGTCAGGCCTCTCCAATAAGCATGTTGGAATTTCCTTGGGGCTCTTCTGGATCTCTTCGGGGTTTCTTGGGGACCTGTTGGCGCATCCTGGGGGTCTCCTGAGGCGAAGATCTTGGCTTTTTGCTTCGCGTTCCCGATCCTGGGCCACGGCTGGGGCCCTCTCGGGCCGTTGTCGACGTCTTTTCAGCCGGTTTGGAGCCGTCGTGGGGCCGTCTTGGGGCGCTTTTGAAGCCTATTGGGCCGTCTTAGGGCGATCCTCGGGGCCTCGTGGGGCGTCTTGCAGCGTCCAGAAGCGGAACAGGCGGAAATGTCAAAATTGCCCAGACACCCAAGGCAAATCAATGTTTCCCAAAGCCGCGGTGGTTTGCCCAGACCCATGCTGCGTCGTCTGCTTTCTGTGTGTCTCTCTCTCTCTCTCTCTTTCTCTATTTTTTTTTCTCTCTCTCTCTCTCTCTGTCTCTCTCTTTTTTTGTTTGTTTTTCTCTCTCTCTCTCTCTCTCCCTCTCTCCCTCCCTCCCTCCCTCCCTCCCTCCCTCCCACCCTCCTTCACTTTCCTCCCCATCGGATTTCCTGGCCTGCCAGCGGGCCTCCGATGACCGCAGGCCTGCCGACGGCGCCCTGGGGAGCAGCCCAGAAAACCAAGAAAACCAAGAACCAAAACAACACAAGGGAAAGTCAAGAAAACGACGCCGCCAATCAAGACAACCAAGAAAACCAATGCTTCTTGGTTTTCTTAATTGTCTGGCGCGTGTTCTTGGTGTTTCCTTGTGTTTTCTTGTGTAATCTTGGTTTTCTTGATTTACTGGCCTGCCAGCGAGCCTCCGATGACCCCAGGCCTGCCGACGGCGCCCTGGGGAGCAGCCCAGAAAAACATGATCGACCCACGAACCCGCAAAAGGAACATAGAAATGTAACGCGTGACAACGTTTTCAAAGACACCTCATTGGGTTACGGGCAAATGCAATGCTGAGTGTATCGATATTGATGAACCGTGCCGAAATGTGCGCTGTGCTGCGCCGTGCTGAATTGCGATGTGCCATGCCGCGATTGTGCTCTATAGCCTCGTGGATCGAGTCCTCCTTTGCATCCGAGTCCTCACCGAGCTGATCTGGATCTTAAGCTCGAGCTGCCTGAGCACATAGTAGCTGCCCCAGAGCTAATTGACAGGGGAACATGCCAGGAGGACGCGACGCGGAACGTCTCAAGGGACGCCCCAAGCGACGTGCTAAGGGACGTGCCATGGGGACGCACCGCGGGACGTGCCAAGGGGACGCGCTACGGAACGTGCTGGGGACAAGCATTTCGCTCGAGACATCTGGTCAACGTCCTCAGAATTCCTGCGCGCGGGACGCGGCGCGCGCGAGACATCCTCGGAATTCCAGCGAGCGGTATGTGAAAACGAGCATTTCGCCTGAGCCATCCTCTGAATTCTGGCCCCCGCTCCAGACATCCCCCAAGATTGCAAAACCAGCATTCCGCTCGAGACGTCCTCAACACATGGTGAAACAAAACAAGCATTTCGCTTGAGACATCCTGCCAACATTTACAGAAATCCTAGAAACAAACAGACGAATTAGTCGAGACATCCTCGAAATTCCTGCGCGCGGGACGCGGCACGCGCAAGACATCCTCGGAATTCGTGCGAGCGGGACGTGAACACAAGCATTTCGCTGGAGACATCCACTGAATTCTAGCCCCCCCACAAGGCCCCCGTTCGAGACATCCCCTAATTTTGCAAAACCAGTGTTTCGCCAGAGACATCCTCAACAAATTATGAAGAAACAAAGCGTTTCGCTCGAGACATTGTTTCAGCTCTCTCATAGAATAAAGTTGGCGAAGAGATGAAGTTTGCTCCTTTTCTTGAGCCATAATCACATGTGCGGGATTCTCGCGCGGCAGCGCGCGGCCAGCTGTCTCTTGCACCGAACAGGTACCCCTCGCAGATTTGTCCACGGGACGAGCACCTCTCCTCGGGGTCGCTGTGCGCGCGAGCGGGCATCGTCACAAAAGCGGCGACTGAACCCTCATCCACGGTCCGCTCCTTCGTGATCAGCGGAGGAGCTCTCGTAGGCGGTCCACGACCTCCGTGGTGGTGGTGACCATCTTCTTGATGTCATCCCCGCTCGCCAGCATGCGAGCACGCCACGTCACGTCGATCCCGTGGTCTTTCAACTCCATCGTCAGCTGGGTGAGAATCTGCATCTCCGTCGGGCTGGTGTCCCTGGCGTTCTCGATAAGCTCCTCCTTCTTGGTGTAGCCCCTCTTCAGCGCCAGGGCCCGCCTGCCTAGCAGCTCCCTCAGCTCCTCAACAGTGTAAGCACCGTGCAGGCGGTGAACGTCCCCCGTGATCTGCATCTTGTCATCGAGCCTCGGGCGCGCCTTCAGCTCGGAACGTCCCCCATGCGGTGTCCAGCTCCTGCCTATCATAGCCACTACTGGGTCCTCCTCAACTGTCCGAGCGGCGGCCTTGCGCCTGCCCATGTGCCAGCCGATGAGGTAAGCTGTGGATCACAGCACCACTGCCATGCTGAGCAGCAGCCAGGGAAAAGGCTCTGACTGCTCCAGCGTCTGCTTCTCGATCTCCAGACTCGTCACGCATTGATCCTCGGCCCTCGTCGTTCCCGTGTTCATCATCAGGGTGGCGACGATCATCGGGGTCCGTGTCATCCTCAGGTTCAGCTCATGGAGGTGAGTCGCCATGCTGTCCTTGTCCACGTACTTGGTCAGGATGTCCGCCACCATCTTGCGCGTGTCCTCTTTCACGAGCTTGAACATCTGCAGTCGGATCCGTTCTTGCACCCAGAGGTAACGGAGCTCCAAGTGGCGTACGTTGCCCACTCCATGCCTCTGAGCCATGCCTCGTGCGGCTGTGCTGCCCGAGGCCACTGCCAGGCCCACCTCGATCTCGATCTCGCCCAGGAAGAACTTCATCTGCAAGCCTCGAGCCGCGACCGACCCCAGGGCTTAGAACTCCGACTCGCCACTGCTCAAGGCCTGAGTGGCCTGGCTGGCCGAGTAACACTCCAAGGTGTGGTTGCCCGACCTGATCACTCCACCAGATGTACTCTTCCGGGCCACGGATGTTGGAGCAGCCCAGTCGGCATCTCCATCAGCTCTCAGGATCTTCGGGAGCCCCTGCAGCTCGTAGCACCAGACCAGAACCTGATGGCCCTCCAAATGGCGCGCTAACCTCATGAGCCTGGCGTTCATCTGGTAGCTCGGCTTGCTCACGCCTTGCATGATGGTCTTACTCGCGAACATGATATCGGGCCGATCTGCGGCCAAGTAAAGTGCCAATCCTCCTGCTGATGCCGTCTTGCGTCCCTCCGCCGTGGGCATGAGGTCCAGTGCGTTGCGTAGCTGAGCTCATATCGCCTTGGTGCCAGGCGTGTCGACCATCTTCGCGCCCTCCTTGATGATCTCCGAAACGTGCTTCGGGTCGGCGTGCCAGAAGAAGCCTGGCAGTAGTGTCTCGGGCAGTTGGTCGACGTAGCCACAGCTGCGCTTGAGGTAGCGGGCCACTCCAGGATGTCCAGGACCGAGTGGAGGAGATGAGGTGATCTCGTACTCCGTGCTCAAGACTTCGTCCAGTTGGTCCAGCGTCGCGATGTGGCCCTCTGCGATGAAGTCGTCGCCATGCACCCCCATCGTAGCGTCGTTGCCGTCGCCGCAGAGGTTGGCGAAGTAGAACATGCCTGGCGCGCCCTTCAAAGCCTTGCCTCCTGCGTCGTCCGAGGTAGCCTTCACGCTCTCACCCCGCAACTGGCTAGCCAGGCGGGTCCTGCACAGCGCCTTGAGCAACTCCCAGCAGCAGCCTCGCTCGCAGAGCTCGCTCCCTGGGTGAACGTAGATCTTCTCGTGCAGGTCGCTGTTGAAGAACGCCTTGCGGACATCCCAGATGCGGATGCACCGTCTGTGCTTCCCGTCCTTGTCTGGCTTGCTGGCGGCTAAGCTCAGGATCGATCTGATCATCGCCAGCGGCGGGGTGCCTTGGTGGTTGTCCTCTCGATGCTGATGGGCCACCTCGGTCGCCACGAAGCGCCTGCGCACCTCGCCAGCCTTCTCATGAGCAATAGGGAATCCTCCCACATGCTTGCCTCCAGGCACGCAGTCGGCGATGCGGATCTTGCGGTGCACGCCGTGCTCGGCCATGGCCTGGAGTTCGTCTGCCTTGCCCTTCTGGTACTTGATTTCGTCGAGGGGCTCTCCAGTGTAGTAATCGTAATGGATCTTCGCGGCAGGCTCAGGCTCCCGGCTCCAGTCGCACCGTTCAGATGTCCGGCGTCTCGACCGCGGCGCGCACAGGCTAGCCGCGAACTCCGCGTCAGGGTTGAGCTTCTTGGCAGCTCCGATGAGGCACCTCCTGCACGCGCGCTCTCCGTCGCGATCGCATCGGCAAGCGCAGCGCCCCACACGGCCCTCGCACAGGCCGTCACACCGCTCAGCAGCCTTCGGGATCACGTCCCAAGGCGGGCCCTCCTCCTGGTCATCGTCCTCCTCGCAGACTGCCAACTCGCAGACCGAGAGGCCTGCGAGGAGCACCACCTCGGGTGCCTTCACCAGGGTGCCGATCCGCTGTCGCTTGTTCGGCTCGATGATCTCCTGGACAGGCTCCCGCGCGGGCGCTCCAGACTTACAGATGTCCATCCCGTGTGTAGCGGATGCGGCCGCGGGTGTGGGTGAGGTAGGAGCTGCGGCTGATGCTGGAGTGCTGTCCTGTGCCAGCGGCTGCCCTGTGGCTCCGTCTGCGGCTGCTCGAGATTGAACAGGCCCTTGCTGTGGAGCTTGGGTTCCGGGTGCCACTCCGCCCTCGGTCTCCTCCAAGAGCTTCGCCCCCAGCCTCTCCTGCGCGATCGTCTCGAAGCGCTGCCTGCGCTGGCCACTGTGCTGGCCCTTTCCGCAAGAGCACTTGGGGCAGTTGTCCGTCGGCCCATGCGCGTTCAGCATGTTCTCGGTGATATACATGGACTTCCTGATAATCGACTTCACTCTCTCAGGTACTGGGGCCCAGGGCGCGACGTCGATCTGCTTGACAAGCTCGGCGTTCCAGCGGAACTCTTCGGGCATGCGGCGGACTGCGCGCACCTTCAGGAGGCCCCGCTGCAGGTCCACCACCAAGTGCTGGTCGTCAAACTCCGACTTGCCGACCCAGATGCCCTTGGCAAAGCGCGCCTCGAACTTGCCCTGGCCCGCTGCAACGCGGGGCGCGATGCGGCGCCATGCCTGCTCGCCGACCTCCGCGACCTCGCCAGTATACTCTCGCCCGAAGAGGTACTTGTAGCTGGATCCTCCGCGGCTCCTCGGCTGGAACCTCGCGATGTACCAGCCGACCGCGTTGGCCAGGAAGGCGAGGCTGGAATCCGTGAGCTCGAGCTTGCAACCCTAGCTTGGTCTCGAGGGAAAACCGCAGCGTGCGAAGTAGTCCCGCAGCTGCTCCATTGCTGGCCTCAATGCGCCCCATGCTCTTGGATGAGTACGCTGGGCCTTGCCGCGCCGCCGTGGAGTGCGACCTGAGCTTCTTCACCCGCTCCGCCACGGCAACGATTGCGTTCTCGCCATCCGTGAGCAGAATCACAGTCGTGCGGCCCCAGCTGTCGATGAGCTTGGCGACGCAGTGCGCCTTGTAGTCGCCCATCTGCTTGGAGCCGAACAGCGTGGCAGACGCGTTGGACCTGCAGTCCGCGACATTCAGGATCGCGGGCATCTCTCCCCGCCCCTTCTGCTCTAGCTTCCGAAAGTCAACGACCTTGACGACGTAGCCATTCATCACGGGGCACTTCCTGGCGATCTCGTCCGTAGCCACGAAGAAGAAGTCCATCTCCACAACGGGGTACTCGCCCTCCTTCTTCTCCTCTGAGCTCGTCTCGTGGAGGGCGCCCTTCCCGCGGCCCATGGCGCACTCGCTGCACCGTGACCTGAACGGAAGATGATGTGCTACGTGAGCTCTCCTCTCCTCCGCCGAGGGTTGTCCTGGCCTGGAGAGTTCCTTCGCTTTCAGGGTGACGTTCTCGCTGGGGCCTGGTCCAAGCGCCGTCGGTCGCTGCCGTCGGTCCTGCGTGTCTGGCACCTGCGCTGGCAGGGTCTTGCGCGTCGCGCCGATGTACAGCTGCTCGCCCAGCTGCTCGTCGCCGACCTCCTCGAAGTTGTCTGGCTCGGCAATGGCCGCCATGCGCGCCGCGCGTTTGCCTGTGGCCCCGCTGTCCAGCATCTCGTCGTACTCCAAATAGCACGTGCCTCGATCCTTCGTCCGCTTGAACGAGCTCGCTGCCGTCGGAAGTGAGATCGGGCTGTCTACAATCCAGTCGCCCAAGGGGGAGTGGATGACCGACTTGCCCTGCTTGGTGATCGCGTCGGTAGACAGCACGGGGAACTCAACGTCGGCGGCCTCCGCCGAGATCTGGATCACGCCCTGGCCCGTCTTGAGTCGGACGTCCGTCCTGCCGTAGTGCTGGGCCTGCGTGCCGTCGATGGCCTGCAGCTGGGAGATGCGCGAGCTGGCGAGCTCGTAGCCCTTGTCCTTCAGCATCTTGTAGGGGAACGCTGTGACCTGATCTCCAGAGTCGACCATGATCCATTGGACTCCACGGGCGGCCGCGATACGAACACTGTCTCCGTCATCTCTGCCTCTCGAGCGCGCGCGCCCTGCGGACCTCGACCCCTGCTTCGACATCTCCACCGACAGGGCAAATATGCACTTCGGCTGGATCGTGTCCTGATCTGCGAAGAGGCCGTTGGTCCCTCGCACCCCTAGCGGCATCGCGGGTAGCGCGCTCGCCGTCGACGTTGCTCCCGAGGAGCCTGGTCCCGTCAGCTGCGTCATCGCGTACACTGCGTTGGGTGTCAACGTCTGCGAACTCGGGCTGGTGCTCGGGCCCTGATGATGATGAGCTCCGCGAGGCCCCTGAGCTCCCGCTGCGGCAAGTGCTGCCGTCGTGGCTCTCCGCTGCTTCTTCTCGTCCTTGGCCTTCGTCTTTGCCTCGGCCTTGGCTTCCGTCTCGCGCTTGAACTTGCGGCAGTCGTCCTTGACGTGATTCGGCTTCTCGTAGTGACTGCACCACCTCCTCGGGTGGTTCGGCTTGTCCTTCGCCTTCGGCTCGAACCTGTTCTTGCCTTTGTCTTTGTCCATGTCGCCCTTGCCCTTTCCTTTCCCCTTCGGCTTCCCTTTCAACGCATTGATCCCCCATCGGGTCGTCATCGAAGCTACGCTGGGCCTCCAGGGCGCTCAGGACTTCATTCTTCACCTCGGGGTAAGTGGCGAGGTTGCGAAGGTTGCGGAAGACGTGCTTCTGCAAGCCGCTCTCTTTCTGCAGCGCGCCGAGCAGGAGCCCCTTCTTGATGTTGTCGCTCACCTGCTCGTCGGCCGCCTTCTCGTACTTGCTGATCTCGAGATCCAGCTTCTCTATCTCGTTGGCCACGTCCGCGTTCGTCGGGAACCGTGTGGGCATCAGCTGCCTCATGCGCGCGACCACATTGCCAGGCTCGTTGGGCTCGTACTCGGCCTTCAGGCATACCCATGCTTGACCACCTTCACCGTGCAACACGTTGCGCATGATGGTCTCTCCTGCAGAGTCTTCTGGCATCGCCAGCACTAGCAGCATGTAGTAGAGCCGTGTCGAGAGGTCTTCCCAGTCCACGTCGTCGACACTCATGGCGGCAGTCTTGGCATCGTCGAGATGCTCCAGGTCCTTCTCATCTAGCTTGTCGAAAAAACTCCATGTAGCGCTTGTCGTTGGCCACCATGTAAGCTCTCCAGTGAAACTCCCAAGTTGACCAGCTGCTTCTGGTCCCGTCGAACTGCTTGACCTTCCCCATGATCTTCGCGTCCAGCACGCCCTCGAAGCGCTGCGCGATGCGCACTGCTGGTGCTGCTGGTTGGGCCTGCTGCTGTTGCTGTCGTTGATGAGCTTGTAGCTGCTGCACCGTCGCGAGCAGGTCTGCTATCTGCTGCTGCTGAGCCAGCAGCTGCGCCTCCATGGCTGCACTCTGCTGTTATGAGAGTCGCGCAGCGGGTTTCGGTCCACGAAACTATCCTCAGCTCCGCGCTACCATGTTTCAGCTCTCTCATCGAATAAGATTGGCGGAGAGATGAATCTTGCTCCTTTTTCTTGAGCCATAATCACATGTGCGGGACTCTCGCGCGGCAGCGCGCGACCAGCTGTCTCTTGCACCGAACGGGCACCCCTCGCAAATTTGTCCATGGGACGAGCAGACATCCTGTCAAAATCCAAAGATATCCTGGCAAAACAACTGGATTAGTTTAGACATCCTCAAAATTCTTGCGCGCGGGACGCGGCGCGCGCGAGACATCCTCGGAATTCACGCGAGCGGGATGTGAAAACAAGCATTTCGCCTGAGACATCCTCTGAATCCTGGCCCCCCACGAGGCCCCCGCTCGAGACATCCCCCAATTTTGCAAAACCAGCGTTTCGCTCGAGACATCCTCAACCAATGATGAACAACAATCATTTCGCTCGAGATATCCGGCCAAAATTTAAAAATATCCTAGAACAACGAACGAATTAGTCGAGACATCCTAGAAATTCCTGCGCGCGGGACGCGGCGCGCGCGAGACATCCTCGGAATTCATGCGCGCGGGGCGTTTTTCCGCGTGGCGGTCGGCTCTGCAAAACCAGCGTTTGGCTCGAGGAATCCTCAACAAATTTTGAAAACAAGCGTTTCGCTCGAGGCATCCCCAACTATGCAAAACCAGCATCTCGCGCGAAATATCCTCAACAAATTTTGAAAAACAAGCGTTTAGCCTCAGACATCCTCAAACATAATTCCGCCGGCCCACCTCGACATCGATATCTATCAAAGAATAATTCCGCCGGGAAAAACGCAAGGGAAAATCAAGAAAACGACGCCGCGAATCAAGAAAACCAGTAACATCACATGTTTTTTTTGTATTCTTGATTGTCTGGTGCGTTTTCATTGTTGTTCCTCGTGTTTTCGTTGTTTTCTTGATTTTCTGGCCTGCCAGCGAGCCCCCGATGACCCTGGGCCTGCCGACGGCGGCCTGGGGAGCAGTCTAGAAACTAAGAAAACACGAAGGACAATCAAGAAAACGGCGCCGCCAACCAAAAACACAAGGAAAACCAATGCGATTTCTGGTTTTCTTGATTGGCTGGCGCGTTTTCTCTGCGTTTTTTTTTTTGTTTTGTGTTTTTTTGGTTTCCTTTGTTTTCTTGATTTCCTGGCCTGCCAGCGGGCCTCCGATGACCCCAGGCCTGCCGCCGACGGCCCGCCCCCGGGGGAGCTGCCTTGAAAGTTCAGAAACCCAGAGAATCCAATACCGGCGAGAACTAGGTCACCCCCAGGGGCGCGAGTAAAACCGCACTTCGCGCGACGCGGCCCGGGCCGGAGAGACTCCCTTTTCCAAGGCGGCCTCGCGAGGGCGCGAAGATAATCGCGCGTCGCGCATCGCGGGGAGCGACACGCGAAGTCAGGTGACCCAGGAGAAAGGGCTGCGGGCACGCTAATTAGATGATCGTGAATGCCTCTGGGGTTGCTTGGGGCTCACTTGGGCCGTCGCGACGCTATCGTGGGCCCTGGCCTCCGGGCCTTCGGGCTGCAATGCCCATTCGAGGTAGGAGGAGGAGGAAGAAGAGGAGGAAGTGGGGGGAGGATACCGCACTCGTTGGCGGACGCCGCGCTCCAATGGGCGCCAGGCGCGCTCGACAGCAAGAGCAGCCGCACGGTGGCCGCCCAGGCGCCTGAAAACCAATGCGCCCCCACCAAGAGGCTCTCGGGGTGCACTGCAGGCGCAAAAGAAGGGTTCAGTAGGGCGGGGGGAGAGGGAACGACAAAATGCGAGAGGCAGCATGGAACACTCTGTGGTGCTCGACTGTGCTGCCCAACCCCCCCTCAACCCACGATAAAACGACGAAGCCTGGCAAATGAACCTCGGGGTCAGAGGCCAGGACGAGTGGTCTAGCAACGGTTAGGGTGGACAACCTCCACCCCCGCGAGAGACCACAGAGGGGCCCATCCACACATGCAGCGCACCTTCCCCCACAACTGGGGTGCCTGATACACGTGCAACCACGCATGCGCACAGCCGTACTTAGTACAAACAGGCGACGCCAGGACGAATCGGCAATGCGTACTGCTACTGCCTACCCGATCGCGCCCTCGGGGCTCGGAGCCGCAGTCTGCGGGGCCAATGGGCAGGTCCTCAGCAGGAGGAGGATCAGCAAGAGGAGGACAAAGGGAACGACGACAGTCATTACCCACGACCGCCCGATACTGCACCCCCCCCCCCCGGGCCGCGCTGGAACAACACGAAGGCCGTCGTGTCCTTCCGGCGTCCAGACTTCTGGACTCTGCCCTTCATGGCGCCGAACTCCTGACGGGGGCCAAGGGTAGACATGCAGAAGAAGGGTGGACGAGAGATGAGGGGGCAAATGAAAGGAGGAGGTGGAGAAGACAAGGAAAATGGCGTGGCTGATAGCGGCGATGTCTCTCAACCGATGCAATGAATCACGGGCACGTCCGCTGGGAGCCGAAAGAAGCGGCGGGCACTACCCATCGAGACTGGAGTCCCAACTGCGTGGCCGGCCCGCCTGCGTATCCACCACCTGACGGACCGACGTGCCATGCCGAATTGAACTTTCTAGCTCGCCGACCCGCAAGATCGTCCCAAGACGCCCAAGATGGCCTCCAGACGGCCCAAAACGCCGCCAAGAAGCCCCAAGAGAGCCTCAAGAGGCTCTCCTAGAGAGCCTCAACAAGCAACCAGTGTCCCATTCCCCTCCGAAAACGTACATGTTGCGCCTTTACGACGCTTCGAGGTCCAGCGCGTCCAACACTGCCCAAGAGACCTTCAAGATCGCCCCAAGACGGCCCAACAGACTCCGAAAATGGGCCCAACACGGCCCAAGATGGCCCCAAGACAGCCGACGAGGCCCCCTGGACAGCCCAAGACAGTCCTAAGAGGGGCCCCATCGGGGGAACTCGAATTGAACTTTCTAGCTTGCCGACCCGCAAGATCGTCCCAAGACGCCCAAGATGGCCTCCAGACGGCCCAACACGCCGCCAAGAAGCCCCAAGAGAGCCTCAAGAGGCTCTCCTAGAGAGCCTCAATAAGCAACAAGTGTCCCATTCCCATCAGATAACGTACATGTTGCGCCAGTACGACGTTTCGAGGTCCAGCGCATCCAACACTGCCCAAGAGACCTTCAAGATCGCCCCAAGACGGCCCAACAGACTCCCAACTAGGCCCTAGATGGCCCTAGATGGCCCCAAGACGGCCCACGAGGCCCCCTGGACAGCCCAAGTCAGTCCCAAGAGGGGCCCCATCGGGGGAACTCGAATTGAAAGTCCTGGCTTGCCTACCTGCGAGATCGTCCCAAGACGCCCAAGATGGCCCCCAGACGGCCGATGACGCCGCCAAGAAGCCTCACGAGAGCCTCAAGAGGCTCTCCTAGAGAGCCTCGAACACTAGAACCTCGACTCGGATCGAAATGGACCTGCCAGGCGCCTCTCTCAACACAACCCCACGATGGCCCAAGACGGCTCCCGAGATGGCCCAAGAGGCGGCCACACGGGCCCAAGAACGTCCCGAAACGGCCCCTAAGAGGGGCCGAAGAGCCCCCACCATCGCCCCAGGCGGCCCAACATTGCCTCAACACGGCCCAATAGACCGCCAAGACGGCACAAGAGGCTTCATCTCCTCCTGCTCCTCATCCTCCGCTTCCGCCTCCTCCTCCTCCTCCCTCCTCCTCCTCCTCCTCCTCCTCCTCCTCCTCCTCCTCCTCACTCTCCTCCTCGTCCTCCTCATGCTCCTCTGCCTGCGGTCGCATTCACAAGCCGCCACTCTCCAAAACGGAAAGGCTCAAACTTACGACGAAGAGCTCCGTTCTGAGACATGGCCCCACAACGACCATCCAGAATCATCAACCCCTCACCGACACAAGCAAATCACCGACCAGACCCGTGATCACCCACGATTGCCCCTGGACGACCCCGCCAGAATCTGCGACGAACACCCGAAACCAAATCCACAGCCACTGCGACCCCCTCAGGAATACTCCCCCAAATCGACAGAGGTGCGACAATAAGGGCCGGCGGAATGAACGACGCGACTAATAAACTATACCATGATCGACCTATAAACGCGGAAAGTAGTATAGAAATGTAAGGCATGGCAATGCTTCAAGGACACCTGATTAGGCGACGGGTAAGTTCAATGCTGAATGTATCGATCTTGGTGTACTGCGCCGAGGGTTGTGCTATGCTGCGCCATACTGAATTACAATGTACCAACCATACCACGATTATACTCAATAGCGTTGTGGATCGAGTCCTCCTTTGATCTGGATCGCAAGCTCGAGCTGCCTGAGCACATAGTAGCTGCCCCACAGCTCATTGACAAGGGGACATGCCAGGCGGACGCGCCGCGGAACGTTCCAAGAGGCACGACAGGCGACGTGCCAGGGGACGTGCCATGGGGACGCACCGCGGGACGTGCCAAAAGGGACGCGTCAAGGAACGTGCCAATGGACGTCCCAAGGGACGCGCCGCGCGAAGAGCCAAGGGGACTCGCCACGGGACGCGCCACGGAACGTGCCAAGTTGCAATGCTGAATGTATCGATCTTGATGTACCGTGCCGAGAGGTGTGCGTTGCTGCGCCGTGCTGAATTGCGATGTGCCAGGCCGCGATTATGCTCTATAGCGTTGTGGATCGAGTCCTCCTTTGCATCCGAGTCCTGACCGAACTGATCTGGATCTTCAGCTCGAGCCGCCTGAGCACACAGTAGCTCCCCCAGAGCTAACTGACAAATGAACATGCCAGGAGGACGCGCCGCGGAGCGTCCGAAGGGACGCGCCAGGCGACGTGCCATGGGACGTGCCATGTGACGCACCGCGGGACGTGCCAAAAAGGGCGCGCTGCGGAACGTTCCGATGGACGTGCCACGGGACGCGCCACGGAACGTGCCAAGGAACGTGCGAGGCGACATGTCAGGGGGCATACGCGTCGTTTGAGCTCGGGACAACCATGTTAGATACCCTCCTGTGTGGGACGTGGTTTCAGCTCGGGACCGCCATGTTGGATACTCCCTGAGTGGCGCGGACAAGTGCAAACACGCGGTTCCAACGCGGGACCACCATGTTAGATACCCACCTGGGTGCCGTGAACATGTGAACACACGTGGTTCCAGCTCGGGACCACCATGTTAGATACCAGCCATTGGTGGCCTGCACACGTGAAAACATGTGGTCCCAGCGCGGGACCACCATGTTAGATACCCACGTGATTCCAGCTCAGGGCCACCATGTTAGATACCCCCTTGGGTGGCCTGGACACGTGAAAACACGGCTCCAGCGCGCGGCCACCATGTTAGATACACCCTCTGGGCGACCTGGGCACGTGAAAACACTTGGTTCCAGCGCGGGGCCACCATCTTAGACACCTCCTGGGTGGCCTCGACAGGTGAAACACGTGCTTCCAGCTAGGGACCACCATGTTAGATACCCACCTGGGTGGCCTGTACACGTGGAAACACGTGGCCCCAGCGCGGGACCACCATGTTAGATACCCACCTGGGTGCCCTGGACACGTGAAAACGTTAGATACCCACCTGGGTGCCCAGGACATGTGAAGCGACATTGTTCCAGATCGGGCGCAACATGTTAGATCCCCCCTGTGTGGCCTGGACACGTGAAGACATGTGGCGCCAGCGCGGGGCCACCATGTTAGATACCCCCTCTGGGCGATCTGGGCACGTGAAAACACGTGGTTCAAGCGCGGGACCACTATGTTGGATACCCCACTCCCGTGTGGCCTGGGCACGAGAGAACACGCGGTTCCAGCTCGGGCCCACCATGTTAAATCCCTACCTGGGTGCCCCGAATACGTGAAACGACGCGGTTCCAGCTCGGGAACACCATGTTAGATAGCCTCCTGGGTGCCATGGGCACGTAACAACAAGTGGTTCCAGCTCAAGGCCACCATGTTAGATACCCCCTTGGGTGGAGTGGGCACGTGAAAAATGTGGTTACAGCGCGGGACCACCATCTTAGACACCCCCTTTCCTGTGTGGCCTGGACACGTGACCACAAGCGGTTCCAGCTCGGGCACAACATGTTAGATACCCACCTGGGTGACCTCGGCACGTGAAAACACGTGGTTCCAGCTCGTGACCACCATGTTCGACACCCCCTGGGCCCTCCTAGCGAAATCCCTGCAAAAAACCAACGAATTAATCTAGACATTCTCCAAATTCCTGCGCGCGGGACGCGGCATGCGCTAGACATCCTCGAAATTCCTGCGCGCGACGCTTTTCTGTGTCGCGGTCGGGGTTCCAAACATTGTTTCTTTCGAAGTTTGTGCTACAAAAGGCCCCGCACCCTCTTTTTCACGAAGGAAAGCTATTGTCCGCGCACCCCGTTATTTATTGATGATCCGAGATGGGGGGCAAACTTTCCTCGAGCGGCACGCGGAAAACGCACTTGTTCAACTGACAAGTCACACTTCACCTTGTAATTTATAACAAAATGAATCCGCCGGCCCTACAGCCGTCGATTCCAGGGGTAAACCTTTGAAGGAGAACCCGGGGCCCGAGCCCTTTCTGGGAAAAAAGCCAGTCTCTGAGGACATCCAGGGCATTCGGCGCTTGCTTTGGCTGCTGATCGCGCTCCCACGTTTTCTCTCTTTCTCTGTCTCTCTCTCTCTCTCTTCTCTGTCTCTCTCTTTTTCCCCGTCTATTTCACAATAGCCAATAACAAATCGCAGGTGATGGGGGAGACGCGAAAATATCGGGAATGCCACCATTTCACATCGTTGGGCCGCTAATCACCACGGGGGTCCAGCCAGGCTCAATACAAACATTCCCGATTTTGACACTCAACTTATTGTTCTTTTCTTGGCGAGTGTCAACCTCTTCATGGTCGAGATACTCAGCCGATGCTGTTCCACCCTGGCTTACGCCGCGCACGCAAGAAGCGCGGTGCCCAGAAAGCATGCCGCGCCGCCGTAGCCGTGCCGCCCGATCCTCGCACAACCATCCAGGCCGCTGGCCGTCGGTGTGGACCGGTCACCTTGCAACGCCAATAGCACAGAGACCGCTGATGACAAACTGGGCTCGCGCGCACCTGGCTCCGCCTGCCGCCCTTGGCTCCGCCCGGCTCCGCCTGTCTGCGCAGGGTGATGACAAAACTGAAGCATGTTCTGGCGCACTGCCAGCGGGTCGTTGCCCACTGGCAGCTCTATTGCCATCGCAGCCCAGCGGGATTCTCTGCACTAGGCTCGATCAATACAGCCTGCCAAATCACACGGGCCCCATCGGCTGTCTTGGACTGTGCAGGGGCAAGAGGGGAGGTAAAAAAGAAAAGGCTACGACACTGCACGTGCTGTGGAGGCGACGGCTGGGGATGCTAAGTGCTACTACCTCCTGAGCAGGCTATGCAACCAGTCCCACAAATTCTGCGAGGCCTCTGATTCATCGATAATATGTTCACCACAATCCCAAACAGCCTCGTCCGTCTTGACCCACCCGTCCTCCGTCCACATGGAATTTGGGTCGCAAGTTTGGTTGCACGAGAACCAGTAGTCGTTCTTCTTGTAGCACTTCGCGTCAGGATCAGCGCAGCACTGGGACAGTGCGCAAGACGCTCCGTTCGGAGAGCATGGAAGCCGAGTCTCCTCACAATCCCAAACTGTCTGGTTCGTCGTGACCCATCCGTCCGCCGTCCACATACTGTTGGGGTCGCAAGTTTGGTTGCACGAGCTCCAATGGTCATTCTTCTTGTAGCACTTCGACCCAACCTCAGCGCAACACATGGTAATTGCGCAAGACTCCCCGTTCTGCGAGCAAACGGAGGCTGTCGCAACGTCGGAGCTACTCGCGGCGTCTGCCGACACATCAGTGGCAGCGGCAATACTGACACCGGAGTCAGTCGAAACATCGGTACTGTCGGTGCTGATGACTTCGCAATCCCAAACTGTTTCGTTCGTCTTGACCCAACCGTTCTCCATCCACATGTAGTTTGGGTTGCAAGTCTTGTTGCACGCGAACCAATAGTCATTCTTCTTGTAGCACTTCGCGCCGGGATCAGAGCAACACTGGGTAAGTGCGCAAGACGCCCCGGTCTCCGAGCACGGCGGCCGAATCTCCTCGCAGTCCCAAACTGTCTCGTTCGTCTTGACCCAGCCGTCCTCCTTCCACATGTAGTATGGGTTGCAAGTGTGGTTGCACGAGCTCCAATGGTCATTCTTCTTGTAGCATTTCGCGCCTGGTTCAGAACAGCATTGGGAACGTGCGCAAGACGCCCCGATCTGCGAGCACGTGCCATTCTCGTCCTCGGCTTCTGCATCAACGATGATATCCGCTGATTCAACAGGATTCACGGTGAGGTCCTCACAATCCCAAACTGTCTCGCTCGTCTTGACCCATCCGATATCCATCCACATGTAGTTTGGGTTGCAAGTTTGGTTGCACGAGCTCCAATGGTCATTCTTCTTGTAGCACTTCGCCCCTGGCTCGGAGCAGCACTGGGACAGCGCGCAAGACGCCCCGTTGGGAGTGCATGGAAGCCGAATCTCCTCACAATCCCAAACTGTCTCGTTCGTCTTGGCCCAGCCGTCCACCGTCCACATACTGCTTGGGTCGCAGGTTTGGTTGCACGAGCTCCAATGGTCATTCTTTTTGTAGCACTTCGCACCAGGCTCAGAGCAGCACATGGTAATTGCGCAAGACTCCCCGTTCTGCGAGCACACGGAGACTGCCGCAGCATCGGAGCTACTCGCGGAATATGACGAACCATTTGCGTCAGCGGCATCAGTGGAATTAGCGGTACTGTCGGTGCTGATGACTTCGCAATCCCAAACTGTTTCGTTAGTCTTGACCCAGCGGTCCTCCATCCACATGGAATTGGGGTCGCAAGTTAGGTTGCACGCGAACCAGTAGTCATTTTTCTTGTAGCAACTCGCGCCAGGAACAGAGCAGCACTGGGACAATGCGCAAGACTCCCCAGGTTGCGAGCACGGCGGCCGAATCTCCTCGCAGACCCAGACTGTCTCGTTCGTCTCCACCCAGCCGTCCTCCTTCCACATGTAGTTTGGGGTGCAAGTTTGGTTGCACGAGAACCAATAGTCATTCTTCTTGTAGCACGTCGAGCCTGGCTCAGAACAGCACTGGGAAAGTGCGCAAGACGCTCCATTTTGCGAGCACGTGCCCTTTTCGTCCTCGGCTTCTGCATCAGCGATGGTATCCGCTGATTCGACAGGATTCACGGTGAGGTCCTCGCAGTCCCAAACTGTCTCGTTCGTCTTGACCCATCCGATATCCATCCACATGTAGATTGGGTTGCAAGTTTGGTTGCACGAGCTCCAATGGTCATTCTTCTTGTAGCACTTCGCCCCTGGCTCGGAGCAGCACTGGGACAGCGAGCAAGACGCCCCGTTGGGAGTGCACGGAAGCCGAATCTCCTCACAATCCCAAACTGTCTCGTTCGTCTTGGCCCATCCGCCCACCGTCCACATACTGCTTGGGTCGCAGGTTTGGTTGCACGAGCTCCAATGGTCATTCTTTTTGTAGCACTTCGAGCCAGGCTCAGCGCAACACATGGTAAGTGCGCAAGACTCCCCGTTCTGCGAGCACACGGTGGCTGTCGAAGCATCGGAACTACTCGCGGAGTCTGATGAAACATCAGTGGCAGCGGCAGTCCCAGCACCGGAGTCAGTCAAAATATCGGTACTATCGATACTGATGACTTCGCAATCCCAAACTGTTCCGTTCGTCTTGACCCAGCCGTTCTCCATCCACATGTAGTTTGGGTTGCAAGTCTTGTTGCACGCGAACCAGTAGTCATTCTTCTTGTAGCACTTCGCGCCAGGATCAGAGCAGCACTGGGTAAGTGCGCAAGACGCCCCGATCTCCGAGCACGGCGGCCGAATCTCCTCGCAATCCCAAACTGTCTCGTTCGTCTTGACCCAGCCGCCCTCCTTCCACATGTAGTATGGGTTGCAAGTGTGGTTGCACGAGCTCCAATGGTCATTCTTCTTGTAGCATTTCGCGCCTGGTTCAGAACAGCATTGGGAACGTGCGCAAGACGCCCCCGTCTGCGAGCACGGGTCGGTCTCGTTGGGATCGGCGCCACTCGCATCGCTGGCAGCCTCGACAATGATAGCCGCGGGAGAAGCAAGAGTCGCAGCCCCCGTGGAGGGCCCCGCGCGCCAAGCCACAGCCAGCAAAGCCAGCGCCGCCGCGGCCGCCGACAGCGCCGCCGCCCTGGCCAGAGCGCGCTGCTCGCGCGGCGCGCGCCGCGCCCGCGCGGGGGCGATCACTCCTGGCTCGCAGTCGCTCTCGAGGGGGCTCTGGAGCAGCACGAACTGGCTCCTGTCCGCGCGCATGGCGGGCGAACGATCGAGCTGCAGCAGGCGCTTGTCGGGTGGGAGCGCGGGCCCCAGGCCTGGAGTCAAAATGACTTGAGCCAAAAACAATTGCTTGAGCCAAACGGCTTGAGCCAAAATGGCTACGGACATCCAACTTTTTGTCTGTGAGAGCTGCTTCAGAACACCGGCGAGGCTGGGTTCCATCACCCGCGACGTCTCGGCATACCCCATGGCCTATCCTTGCCGACACATCCGCCCACAGTGGCCAGCAACACACAATTGAATATCCCCTGGAGCATGCTGGATTGTCACATCGGTCGGGATATCGCCATCACATGAGTAAGCAATAGTAGAGACCCGCAGCAGCGGATAAGCAAGAGCGGGACGGTGGGATCGCAATCGTGCGCGCGCGTGCTAAATGTGTACATCAATGTCTTGTCTGGTGCTCTGGTGGGACGGACCCTTACTGACAGCCCTGGCATCCCCTTCCTTACCCCCCCTACCCCCCCTGACTCCCCCTACCCCCCCCCCACCCTAATAGCTGCCCTGACCAAGTCCCCAGGGTAACTCCTGCGGCGACCACGAAACGGACGCGCGCTCAGGCTAAAGTAAATTCAACCGCCCCCCCTCTCTCTGATGACAAGTGGCGCTAGGGCCTCGGTTGAAATCGGACATGTCTGTGGGCGCGAGATGCGCCGAAGCGTGTTGTGCGTGCGTGCTGGGAGCCCGGGCAATGACGAGCAGGATGAAGATGAATGGGAGAAGGGGAATGAGGGGGATCAGTGGGATAGGGAGGAGGAATGGGTTCGTCTGGAGCGCGTTGCAATATTCGCGGCCATAGCGCGCGTTATGGGGGGTGGCATAAAATAATGCCCCCCCCCTCGCCGTGTGGCTCCGGCACCACCGCGCCTGTGAGCAATACAGCAAGCACCACGCAGCACAGTATGCACCGCCGCAGCCACGTGCACCACATCGCCTACGTACTGCACAGCGCGTACTTGCACCATCGTGCAGCACCACAGTGTTTGCAGCCTGTTTCCGATGCGTTTTGCACGCGTGCACCATTGCTTGCGTGTACCACAGAGCCTGCGTGCACCACAGCAGCTGCGTTCACCGCAGAGCCTGCGCGGATTTCTTGGATCTGTACTGAACCCCCCCCCCCCCCGCGCGGGGTGCGCCAGGGGCGGCGCATGAGGCGCCGCCAGGGGAACCCAGGGCCGACCCCAGAAATCCCCAAGGAGCTCCGAGAAGTAATGTGCATGCCATTCTTCTTCGACCCTCTGAAAATCTTCTGCCTCAAGAGCTTGACATACAAGCGTGCATAATGCTTTAAACATACAGCCACCCGCGGTCTAGAACTACGACGACGACAGCCACTACAACAATCGTGACGACGAACGCGACGACAACGACGACCACGCTCAGGCAACCAACGCCAACCAGGACGACTACTACGACTCCGATCCCAACGACCACACGACGATGACCACGATACGACCGCGACGACGACCACAACGACAACGACGACGATCGCGACGATTACGAATACTACGACGACTGCGACTGTCACGACGACGGTCACAACGACGACCACACGCAGACGACGACAGCAGTTACGACAAACACAACAACGATCACCACGACCACACGACGACGACGACGACGACGACGACGACGACAGCAGTTACGACAAACACAACAACGATCACCACGACCACACGACAACCACGACGACGATTACAAGGACACCCCATTCCACTCTCCAACTCCTTCTCCTCCTCTTCCTCCTCCTCCTGATATCATTTTTATTGCTGCGACTGTTGCCACTTCTTCTGCTGCCAATGCCACTACCACACTCCTTGCGGCCCTGACAGCACCAGAGAACGGAGTGAACCCCGCGCGTGTGCGCAAAAACTTCTGGACCCTGCATGTGCGACAATAGCCTGCGCGCGCAACACAATGTCTGAGAGCGCGAACAATGAGCATGTCAACGCCACGCTAGACCGTGAACGTTAAAGTAGCCTGTAAGCACCACAATAGCCTGCGAGCATCAGAATGGCAGTGACGGAGGCGCACTACGGGGGGGTGGAGCATTGCGTTATGGGAGGGGGGGGCATAACGCCCGTTATAGCCAACAGGATTTAAAGACACGATCCTGTACTCGCGTAAGGAACGCGCCCTTACTCAATCGACGGACTGATCCGACGCTGACATGATCGAGTGCATAGGAGAGTGGGAGGAGAGAGTGGGGGGAGAGGGGATGAGTTGAGGAATAGGCAGGAGGGGGGGGGGAGCAGGATGGAGGACGAGCACGCAGGACGACCCAGATGACGAGGAGGATACGTCGTGGAGGATGGTGATGCACAGCCTACGGCTTCGGAGGACAAGACAGCAGCCCGAGACCTGCGAGCCCAAACTGAGAACCCATGGTGTCGGACGAAGAGCGAAGAGCGAGGGGGGGGCACCAGAGGCTGGGCTCAGCGAGTCACCCCACCTAGAGGCCAGTGCATCGAGGAGAGAGCCCGGCGGCGGGGCTCAAGCCGCCTGCACGCGGCAACTTTCGCACCCCCCTCTCGAGTGCGCCGAGGGGGGTCACAGAGAGTGGGGGTGCGCAACGTGGCCCGAGGCATGCGCGCGCGGACCAGGGCGGCCAAGGGATGCGTTGAAAGAGACAGACGAATGATTAAGAGGAGCCGGGCGTTGCGTAGTGAGGTGCGATAAACGGGGGGGACGAAGGAACGTGCACCCTTCATGCAACTTTTGGGTCCCAGGGGCTCTCTAGGACCTAAAAGGTGCACGTATTCTTCGCACCCCAATTGTATCGCCCCCCCATGACGTAACGCCCAACAGAAGAGGGGGCCGTGAAATCTGGGGAGATGTCATGGCTCCCGGATATGTTATCCATCCCTCCCTAACTATCACCCCTTCTTGAACTTCCCTATCTCCTCCTTTTTCCTCCGAGCTGGCTCCGGCAAGAAATGCTTGCCCCTCCCTCTTCACCACGCTGTGAGGCCTCCCACCTGGGGTCCGAGCAGATGGGTCCCCAGGATCGCCGATGGATCACCGATCTTAGCGTGGAGAAAGTGGGGCTGCACATCGAGCCGAATCCCCGATGCATCGGCGATGCGAGCGATCCTCCGAGCCCACCTGCTCTGGCCCCACCCTGGAGGCCCGGGTACACCGCTAGCGTGCACCCACAGGCCCCATGAAGCCACGCACTGTAGTCCAAAACCAGGATAGCAGAGAGAAGCAGGGCGACCTGGCAAGCTTGCAAAATGCTGTGGGAGACGCTCGCCAGGGAGTTGGAAATCATGCCTGGGGAGCTTGCAGGCCCCAGAAGCGAGCTTCCAAGGAGCTTCGATACAGTGTCGAAGGACCTTCTGGAGAGCTTCGGGGCACGCGTATTGGGAACGAGTAGGAAAACGCTTCTCGGGGCACGCTGCCGGCTCAAGCGAGTCGCTCCAGGGATGCCTGACCGGGAGGCTTGGAGAGGAGCTGGCGTAGCCCTTGCGACCAGCTTCTTCTCTAACAACCCTTTTACCTCTCACAAGGGGCTATCCGGGAAAACAGGCACCGTAGACGTCCAGCTCGCTCCTCCACGCGCGCGGACGGGGCTGTCCAGCTGGCGCTCGGGAGCGAGCGCCACGAGATCATTACGAGGAGGACGACAACGCCTTGAAACATCAAGACGATAATCTGTCATTTTCTCGGCCACCTGAGGGGCCCTCGCTGAGCCTCGGGGCCGTCAACCAACTACTCAGAATGAGAAGCCAACAATGGAAAAGGGTCGGAGACTTCTGGAGACTTTTTATTGGTAAAACCAAGACGTCAGATGTTTGAGGGGGGCACATCAGCGTCAGATCGCGAAGAGGAGTTTTGGCAGTGGACCGCTGCTGGTCGAGTTTCTGAGGAGATTGGCCAAGCTGGGACAAGGATGAGGAAGCCAAGGAGGAGGAGGAGGAAGGGAGAGAGGACAAAAGAGAAGGAGCTCTGCCGCTCATCCCAGATCAAGGAGCTTGGCCCTGCCCAGCCGGAGAGCCGCCTCCCCCAGCCCCCTGTCCTCATCTGACATAATGGGCGCGCCGCGGTAGTACGCGATGGAGGCCTTTCCGCAAGGCGGCGGCCCCAATCGCGGCGGCGAACTTCCTCCCCTCCGCCCCCGCCTCTTCGCCTCCGCCTCCCTGCGCCTCCTCCTCCCCCTCATCCTCCCCCTCATCCTCCTTCTCTCCTCCTCCTCCTCCTCCACTCCTCCTCCTCCTCCTCCTCCACCTCCTCCTCCTCTTCCTCATCCTGCGCTACCTCCTCCTCCTTCTCCTGCGCCTCCGTCCACTCCCCCCCCCTCCTCGCAGCTGGTCGTGGCTGTCGTCGGTCGCTGTCGTGTGGTCACGGTGGTTGGCCGTGGTTTGTTGTGGCGATCGTTGTTGTCTTGGCTGTCGTTGGTTGCTCGTTCTTGTCGTGGCTGTGGTGGATGCTGCTTTCGTGTCTAGCATGCTGCGGTGGCCATTGCTGGCCGTGGCTGTCGTTGGTAGCGGTCGTTGTGGCTCGCCTGTCGCGGTTGGTCCTGGTTGCCAGGGCTGGTTGTGAATGGCGTGGTTGTCGTGGCTGGCCGCAGCTGACCGCGGCTGTTGTGGCTGTCGTGGCTCGTGGCCCGTCCCCCAATGCTTGTCGAGGTAAGCGTCGCGGTGGGCTTGCTTACTGGAGTCGGTGGCACGGCTGTCATGGTTGTCGTGGTGGTTCGTCGCTCGTTGTCCTAGCGTCCAGGGTGGTTGTTGCACGTGGCTGGTTGTGGGCGTGGTCGTTGTCTTGGCTGTCGGTCGCTGGTGTCCCTTGTGGTGGCCTTTCCTGTCGTGGGCGAAGGGGCTTCAACTTGGGGCGAGGGAATGTCCTGGTGCAGTAGCTGGTGTCATGGTGCCTCCTGCTGCAATCATGGGGTGGTTGTGTATAGTCGGAATGAAGGGGGCCAACCTAGGCTGTGTTGGTAATAACCACTGCCGAAGCAAACCAGGTACTTGTGAACTGAGCTGGGCGCCATCAGAGTGCCTCATAGTGCTCTCAGATTATGAATATGGCGTAACGCGAGGGTAGTATATGCACTCGTCGGTCCCGTACCAGTCTGTGTTTGAAATTCTGGGGCCCCATATGTCGTTATCACCTTTGTTCTACCGAATTTGTGTAGTATTTATTCTTGCCAGTGTGTATGCAGATTAGCACAGACGTGAAGTATTGTTTGCAGCGTTGCTGTTCGATTGCCATGTACCATCGCCGTTTGATGTTCAGGGGCCCCTGAGTCATGTAAAAGGTTGCGTTTCGTTTCATACGGCCGATAATCAAGATTATCAATTCTTTACGGACATTCCCGAGTAGACTTCGTGTGCTACCATCGGTTGATATTGGTAGCGGAGCCGGAGATCCACACTCCGGCTCCCCACCGCCGCCGCCATGCCAGCGGACCCGCGCCCGCGGGGTCCGCCGAGGCCGCAGGCCACGCCGGCGTCACCACCGCCCGCGAGGGCGCCTGGCGCCGCGGCCACAGCGGCCGCCGCTGCAGGAGCTGCCGCCGGCAGCGTACCGACAGCAGAGACGTCCAGGGTCCCGCCGTCTCCCGACAGTACCGCGGAGGGTCATTATGCCGAGGGCGGGGACTGGAACGATTGGTGGCAGAGGGCGAGTTCCGCCTGGGACGGTGGGGGAAGAGGCCTCGACGCAGGCCTGTCCAAGACGGCACCGACATACGAGCTGCTCAAGACCGACGGCTACAGAGTCTTTCGCCGAAAGCTGGAGGTCTTCGAACGCTGCTGCAGGAAGCGCGGCACCACCGCTATCAGCGAGGGCGCGTTCTTGATCATGAACTCGCTGCAGGGTGAGGCCGCGGAGGCTACGGAAGACATCGACCTGGATCAGTTGGAGTCCGAGGACGCCTTCAAGCCGCTGTTCCAGGTCCTCGACGAATACTACAAGTACGACAACCAGACCGAGCTGCCAGCCCGCACAGATCAGTTTTTCGGCAAGTTCGCTCGCCAGGATAAGGAGACGATGAAGCTCTACTGCTTGCGTCACAAGCGAGAGCTGAGGAAGCTCAAGGAGGTCGGCATGGAGATTCCCGACATGCTGGCGGGCTGGCACCTCCTCTCACGAGCGGCCGTCCCGCCTTCGGGCGCCGCCCAGGTGCGAAGTCAATGTGCCACTGGCCTCAGCTGGATGAGTGTGAAGAAGGCCCTACTCGATACATATGGAGCCGAAGCCGTACCCGACAAGCGCGACGTGAAACGAGTTGAGAGGATGCTGGTCGGGCAGGGCCATAAGGACGACGTGCACTACACGAACGACTACGAGTGGGAGCGAGGCCTGAGCTACGAAGACTCGTACCTGGAGGAGGAAGAATATGATTACGACGAATACGAGGAGTACGACGCTGAAGAGTACGAGGAAGAGGCCGACGTCGCCGAGGAGCTGCCGCAGGATGTGGAAGAAGCCCAGATCGCGTGCGACGAGGCCTACCTCAGTTTCGTGGATGCGAAGAGGCGCGTAGCGGAGATCGCCAAGTCGAGAGGGTTTTACCCGATCGTGGCTGTCGCGCCCGACAACAACTTTCAACACGGCAAGGGCGCGTCGCGCGCTGCCAAGCCGACGGGCGGCAAGGGCAAGGGCCGCAGCAAAGGCAAAGGTAAAGGCAAGGGCACCGGCTCGCGCCAGGTGTTCAGGCCGAAAGTGAACATCTTCAACAGGCCCCCGACGGCGACGCCGGCAGGATCGACCGCTACAGGCTCGACACAGCAGCACGGCCCGAGGTTCAAGCGATTCCGTGGAGGAGGTCTCGTGAAGCCCGATTCGGAGCACGCCGCCATGGTAGAAGACGTGGAGACGCTAGAGTACGCTAACTCGACCGAGGAGGTGTACCTGATGTCGACTGGCAAGGGCATCAGCGACGGCGGTGCGACGCGACCCGTCATGGGCGACAAGATCTGGGCGCAGTGGGAGGAGCTGCTGCGTTCACGCCAGCTGCTGCACGAGGTCGAGTACGGCAGGAGCGACCGACGATTTCGATTCGGAGACGGCAAGACGCTGGAGGCCAAGCGGTCCGTGACCTTGAACGTGTGGCCGTTCGGCGTCAAGAAGCAGATCACGATCCATCTCGTCGAGGGGTGGACGCCGCTGCTCATCGCCCGTCCGTGCATGGAAGAGTGGGGTTTGGTCCAGGACTACCGCGCCGGCACGTTTATGATGAAGGACCTCCCCGACAAAGGCTGGATGAAGTCCGAGCGAGACGAGAAGGGGCACTTCATCATCGACCTGCTGGGTGGCGCCGGCAGGGCCACCGACGACGCGATGAACGAGGGCGCGCCGACCGAGGGCGAGCCCAGCAGCGACGACTCGACCGACAAGGAGTCCGAGGCGCCGCCGAGCGAGTCCGAGGACGATTCTGAATCGTCCGACGTGGACCCCGACGCGTACTACCTCGAGACGGTCACCGAGTTTTACGACATCAGTGATAATGACGACGTGGGAAGTGAGTGGACCCAGGAGTTTTCGGTGGCGGGTTCGAGCGAGAGCGCGAGACCGAGCACGATGGGCCCCGACACCTACACCGACCTGGCCCTGGCCCTCGAGCAGGCATGCGACGGCATGAAGGAGATGCTCCGAGGACCCCCGCCGCGCAAGGTCTGGGAGGTATTCGTGGACGCAGGAGGTCTGTCGCAAGCGCTGCTCGAGTACCCCATGGTGGACGTCATGCAGTTCCGCCTCGAGGACGGCTGGGATTTCTCCAAGCCGAAGGTGATCAAGGCGTTCTTGAGGAAGATCGACGTCGAGAGACCCGACGACATCTTCTTCGCACCCCCGTGCAAAGTATGGTGCTCGTGGCAGTACGTGAACGCCTCGCTCTCAGCGGAGCGCGCCGCGGAGATCCACGAGGCGAGAGTGCGCGAGGAGAAGACGTTTCTGAAGTTGGTCCGAGACTCGTTCGTGAAGCAACTGAGTGGAGGCCGACACGCCTACGTGGAAGGCCCATGGTCAGGAGCGCACTGGAACACCAAGACGTGGAAGGCACTGCCGGGATACCACTGCCGATTGGACCAGTGCCGCCTGGGAGCCAAGTTCCCCATGAAGGGAGTGGACATGCCATACCAGAAGCCGACGCGATTGCAGTCCACTAACAAGGAGTTCGTCGATCACATGGGTCTGAGGTGCGAGTGCAGGGGCGAGCACGTGACACTACGCGGCAAGCTCGCCCAGCAGGCTCAGAACTACCCCGCACCGATGGCTCGACGGATGGCTTACCTGATTGCTTACCAGGGCATGGCCGCCGACATCGACGAGATTTACACAGCCGAGGAAGTGCACAAGGACATCGACGCCATCGAGTACACAGACGTAATGCAGGAGCTGATGAAGCGCTTCAACGTCTCGACCATCCGTGCGGTCAAGCGCGCCCACGTCAGCCTGGGTCACCCCTCGAATGCGGCGCTGGCCAACGCCATGCGACACGCAGGTGCCCCAGCAGAGTGGATCCAGTGCGCCAGGCTCTATCAGTGCGAGATTTGCCTCAAGAGACAGCGACCGCGCACCGCGCGCGTGGCCGTGCTCCCGAAGGCCAAGCGCTTCAACGAGGTGGTCAGCACTGACGTGTACTACGTTACCTGGAAGACGAAGGAACGGAAGATCCTAGCGATGATGGACGAGTTCACGCGCTACGAGGTCGACTACCCCATCGCCAAGGAGACTTTCAAGAAGGAGAAGAAGCTCTTCGAGAAGCTCTGGATCAGCTGGGCCGGCAAGCCCGAGACGATGCGCATGGACATGGGCGGCTCGCACACGTCCAAGAAGATGCACTCCTGGATGAGCAAGCACGACATCAAGCTCGACCTGATACCGAAGGGCGCGCATCACAAGCTGGGCTTGATGGAGCGGAACCACGCGGTTCGGAGGGAGCAGCTGAGCAAGTACCACATGCAGTTCCCCGACGACTCGCTCAAGACAGCCCTTCGGATGACGGCCAGCCAGCGCAACCTACTGCGGAACGTGCACGGGTTCTCACCCGCCATGCTGGTGCTGGGGACTCAGCCCCGCGTGCCGGGCGCCCTCACTGACGAGGACTTCGGCCTGGCCGAGCAGTCCGCGCTGGTCGACCCGAGGAGCGAGGTGCACGAGATGATGCTGCGGCGTGTCGCTGCCGGCACGGCCTTCATCGAGGCCAACTGCTCGCGCGCCGTGCGCGCGGCCCTGCTGGCCCGCAGCAGGCCGACCCGCCGAGAATACGAGGTTGGCGAGTGGGTCTACATTTGGAGACCGGAGCCTTCGCGTGGCCTGGAGAAGTGCCACTGGTTCGGCCCCGCGCTGGTGGTGGCCGTGGAGGCGAAGCCCAACGAGGACGACGTGCTGCACACCTCAGTGGTCTGGGCCACACACGGGTGCGTGATCTACAGGTGCACGGTCGAGCAGCTACGACCCGAACTGCCAGGTGAGGCCCGCGAGCGCGAGGGCCGCAGGGACGACCCCGACAGCCCGCTCAGCTTGATCGAGAAGCTGCGCCGCGCATTGAAGCGAACGAAGGGTACCTGCAACTACAGGGACCTGGCGGAGGAGGGGCAGACGCCCCAGTACGACGGCAACCTGGACGACATGGGGGACCAGCCGCAGGCGCGGGGACCCGACGTCCAGGAGACAGACACGGAGGAACCCGGCGAGGCATCGGGGGCAGCTGCAGCGGCAACTCCCGAGGAGGCTCAGCCTGGCGATCCTGGTGGCGTGGAAGCAGTTGATCGAGACTCACCACGTTCCCCAGCGGCTGAAGATGGGGCCGCCGCGAGCGGAAGTGCATCGAGCCATGCAGCGCCAGAGCCCAGCCGGCTCCACATCGAGACGATGGCCAAGAGGAGCGTAGAGGAGGCCGAGAAGCTGGATGGCGTGCCGCTATCGAAGCGAGCCCGCTTGACGTGGGCCAAGCTGAACCCTCCTGACGAGCACGCCACACTGCTTGAAGAAGTGGACGACGAGATGCTATTGTTGGAAGAGTCCACTGAGACGGTCTACATGCTGGCCTTCAAGCGGAAAGCCCCCACCATCGTGGAGGGGAAGCTGACGCCCGAGGAGAAGGAACAGTTCTACGCAGCGAAGCTGGAGGCCCTCGAGGTGTTCAATCAGAACGACGGCTGGGAGCCCATTAACGAGGAAGACGTGGACCCGGCAGCCTGCTGTCCGCTGCGGTTCTTGCTGAAGTGGAAGATGAAAGACGGACAGAAGGTGGCCAACGCGCGCGTGCTGTACCAGGGGTTCAAGCATCGCGACGTCGCCGAGGGCCAGCTCGACAAGGAGGCGCCGACCTTGAGCAGACTGGGCCGGCACACGGTCATGCTCTGGGCGTCCCTACGGAAGTGGAGGCTGTTCACGGCGGATGTGAAGTCCGCATTCCTGCAGGCGGAGGACGTGAGCGTACGCGGACTCAAGCTGTACGCGAGCCCGACGAAGGAGATGAGGGAGATGCTCTCTCAGCAGATCGGCCTGCAACCTGGACAGCTGCTGAAGATGATCAAGCCGTGTTTCGGGGACCCGAGGTCGCCGAAGCTCTGGCACTACCGGTCCGACGAAGTCACGAAGGAGATCGGGTTCAGGAACCACTGGCTCGAGGACTGCCTCTTGCTGTCCTTGCGCCCGGCGAAGGTCGAGGACGACCCGTTCGACGTGTGCAGCTTCGAGGACCAGACCTACGTGGTGGACGGCCTGATCGGCAAGCACGTGGACGACTTCATCGGATGCGGCGAGGGAGTCAACTGTGAGGACGACTTGCACACCGTGCTGGACAACTCGGAGTGCTTCCAAGCGAGATTGGGCGCGCTCAACCAGAAGTTCACGTTCGGCAAGTGGGACTTCGGGCCGAGCCTGATCTTCACTGGTGGCGAGGTGGAGCAGTCTCTCAGCACCTACGCGGTGACCCTGAAGTTCGAGAAGTACCTGCACGCGGTGAAGCCCATCACCATCGAGAAGCACCGCCGGGCGGACCCGACGAGCGCGCTGACGCCGAGGGAGCTCACCAGTTTCAGGACCCTGAACGGTCAGCTGCAGTGGCCCGCGGCCCAAGGAGTGATGATAGCCGCCGCAACTGTTTCTTTCAGGGCAGCGGCCACGGGAAACGCTACGGTGCAGGACCTCCTGGACGCGAACAAGGATCTGCGCTTTCTGAAGGCCAACGCGGACGTGGGACTCTACTTCGGGTTCGACAAGGCCTGGAGCGAGCTGCGCGTGGGAGGCTACTCCGACGCGAGTTGGGCCAGCCGCCTGGACGGGAGCTCGCAGGGTGGCTATACGATCTTCGTTGGACCCGACGACGACCTGCGAAACGGCAACCCGACACCGTTCGTGGGGGTGGAGTGGGCCTCGAAGAAGCTCGTGCGGCTGTGCCGGAGCTCGCTGTCCGCGGAGGCGCAGGCAGCTGCGCTAGGCGTGGACTCGTTGATGTGGGTGAAGATCTACCTGACGCTGAGCTTGCGGCCAGACTTCAAGCCAGACCAAGCGATGCTGTACCTCGGAGAGTCGCCGTTCATCACGGACGCGAAGTGTCTCTACGACGCCTCAAGGTCAGCCACAGCAGGCCTGGGCATCACGGAGAAACGGACAGCCATCGAGGTGAAGATCGTGAACGAGCAGATGGAAGAGATCGGCGCAGTGTGGAAGTGGGTGAACACCCAGCAGCAGATGGCGGACGGGTTGACGAAGCTCTCCGCACGCCAGCAGATGGCGGACGTGCTGCGCCGTGGAGTTCACGCTCTACGGTACGACCCGGATTTCGTGGCCGGAAAGAAGCTGACCAAGCGTGCGATGGAGCAGCGCGAGAAGGAGCTGGACCAGGCTGGAGACGACCTGGCGGACGAGTTCGAGGCGAAGCCAAAGGAGAAGCCCAAACAGAGGAAGCGCCATTTTGGCGCGAGTGGTGCGAAGTTGGCGGCAACCTTGGCAGCGAGCGGAGCATCGAGTGCAGCCGGAGAGTTGATGAAGTACACGCCCAGCGGCGTTGAGCTGTTCAACACACCGGCGCCCGACGACTGGAGCGACCTGATCACGAGGCTGCTCATGCTCAGCATCGTGATGTGCCTCATCCTGGCGTTCGGCTGTGGGTTCTGCGCAGGGGTGTGGTGGATGCACCTGACGAACAAGACGACGAGCGCAGACTACAAGACGCTGGAGCTGGAGACGGGACGGGTCCCGACCAGATCGACGACGGCGGAGACCGCCACGACAGGAACGAGCACGAAGCCGATTAAGCAGAAGAAGACGCGCGACATGTGCTGCCAGGCTCCGACACGCTACAATCTAGACCTGGCGCAGCCGAGGTTCCAGCCGTTACCAGAGTACGCCCACGGGGCGTTCTTCAGCTGATCGCTACGACGAGAGGGACCCACGCCTATGGCGACGTGGCGGCGATGCCGCACTTGCTGAAGTGCTTCGAGAAGCACGCCATGCTGAGCGCCGTGGAGGCGCGGACTTGTTTGCCAGGCGAGGTCGACCGATCGCCTGGCTGCTGAAAATAATTAAGGAGATATATGTCGCTGTCGCGACCGCCGGTGGTTTCACAGTCTTGTCAGACAAGGTTTGTGTCCTGGGACCTGCGGTGTCAGGGATGTTTGTCTGTTTTAGCTTCGGTCCTGTTCCCGAGCGTTTTGATGCTCTGTTTAGTTTCGAGTTGAGTTTTGTTTCCTGGTAAAGTTCCGGGGAGCCCTGTTCTAGGCGATGATTGGTTTATAGCGTATCTGTGCTAACTCCTTTTTCCGCCCGTGTCGTTATCACCTTTGTTCTACCGAATTTGTGTAGTATTTATTCTTGCCAGTGTGTATGCAGATTAGCACAGACGTGAAGTATTGTTTGCAGCGTTGCTGTTCGATTGCCATGTACCATCGCCGTTTGATGTTCAGGGGCCCCTGAGTCATGTAAAAGGTTGCGTTTCGTTTCATACGGCCGATAATCAAGATTATCAATTCTTTACGGACATTCCCGAGTAGACTTCGTGTGCTACCATCGGTTGATACCATATGACTGGCACTCTGAAGGGCCATTGTGCGTCTCAAGGCATTGGCGCTGATACTACCCACAATGGTTGTACTGCTGATGCTTGTGCTGCGCACCTGAATTGTACTGCAGATGGTTGCGCTGCCTAGTTTGACTGATGTGAGGAATGGACTGCCCACCATGTTTGCACTGATGTCTGTACTGCCCACCATGATCGTGCTAATGATGATAATGCCCGTCGAATTGATTGAGTGTGTCATGAGTGTATGTGTCGTCGCAAGCTCACCATTTCAAAGAGACGGTATACTGACTATGCGGCTCACGGTTGGTATACACATGTCACATGTCACATGTCGTGTGCGGTACGCGAGTGGCCGCCGCGCGTAGTCGCCACTCGAAATCGTGGCACCCTGTGTGCCTCAGGAACCTTGGGCAAGTGTCGGCGTCGTTCCTCCTCATCCGTCTCATGTCCATTGCCATACATACCTCTCCTCATCCTTCCCCTCTTCCTACTCCGCCGCCTCCTCCCGCTTCCCTCATTCTGGCAGATTGCTGACAACCGACGCCCATCCTCGTCATGCTCGTTGATGACGTCAACGTGGCCATCACCCCTCTCCTCCTCCTCCTTCGCCTCCACCTCCGCCGTTTCCCCTCCTCTCAAACGCGTCCCCTCTGCTCATCCAGTCGCCCTCCTCACAATACTCCATCGCCGCCTGGCCTCGACGAACGCCACCTCATCGGTGCTCAAGTCCACGAATTTGGACCCGCGCTTTACGAGCTCGCTCTTGACCTTGTCGAATTCGTCGTTCCCCAGAAGTTCCGTTGCTGGGGGGGCGCGCAGCGTGAGCGCATCGCCGAGGGCCGATAGGGCGGCTCCCCGAGCCTGAAACAAAGCAGATGATTCAGATGATCATCTGTTCTACCAACTGCAACAGATACCCCGAACATCGCGGAGGGAGAGGGAGAAAAGATACAGAAGCGGGCCTGTGTGTCTGTCGCTGCGTGAACCGTTCAAAGCTCAACAATCTCCGCGCCGCCTTCATACGCGCTTGACCACGTCTGTCGCATGGAGTTCGCGCCGTGGGGGCGTGTCTCTTGTCAGTGTCCATGTTGATGAATCATGATGGTCTTGGTGATCGCGATGGTAGCAGGCCCGGAACGAGAACTCCTAGAACTGCAACAGCGGTGGCACATTGACAATTGGGGATTGGCCTTCGAATTGCATGTGCGAATCGGGTTTCCGTCAAACTCTGGCACCGTGCTTACGTACGGCACGTTTGGGAGCGTTAGAATGCTCCTGTGCTGCCTGGTGGGGTTTATGTAATTAGCGTCCTCGCAGCTATGGCTGGATCCGCCTAGGCTCTGCGAGATCGCGCTCGAGGTCAAGTTTTTGGAAAGAGGAGGGGAAGGATGAGGTCTACTCTGGTCCCTGGATGTCTCCAGGAGTCCCTGGAGGCCTCCTGATGATCGAGAGCGTCCAACAACTTCAAGCGCCCCGACCCTCGGAAGCGCGCGTTGGTGTGGGAGCCTCGGTCCTCGAGGAGGGAGAGGACGAGCTTGCTTCCCTGCTTGTCCTTTCATCGATGCCGATGTCCTTGCGGGCACCGTATCGCCCGGATGCTGTTGGCTTTGGCAGGCCGCAGGCTCTCTCGAGAACGCAAGGTGGAGGAGGAGGAGGACTTGGTGCCTCCTCTGTTCCAAACTCTCCGCAGGTCAGTGCGGACTTCTTGGATCAGCCCTTGGGGCCCCTCTCCAGCGCGCGGAGCGCGCCAGAGGCGGCGTCGGAGGCGCCGCACGTGCTTATGATTAGATGCTCCCCGCGTCACGTCAGTGCCACACCCGCTGCTGCCCCCCCGAGGCGGTGCCGGCGCTTTTGCTGCAGGCGGCGTTGGGACGGGGGGGAGGGGGCTCCACGCGTGAAGGCATCCACCTGCGGCCCTGATGCACCCTTTGCCTGATGGGGCAACGATGCAATACATAGGGAGTGCTGGCTCAGGGGGGGGAAACATCAAACTGGAGTCGGCTGAACATCGCCGGCGATGGGCCCGCGATAGCGCAACCTCATGTTCGTGGGCTGGTCGAGCTATCGGGCCCCTATCGGCGATGAATGGGCGATTGGGGGTCGATGCGAGCACCCCCTGAGCCCTATCCCTTCCTATGGTTTCCCCTGGTTGCCCCTCCGCATGCAATCAGCTTGCGCGCTCTCTCCCCTGGCACGGGTCTCCCTTGCCCGGCAAATCGCCGGCGGCGCGCACAAGATGGGGGGGTGGGCGAGGGGGCGGCCTGCTGAGAAGCCTTTCGGGGGATCCCTCGAAGGCGGGGGACCTTCTCAGGAGGGCCCGGAGGCTTGCGAGAAGGCCTCTGATACGCCCGCCACCTTCTCAGAGGCCCCCCCTCCCGATACCCTGCGGGGAGGAACGGGGCGGGGGCGCCGCGACCGCAGGCTCCAAAGCGGGATACATCCTGCGCGCGCTCAGGACGATGACGACGACAACGACCGCGAGGTTCGATCGGGGGTTCAACGATGGGACCCTGAGGGATGGGGCCCTGAGGTGGACCTCCCCTGTTTTCAGGGCCGCGTCTTTAACCCGCCGATTCCGAATATTCCATGCTCTGGGATGACATTGGCCTTTCTTGGACCTCCTGATGCCTCTGGAGGCCCAAGGGTCGGATCCCGAAGCGTGCAGGGCAACATTCCCCTCCCTGCCCCCCACGGAACATGTAGGCGGCGTCCCACTTTTGGGAGCTGGACTTCATGTCTGTGGAAAGACTACATCATCGTTCAGAGTTTCGCGCGGATTTTGTTAGACCTGCCTTCGGCGCCGCCCCTGGCGCGCTCCGCGCGGCATGGAGGGCGATCCAACCCCGATCCAAGGAATCCAAGCGGAGCTCCAAACAATGATGTAACGTTCTCCTTCTTCGAATCTCTTCTCTTACATGCGCGCTCTCCCCGCTCACCGTAGCTCGCCACAGAAGCAGCCGGTATGTACACGCGAGCACGCGGACCGCTGCTCTGTCACCCACGAGCTGGATTGCCACAGCGCGGCCGGGACTCGGGCATCAGTCGTGACAAGATGAGAGGAGACCAGGACAAGGACATCGGACTTGGACAAATCGGGGAACTCTGATATCCGGCGGTTCTGGAGGGCCCCATAACTCTCTGAGAGCGTTTCGGAATACTTCATCCTAGTCCTGGCCCCGCCCGACCCGACCTCGACTGCCACACCGCGTCCTGGACTCGGGCATGTGTTGCGGAACGAACCACGCCGGCCAGCGGCGACCCGAACCGCTGCTGCTCCGTACCGCTCCACGGCGGGCCATCGGTAAGACACGTGCAGACTTACTTCTGCAAAAGCGATCGAGGGAACGGGCCTCGAGAAAACCCACGCGGGTAGACAATCAACGGCCGGAGGGCCTCGCGATAACGCGGGGGCGACCATTACAAATTGGAGGCCGCCCAATTAGGGCAGGAACAGCCGGGTGTGGAGTATCGGCGACGATGGAAAGAACATCGGAATCCAAAACACGAAGTATCGCCGATGCAGCAACGATGCGGCGCGATCGCCCGACTTCATCTACAATCGGGCCAAATTGCAGTGGGCGCCCGAGAGAGCTCAAGTCTCTTCCGACGCCAACCCATGCTCCAAATCTGAAGAGGACATGCCACGCGATAGACAGGACCCAAGAGCGAGCACCCTTGGAGATTGCAGGGTCGACCGAATTACTAGAATCAGACCCGACCGTACTCCGGCCCTCTTCGGGCGGCCTGGACAGATGCACGACGCAGTGCGCGGATGCGCCCACCAGGCTGCAATTCCCGGATCGCAGATGCACAACCCTGTGCCCCCAAATAATCATCACCCCCAGAGAATAAAGTTCGGGGGTCTGGCGGGCAAAATCAACGAGTTTGCTGGGGAAGGTGATGTTGATTAGAATGTATGGTGATGGTGACGACGACGACCATGATGATGGTGGTCCCGGGCGCTCGCGTAGACTGGCCTTTTAGATCCCGGCACAAGACTGACGCGAGAGATCTCGGGGCTCGCGGCTACAACTTGCCAGCGCAAGAGAGGTCCTCGGCCGCTATGGCCAATAACCCTCTCTTGCGCTGGGATTCTAACCACTCGCCCACGCAGGCTCGGCCCCCTTGGGGGCCGCCCTTGCGCGGGGGGCACTTGGCGCGCTTGGGCGGCAGCGCTTGCCTCTTCGAAGGTGGCGCACTTCGGCTCGACCGCCGCGGGGCCCTTGCAGCGCTTGGACTTGATCTCGGCCATGGCCTTGGCCAAGTCCTTGTCGCTGGCCTCCTTGAACTCGTTGATCCACTCGCGCCTCGGGCGCGCATCGCATTGATGCTCGCGGGCGCTTGGCGGCCATCGCCTCGGATCCATCGCAAAGCGCGCTCGAGCCAGCGACTCGCCCGCAAGCCGCAGGGCCAGGCGTCGGCCTGGAACATCGCGTTGCTCCGCGCAGGGCAGGTTTCGCCAAGGCAAATGGCGCCAAGCTCGCGGGGGATCCTCGCGGTGGCCTTGGGAGACCACGCGCGAACCCTACCCGCGATTTCTAAGGGGGGGGGCGGGGTTCACTTCGTTCGGCAGCTCCCGAGCAAGGTGAACCCCACCTCCCCCCTCAGAAATCACGGGGTGTAGGTGTGAGTTCGCATGTGGCCCTGCTGGGCCTACTTGGCATTCTCGGACGGATGCCCGAGGGCGTCGCGGCGCTCGACCGCGACGCCCCCGCCGACCCCCGAGACCTTGACGGGCGTTGCCACAGGTGCCCACTGCCCAGGGCCCCCCAGGCTCCGCTCCAAAATTGATCAAAAAACCGGGTGCGCTTTGGGGTCGGGGCAACTGCGGCGACCGCCGAACTTGAGGTAGGTGTCGTGCGCGGGCGCCCCGGAGTGCACGCAAATCAGGACGTGCTGGGCCGCGCCGACTCTCTCGGCCCAGCGCTTCTGCTCCTCGGGCTGCTGGGCGACGGATTCGTCCTCGCCCTGGCCCCCTCGAGCCCAGGCGACGGCCGCCGTGGGCTCGACCGCCAGAACGGTCTCGGGGGCGCCCGCGCGCTCTCCCCGATCTCGCCCAGCAGCGCGAGCACTGCGC
Organism: Prorocentrum cordatum; assembly: GCA_963575745.1. Taxonomy (NCBI): domain Eukaryota; class Dinophyceae; order Prorocentrales; family Prorocentraceae; genus Prorocentrum; species Prorocentrum cordatum. The sequence continues at coordinate 269,829 of CAUYUJ010014637.1, read as the reverse complement.
CCAGCTCAAGGGGGCCGCCCTCGAGGATCAGCTCGCATGATCGCGCGCTCCTTGGCGAGCTCGGTGCGGCGAGCCAGTCTGGTCTGGCGCCAGTCGAGCTTGTGCGGCTTGGGGAACGCGTAGTCCTGCTCGATCGTGACCTGTGGCGCTCGGGGTTCACGCGCACTCGTTCGCTTCCGTCTCCTTCCGCTTCGTGTCGCTTCCGCCTGCTTCCGCCAACTTTCCGCCAACGTCCGCCGCTTCCGCCGTCGCTTCCGTCGTTTCCGCCAGCTCCCGCTTGCTTCCGCCGCCTCGATCGGGAGCAGGCGGAAGCTAACGAGTGCCCGCGTGCCTCCCAGCCTCGCTGCTCTCGATCTGGAAGATCGCCGCGGCCCCCACCTCGAGGGCGCGCAGGCAGCGCGCGCCCTCGGTGCCCAGGACTCACCAGACGTCCTGCACTCTGCCGCGCCTGCCCTCGTGGACTCTCCCCTCGGTGACGCGCGCCACCCTGCCGCGCCAGGGGGGGTCCTCGCAAGCCTCGAAGCCCGTTTTCTTATTGGTGCTCGATTTCATATTATCGTTCTTCTCCGCTTGCTTCTTCTGCTTGAACTTCTGGGAGAAGCTCGCCTTCGCCTTCGGCGGCCTGCCTGTGGGCTTCGCCTTGGCCACGCCTCGGCTCAGGTGCTCGAGCGAGGCATCGCCGCCAGTCTTGGCCTTCCCGCGCTGCCACTTGCGCGCGTGGTTGCCGGGGAACTGGCCTGCGAACTTGTTCGCGAAAACTTGATCCTGTTCTGGGGGGCGTGCGGGGATTGGATCTCCTTGATGCGCCCTGCTGGCGTTCTGAGCACGTCCTCCTGCTCGCCGGTGAGCTCGAGGTCCAGTTCTCGGAGCTCCAGGAGGCGGGGTATCTTATCCTGCTCGTAGTCCCTGGGCATGTCGCCCTGGAGGAGGCAGTCCCCGTCGAGGACGCCCCACTCGGACGCGGGCGGCGCGCCCTCTGGCCACCTCTGCATGCCCCCAGGTGCTCCCATCGCCGGGCTCTGCTCGATGCCGCGGCCCGGCTCGATGGAATAGCTCCACGGCTCCATGCCCGCGACGACCTTCAGCTCGCCCTGCGCTGTCGGCCGGCCCGCGAGCATTTGGTTCGCTCGCGCCCCTTGGAGCGGCGTCGCGCCCATGTTCTTCTCGTGGAAGCGGGCGTCGGCCTCGGAGACGCAGTAGAGGCGCTCGTAGGGCCCCCATTCGGTCGGAGACTTGCACCGGCTCTGGGGCTCGGCCTTGGCCGTCTGGATCAAGTCCTGCTCCATGGCCCAGTGCGCCTCGGCCGTGACCTCTCGGATCGCGGCCTTGAGCTGGCTGTGCTCGCGGGCGTCCGGCCCCTGCAAAAAGCTCGTGGCGTCGGGGGCCCTGGGGGCGCAGATCGCATTCTGGTGCCACGCTCGGAGCGTCGCTACCTCGGCCCACTGGCTCGAGAGGCAGTCTGCGAGCGCGAAGCCCTGGCCGCGCTGCTGCTTGATGAAGTCGATGGCCCAGGAAGCGACGAGCTCGTCCGTCATCGCCCTGGGCTGCGCCCACGTCGATGGCCTCGAAGACCGTCGCGCGGTCCTCCTCGGAGAACTTGAGCAGAGCGTTGCGCCGGCCCTTGAGCGATGCTCCTACGGGCTCGCCTGCTCGGAAGCGCTCCGTCTCGCCATCGCTCCGCTCGTAGGTGACGTCGCGCCGCAGGGTGCCCCCCTCGAGGTCCGCGTCGCTCACTCGACAGCGCCTTGCGCAGGGGGCAAAGCGCGCGCTGCGCTTCTCGGCGGACTTGGGCCCCCTGCTCGGGTCGAACCAGCCCTCGACTGCGGACGCGTCGATGAGGGTGATCCTGCACGTGCCCCCTGCGCTCGAGTAGGCCTGCCCCACTTGCGCCCTTGGTCGGGGTGCTCTGCCAAGTGCTTGGCTCCTCGGCCCCCGAGGCTGCCTTGTCCTGCTCGGGCAGCGTCTCGCGGCACTTGCGGCGGAGGTTCTCGATGCGTTTCTTGGCGCCTGCGGCGTAGATCTCGCCCTCGCAGGCGCGCGCTTGTTCCTCGCCCCGGAGCTTGAGCCAGAGCGCGGCGGCGCCGACGACGACCGCGCTCGCGCTGGCCCCCTGATGGGCGAAGGTCTCGGGCCCCCCGACGAAGAGGCCGAGGCCCTCGGAGCCGCCACTCGCCACCAGGAGCACGAACCTAGTAGTAGTAGTAGTAGTAGTAGTAGTAGTAGTAGTAGTAGTAATAGTAGTAGTAGTAGTAGTAGAAGTAGTAGTAGTAATAATAGTAGTAGTAGTAGTAGTAGTAGTAATACTAGTAATAGTAGTAGTAGTCGTAGTCGTAGTAGTAGTAGTAGTAGTAGTAGTAGTAGTAGTAGTAGTAGTAGTAGTCGTAGTTGCTAGTAGTCGTGGTAGTGGAAGTACTACTGCAAAACGTAGTAATCACTAGTAGTAGTAACCCGTAAATAACAGCAGTACTACTACGAACCACTACTCGTTATTAGTAGTCGTGCTAGTCGTATTTACAAGTACTAGTAGCAACCCGTAACTAGTAGTTGAATGTGATAGTAGTGGCTACAAGTCGTACTAGTAGTAGTAGTTATCTCAGTACTACTACTACTACTACTACTACTACTACTATTACTACTACTACTATTACGACGAACTACGACTACGACGAACTACTATTAGTAGTACAAGTAGTAGTCGTCTACTACTGCTACTAGTACAACCTGTCGGCCATGGCCCAGGTCAACTTGGCCTTGCCCTTGCAGGGCGTCTGCTGCCTCTGGTCGGAAAGGCGCTGCCCCTTGCGCCCGCTCGCGTTCAGCCTCGGGAGGGCGAAATCGCCCACCCACTTCATGCTCTTCTTGGACGTCTGGTTGATCTGGAAGGTACTCAGGCGCTTGATCCCCCTCTTGAGGATCTCGGCGTTGTAACGCTAGTGGCCAACCTTCTGCAGGTGGGGCTGCATGTCCCGCTCGAGAGCAATCTCTTAGCGCAGCCGCGTCAGGGTGGTCTTCATTCTGGCCTCGTGGCCGCGCTCGCGCTCCGGCTTGAACCGACGCTCAGGGCGGCGCGCGCGACGCCCTCGAGCGGGCGCCTGGCGGTGATCACGCCTGGGGTCTCGAGGGGCAGCCTGGCGCCTCGGCCCCCGCGCCTGCTGCAGTTCGGGGGGGCGCGCCCGCAGGCTCGGCGGCCGTTCTTGCCGGGCCTCCCCTCGGCGACCTTCTTCTCGAGAGCAACTCGAAGGTCGTGCCTTCGGGCGACCGTCTCGCGGCTCAGCGCCGCCCGTTCTGCAGCTTGGCCTTCGCGGCGAAAAGAAAGAGGGCGAGCTTCTTCGCGCCGCGCTCGTCCGCGTGCTTGCTCCAGTCGAGGGGGGTCTGGAGATTGGACTGCGCTGGCGGGTCCCGTTGCAGCGTGGGCGCACCTCGGGGCTTGTGCGCCCCCTTGTGCTCCACCTTCGTGCCCTGGAGACTGCCGCCCTTGCCGAAGCCTCGCTTCGCGCCTCGGCCGAGATCGCCCGGGGCGAGGGCGTTGCCATCGGCGCTCGCAAGCCCTCGGCGCGCGGCCGCGGCCGCGGCCGCGACTCGCTCAGGAGTGCGAGTAGTGGCGCAGCCGACCCGCGCAATAAGGATGCGCGGCAAAGACGCAACGCCCTTGGAAGGCCCAGAGATGGGGCGAAGGGGCGAGGGTTCAAGGATAACTAACTAACCTTGAGAAGATGGCTCATCCCTTCTACGCGGATTGACCCTAGCAGTAGTAGTAGTAGTAGTAGTAGTAGTTGTAGTAGTAGTAGTAGTAGTAGTAGTAGTAGAAGTAGAAGTAGTAGTAGTAGTTGTAGTAGTAGTAGTAGTAGTAGTAGTAGCAGTAGTCGTAGAAGAAGTAGTAGTAGTGGGAGTAACTACTAGAAGGGCGGGAGTCAGAAGAAGGCCGCAAAATCGATTCCAACAAAAAGTTGAAGTCGTTTTTGATCAAAACAACATGATCGACCCACGAACCAGGAAAGGAATACATAACTGTCACACACGGCAGCGTTTTCAAATACACCTGATTGGGTGACGTGCAAACGCGATGCTGAGTGCATCGATCTTGATGTACCCTGCCGAGGGCTGTGCCGTGCTGCGCCGTGATGAATTACGATGCGCCGTGGCGCGATCGTTATCTATAGCGTCGGGGACCGAGTCCTCCTTTGCATCCGAGTCCTAACTGAACTGATATGGATCTTAATTTCGAACTGCCTGAGCACATAGTAGCTGCCCCAAAGCAAATGGACAGGGGAACATGCCAAGAAAGCGCGCAGCGAAACGCCCCAAGGGATGCGCCGGGAGACGTGCCAGAAGACGCGCGACGGGGTCGCGCCGCAGGACGTGCCAAGGGGGCGCGCTACGGAACGCGCCACAATGGATGTGCCACGGGATGCGCCAGGGGACGCGCCACGCGACGTGCCTGGGGGGCTCGCCAAGGGACGCTCCACGGAACGTGCCGAGGAACGTGCCAAATTGCAATACTGAGTGTATCGATCTTGATGTGCCGCGCCGAAATCTGCGCCGTGCTGCGCCGTGCTGAATTGCGATGTGGCATGGCGCGGCTGTGCTCTATAGCCTCGTGGGTCGAGTCCTCCTTTGCATCCGAATCCTGACCGAACTGATCTGGATCTTAAGCTCGAGCTGCCTGGGCGCATAGAAGCTGCCCCAGAGCTAGCTGGCAGGGGGGCGTGCCAGGAGGGCGCGACGCGGAACGTCTCAAGGGGCGCGCCAAGCGACGCGCCAAGGGGCGCGCCATGGGGGCGCGCAGCGGGGCGCGCCAAAGGGGCGCGCTGCGGAGCGTGCTGGGGGCAAGCGTATCGCTCGAGACATCCTGTCAATATCCAAGGAAAACCGCGCAAAACGAACGAATCGGTTGAGACATCCTCGAAATTCCTGCGCGCGGGACGCGGCGCGCGCGCGAGACATCCTCGGAATTCCTACGAGCGGGATGCAGAAACACGCGCTTCGCCTGAGACATCCTCAGAATTCTGGCCCCCCGCGAGGCCCCCGCTCGAGGCGTCCTCCAACGTTGCAAAACCAGCGTTTCGCTCGAGACATCCTCAACAAATTATGGAGAATAAAAGCGTTTCGCTCGATACAAACTATCATAATCCCAAGAAGTCCCGGCAAAACAAACGAATTAGGCGAGACATCCTCAAAGATCCCGCGCGCGGGACGCGTCGCGCGCGCGAGACATTTTCGGAATTCCTGCGCGCGGGACGTGACAACAAGCATTTCGCCTGAGACATCCTTTGACCCCCAGCCCCCCACGAGGCCCCCGCTCGAGACATCCTCAACGCATTCTTTTTCATGCAAAAAACCGTCTCGCTCGAGACATCCTCAAACAGAATTCCGCCATTGCTTTGCATGACAGAATTGCTTTGCATGGCAGAATAATTCCGCCCGCTCCCCCCAGGCCGAAAGCGGGGAATAATGCTCGTGAGGGCTGAATATCCCAATCGGCTTCAATCTCGCACGCGGGGCGCCCACGGCGGGGCCCAGCGGGGGATGGAACAAACACCCAGGGGCCAATGATTTCGGGGCCCGGGGGGGGGGCGGGGGGGGGGGGGGGGGGGCGAAAAAAGAAAAAGAGGGGGGCGGGGGGGGGGGGGCAAGGGGGGGCCTCGAGCCTCTTGGCCTCGAGTTACTTGAAGCAGTTCGCAGCAGACTCGGCGCTCTCGTAGGCGGGGGTTCTCAGCTTCTCGCGAGAGCTCGGGGCAGCGGAAGGCGAGCTCGCGACGCCCCAGAGGCTCGACAAGCTCGTCTGCTTCGTCGGCGCGGTCATCTCGCTGCAGAACTGCAGCGGCTCGATTCGCAAATCCTCGAGCCAACGTGGCCGCGGGAAGTTGTAAGCTTCTGGCTGTTGTTGGCTTGTCCTTGTTCGTTGTTTCTCGTTGCCTTCTTGGTGTCGGCGTTGTGTTAGCTTCCCATTGGGAGATCCTTCTTGTTCGTTGCTTTTGATGTGGCTTGTGTTGTTGCTGGCTTCCGCGTGTTGTGCTGCTTGCGCGTGAGATCGTTCTTGCTGTCGTCGGTTCCGTTGCTCTGCCCCTGTCTTGTGATTCTGCATTTGTTTCTGGCGTCCTCGAGGCCGGTGGTCACCTCGATGAGAGCTCCCAGCGCCTCGCCCTCACTCTGCCCGAGGGCGCCTCGCCCCGAGCCCCCAGCGGCTCGCGAGGCGTCTCAAGGCTGAGTCAGGACTCGGAGCCGATGCTGGAGGCGAGGCGTTGCTCGGCACCGAGTGCAGGGCATCGCGCCTCCTCGTCTTTGCGGGCTTGCAGAGGCGGCCCCGCCTCTTCTCGGGCTCGACCTTGCAGGAGTCCAGCTTGAGCTTCTTGTCCGAGAGTTGTTTCCTCGAAGCGCGCGCTGCCCTCGAGTGGGCCGAATCGTCTGGGCAGCTGTGCTTCGATGTGACACGTTGAAATTTTACATGACATATGTAAACGTACGTTCAAATCGCATGTATGGCAAGACATAGTTTGGGTCCAACTCCGATGCAATTCGAGCTCTGAATGAATGTGGCCATGCGAACAAGCTGGAAAAACCGCACGGAGACCCCTTGGAAGCCAGCGAAATGGCCCCAACAGGGGTTGCAATGCATGCATCAAGACAACCCGCGCCTCGCGACCTCCAGAACGCCGTTCCTCCCTTCTTCCTCCCTTCTCCCTCCCTTCTTCCTCCCTTTTTGTGTGCGCTTCCCGCTTTGGCGCCAAGGCGGCGTCGATCCGGCGACATTATGTCTTGCGCGCGGGAAAACTGGCGATGAACTTGTCCAACCGACACCGATGCCGATGCTCCTCCCGCTTTCCTCCCTCCACCCTCTTCGCCCCCGCCCCCCCCCTCCTCTCCCCGGGGGGCCCAGAATCGAATCGACGAGTCGGATCGGCGAACGAAAGGGGTCGGATCGGCGGAAATTGGCAACCGAGTCGGGAAAAGTCGCATCGGCAGACATCGGCGGGCTAGTAGGCCTCCATTGAGAAACCGGATCCTAAATCGGATTCCGAAGACGAATCGAATCGGAATCGGAATCCATCGAAATAGAATCGAGTCGAATCGGCGGAGTCGAAATGAGCCCTGCTCTCCTGCCCCGACAGAAAAGGCGGAAGAGCGACCTGTCGCCCGACCCCGCGGCAAGGCCGGGCTCCGGGCGCACCCGCGCGGCGAGAGTAGGAGGGGGGAAGGGGGGGGCAGGAGGAGGGGGAATTGCCGCTGACTGCTTTGCCGCGATTCTGCGCCGTCCTCCTCGTCGCCGGGCAGTCTTCCCGGCGACCAGGAGGACGCCGCGGAATCGCGGCAGCCCCCCCTGCGCGCCCCCGCGGGAAGATCCCGCGTCGCGCGGGCTGGGGCGGGGGGCCGGCGTCAGCCATCGAATGGGGCCTGGCGGAAGGCGGGCTTCAGCCCTCGAACGGAGCCCGGCGGAGGATGGGCGTCGAACCTCCAAGAATCCCCAGACGCCCGAGAGACACAAAGCATCCAAGATGCCCAGACGCCCAAGGCAACTAAGGCAACTAGTCTACCCAAGGCGCCCAAGGCAACTAGTCTACCCAAGGCGCCCAATCGACCCAAACCCAAGGGGGGCCCGCCCCCGCTACCGAGGCGCCCAAAATACCCAAGACACCCGAGATACCCTAGACACACTAGATACCCAAGGCTGGCACGCAAGGCGAGCTCCCAAGAGAGCTCGCCAACTTTCCAAGGGGCCCTCCTGGGCCCCCCCTTATGACCCCGCGAAGGCACGGCGGAAGGGGCCGCGAGGCCTTGCTCAAACGCTTCCATGTCCACGGCAAGCCTCGGCTCAGGGAGCGGTTCTTAAATGGGATCGCGCCTAGATCGTAGCTTTGACCGACAGCAGGGGATCTTTCTGAGGCTAGTAACGGGTGGGGCCAATTGACCTTGCCCTCGAGTGCCCGGCGATATAAATGTGCAGAGGCTATGCAGAACGGCACGACACGCGCGCGAGGACCGCCGATCGCCCGCCGAAGCGCGGGGGGCGGGCCGCGACAAGGCGCGCATTTAAACTCAAGCCCGATGCCCAGACGTGCAAAGGCGAAGCCGCCATATAACATACGAGGCCCCGCAACCGAAACAAAACAACAGATCGCGAGGCATCTGGAGCGGGCGGGCGCGCGTGCACTTGAATGCATATCTGCATTGGCGCTGGCGGACAAATTAACACAATTGAAAAACATTGAATGCAACTCACCGAAGACAAGCCCCCCGCGCCCAGCCCCACGGAGGCGGGGGCCAAAAAAACAACCAAGGCGGGGGGGGGGCGACCTGCTCTGAAAGACCTCGGCGACCTCAGTCGAGCATCGCCAGGCGCTCGAGGGCCGCAAAGACTACGCTGGATGCAGACTGGGCCACCATAAGCTCGTTCAGGGAAGGCGTCGCCTGGCCCCAGCAGCGAGCGCCGGGCGCCGATGAAGTCGGCCCCGAAGACCCTCTCGCAGTGGGTCCATCCTGTCGGCAAGTGCATGATGTCACCCGGACCAGCGGCGGCGCCGAAGAGCTCGTTGGTTCTGCTCTGCGCCTTGTAAGCCTTGGCGGCCACGACCGTCGTCGACTTCGGCCAACGGGGCGCCCACTGGATCGAGGCTGGCTTCGAATCGACACGATGGCTAAAGTTGGCGCGCAGGCGATCTCTCGCGCGCCCTCGATGGTTTGAACGGGCCCCAGAACTGCGCATATCCGCTGCCCCGACATCTCCACCCTCCACCCTCCTCGTTCTCCCCCCACCATGGGGCCCGCGTGGCCAGGGAGGGGCGCAGCTGCTCGGGCCCCACTGGGACACTGCGATTCTGGAACCTTGAGCTGGGTCGTTGGCGCAGCGCCCGGCAGAGGCCTGGGTCGCTCGGCTCCTAGCTGCGCCATGCCACGATGAGCCGCATGAGCCCTGTGAGCCCTGGGCCCCATGAGGCATGCGGTGGGGGCATTGGGTAAGAAACTGTTAGAAGAGGAATCCAGGGTCGAAGCCCGCGGAACTCCGTTCGAGGCTTGGCCGTGGGCATCACCGCCGCCCTCATCAGATAACCAACCCTCCAGGGTCTGAAGGCTCATGGGCACATTCCGTAACCGACGGCCCCACTGCATGAGCCCCATGGGCCCTATGATCCCTGAGGGCTGGTGGCTGCTCGCGGGGCGCAATGCGCCGAACCATTCCCCCTTTCCAGTGTGGCCCGCGAGGGCAGGTAACATGTGGCGAATGCGATTCCTTCTCGCTCCGCATGCACAACGAATCTGCTTCGTTCCTGGAGACAATCATGCGTTGAATTCTGCCGCGTTGGATTGTGATGAATTGCGCTGTGCTGCGTTGTATTTTGTCTTGTTGAATTCTGCTGCGTTGTATTTTGCAGCGTTGCACTTTGCTGTGGTGCATGTTGTTGAGTTTGCTCCATTGGTTTCTCCATCCCGGGCATCTTGCGTCGACGCTCTCGCCGCTGCAATCGCCGCGGCCCCCCGCCCCACCGCTCAACCCCTAATGCTTCCAGCACTCTCCTCATTATATAAATTACCAAGAGGCAACTAATCAACTCATCATCGCCAACATCGTCATCATAATGTTTATCTTCCTCTCCACTGGGATCCGGCGGTAAACCGTCAACCAGGAAACCGCCGGGGGCCTCGTAGAGCCCTTTTCTCGCGCGGCGCTGCTCTAAACGCACGGAAAAAGCTTTCTCAAGCGCGAAGAAAAATCTCGAAACACAACGGTTTTCGGTTTCTTCCCAAAGCCGGTTCCTGCAAGTGGTTTGATGGTAATACTGAAGCTACGGACCTGAGAATTGAACTGGCAGGCGCGGCATAACCCACTACACGTGAGAAAAATACTGCTTCTCGACGCGAATTTTAAAATTTCTCGGAATCTCAGAAAAACCGCCCTCAAGTTGACACATTGTCTCTTTTGGTCGGGTCTGCCAACTAGCCCCACCCTGCGCCCGAATTCCTCTTAGCTCATCTTACCGAAGAGCTCTACGAGGCATTATCATCATCAATGTCCTCTTCATCATCGTCGTTGGGCGGGCAGGCGGGGGGCGCGGGAAGAATCGTTGGATGCGTGCATGCGGGGCCCCCGACCATGATGCCATGGCGGCGCGTGGGTGGGGTGTGTGTGTGTGGGGGGGGGGGGGGGGGGCGCCCCGACCCCGCCGAGCACGTCGCCCGGCCCATGCAAATAGCGAACAGGGTGGTCGCCATGGACGCCTTGATCTGATCGGGGATCTTCTGACCCGGGTCAATCCAGACCCGGGTCAGCAGGAAACCAAAAACTGCAGTGCAGGAAAAAAAACTGCAACGCAGGTCTTCGCAAACCCGGGTCAGCCAATATGTGCGGCCGCCTCGCGGCCACGAGCGGCTCCCTAACCCGGGTCAGCCAGAGGGGGGCCTCGCAGGATCCTGCAGGATCTGGCGCCCTGGCTGACCCCCGTTTGCGTTGACCCCCGTCTCGAGGCTCCCGATCTGATCCGTCTGTTTCTCTGCCGGTAGATCGAGCCTCTGGAAAGATGGGGCCCGCCGCCGCGTTGAACATGTCGACCCCTCCTGCTTGAGCTTCTTCCGGCAGCGGCCTGGGTCTGCGCGAGCAGGGGCCAACTCGAACTTCGCGAACTCCTGGAGGCCGACCCCGAAGATCACGGGGGCGTTCCAGTCCGAGCAGTCACCAGTCACAGCGCCCATCTCCGCAGGGAAGGTGCTCGTGGATTCGCAAACTTGGTTCCAATTGTCGACCAGTGCGGCAGATGGTTTGGCCTTCTTCTTCGGCCGACCGCGCCGCTTGCCAGCCGCCGCTGGGGCGTCTGCGCATGGCGCATGCCTTGGCGCGCTCGATCTCCTTCTCCGAGTCGGCGATTGCGGTCTTGATGCGGGCCGCGGCTGCATTAGACGCGGAGAGTAGTTCGACGCGGGCTTGCTGGAAAGGCATCATGTTGTTTGTCACCGCAACCAAAGCTTCTCTCGATTCGCCTCTCTTTATCTTCTCCTCGTAGAGCTCGAACTCCGAGAGGGCGATCATCAAAGACTTGTAGCTCCGGCAGGGCGGAGCGGAGCCGTGCTCTGGCTCGTCCGACGTCGAGGAGAAGCCTGCGATGCATCTCTTCAGCGCCTTGGCGGCATCACTGCCTGTCTCGTGGTGGAAATTTGCCGCGGTGGACCTCGATTCGAAAAAGATCGCCATCGACCTTCTCAACCGTCGTCCCCTTCCGGGGTGTCTCGGCGTCGGGGCCTTTAGGCTCCTTCCCAAGCGCCTTCTTGGCCCGCCGTTTTACAATGGGTTGCTGTGGTTTGCCCGCGCTGGCGTTCTCTACTTCCGCAGCGGCAGCGGGGCAGGGGCGTCCGCCGCCAACTCCTCGTCCCCGGCCTGGGACTCGGAAGCCGTTGGTTGGGCAGCCGCAGCCGGCGTTGCCGGGGCCTCGGCCCCGTCGAATTGGGCCTTGCGCTGGTCCGCGGGATCGAGCCCACCTCCAGCGTCAGCGCCGGTGCCGAGGACGAGCTTCAACGCGTAGAGGCGGTTCTTGCGCAACTTCAGCTCGTTCTTCACCGCGTTATCGATGTCATCGGTGACGCACTTGATCACGCGGGACGCCGCCCCAATGCCCGCATCGAAATCTAGCCGCGCATTATTCTGCCAAGTGTCGTGTGTCCGCAAAGCCGATGTAATCAACGTGTCTCTGTCGAACCAAGGCTTCGTCTTCTTGTCCAAAGAGCCCTTGTGCTTCTTGGGCTGGCTGGCGCCTTCCGCAACCTTGCCCTTCTTCCGCTTGGCGCCAGCGGCCTTGGTCCCCGAGTCGTCCTCACCGTTCTCACTCTCATCGCCCTTATTCTCCTGATCGCTGTCCTGCCCAGCTCACTGAACGCCCCCTCGCCGCCTCCAGTAGACGCAGCTTGCTTGGCATCCACGAGCGACTTAGCCAGGGCCAACTGCCCCGCGGCCGAGGGAGCTGAATCTCTGGGGCCATCTTTCATCGAATGGGCCATCTTGTCGGCATCATCCTGCAATCCGCTGCCGCGCCTGCGCGGCGGTGGCGTGCCTGCTTCCTTTGAATAGAACTCCTCTCTAGCCGCGCCCCGCTCGTGGAAAGACATGTTTCCCACCACTGTCTCAATGCCCCCACCGTTGTCGTTCTCTCCCGAGGAGCGGGCATCGTTTGCCGGCGGCGAAGAGTGGGGGGTGGGGGGGGGGTAGAACACGCTCTTCCTTTTTTCTTTATGTGGTTGTGCAAGGTTTTGGCATGTGCTTCTTTTCGGACGGCCCGAGCCAGCCCGAGAGCACCCAATGATCGCCCCAAGATCGCCGAAGAGGCCTCCAAGATTGCCCCAGAACGGCCCAAGAGGTCCCCAAGGCAGCCCCAAGAGGGCCCCAAGACGGCTCCAGGGGCCTCCAAGACGCCAGCGATAGCCTCCAAGACGCCCCTGGAGCACCCCAAGGGGGCCCCAAGTCAGCCCAGAGAGGCGCCCAAGACGTTTTCCGACGGCGTCAGACGGGCCAGGAGCCCACCAAGACGACCCAAGATGGCTCCAAAATGGCCCAAGACGGCCCGAGAGGCCCAAAGAGGTCGCAAGACGGCCCAGGGGGCCCCCAAAAGGGCCCCCAGGAAGGCCCGACGAGGCCACTATCATTCCCCACATCCAAAGTGGGGTTCTTGTTTTCTCTGGACACCCCGCGCAGGAACAGGAACACACACACACACACACCCACTCACACTCACTCGCACTCTCTCATCATCAACCTCATCAGCATCATCGATGATGCTCTCTCACATGCTTAGTCGCTCACATACTCATCATCATCATCACTCGCACTCTCTCACACGCTCACGAACATCATCATCATCATCATCATCATCATCATCATCATCATCATCATCATCGGCATCGTCCTCATTCAAACATCATCATCGCCACCACCAGTCAAAATCAATCATCATCCTCTTCACCACTCATCTTCACCACCACTCATCATCCTCATCCTCATCATCGTTGAATAAATTGTGAGGAAGTCTCAGGCGGGAACCCCCTCCCTATGGGGCCCGCAGATCACGTTGGTAATCCGAGCGGGTCATCGGAAACCTGTAACTGTCGTCACTTTTGGGCTCCCCAGGCTTGAAAATGGAGGAAGTCTCAGGCGGGAACCTCGTCTGTGAGTGAATTCTGAGGAAGGCTCAGGCGGGAGCTCCCTCCCTATGGGGCCCGCAGATCATGTTGGTAATCCGAGCGGGTCATCGGAAACCTGTAACTGTCGTCAATCTTTGGCTCCTCAAGCCTGAATTTGGAGGAGGTCTCAGGCGGGAGCCTCGTCTGTGAGTGAATTCTGAAGAAGGCTCAGGCGGGAACCCCCTCCAGATGGGGCCCGCAGATCATGTTGGTAATCCGAGCGGGTCATCGGAAACCTGCAACTGTCGTCACTTTTGGGCTCGTCAAGCCTGAATATGGAGGAAGGTTCAGGCGGGAGCCTCGTCTCTGAGTAAATTTTGAGGAAGTCTCAGGCGGGAGCCCCTCGCTATGGGGCCCGCGGGTCATGTTGGTAATCCGAGCGGGTCATCGGAATCCTGTAATTCCCCACATCCAAACTGGGGTTCTTGTTTTCTCTGGACACCCCGCGCAGGAACAGGAACACACACACACACACACACACCCACTCACACACACTCACACCATCAACCTCACCAGCATCATCGATGATGCTCTCTCACATGCTTAGTCACTCACATACTCATCATCATCATCATCATCATCACTCGCACTCTCTCACACGCTCATGAACATCATCATCATCATCATCATCATCATCATCATCATCGGCATCGGCATCATCCTCATTCAAATATCATCATCGCCACCACCACTCACAATCAATCATCATCCTCTTCACCACTCATCTTCACCACCACTCATCATCCTCATCCTCATCATCGTTGAGTAAATTGTGAGGAAGTCTCAGGCGGGAGCCCCCTCCCTATGGGGCCCGCAGATCATGTTGGTAATCCGAGCGGGTCATCGGAATCCTGTAACTGTCGTCACTTTTGAGCTCCCCAGGCCTGAAAATGGAGGAAGTCTCAGGCGGGAGCCTCGTCTGTGAGTGAATTGGGAGGAAGTCTCAGGCGGGAGCTCCCTCCCTATGGGGCCCGCAGATCATGTTGGTAATCCGAGCGGGTCATCGGAACCCTGTAACTGTCGTCACTTTTGGGCTCCTCAAGCCTGAATTTGGAGGAAGTCTCAGGCGGGAGCCTCGTCTGTGAGTGAATTGTGAGGAAGTCTCAGGCGGGAGCCCCCTCCCTATGGGGCCCGCAGATCATGTTGGTAATCCGAGCGGGTCATCGGAATCCTGTAACTGTCGTCACTTTTGAGCTCCCCAGGCTGAAAATGGAGGAAGTCTCAGGCGGGAGCCTCGTCTGTGAGTGAATTTGGGAGGAAGTCTCAGGCGGGAGCTCCCTCCCTATGGGGCCCGCAGATCATGTTGGTAATCCGAGCGGGTCATCGGAATCCTGTAACTGTCGTCACTTTTGGGCTCCTCAAGCCTGAATTTGGAGGAAGTCTCAGGCGGGAACCTCGTCTGTGAGTGAATTCTGAGGAAGGCTCAGGCGGGAGCCCCCTCCCTATGGGGCCCGCAAATCATGTTGGTAATCCGAGCGGGTCATCGGAACCTTGTAACTGTCGTCACTTTTGGGCTCGTCAAGCCTGAATTCGGAGGAAGTCTCAGGCGGGAGCCTCGTCCTGAGTGAATTGTGAGGAAGTCTCAGGCGGGAGCTCCCTCCCTATGGGGCCCGCAGATCATGTTGGTAATCCGAGCGGGTCATCGGAACCCTGTAACTGTCGTCACTTTTGGGTTCCTCAAGCCTGAATATGGAGGAAGTCTCAGGCGGTTTTGTCCAGGGCGGAGGCGAAGCAGCTCGCGGCAGAGCTGGGCTTCGTGCTGCCTTCCGCCTGAGCGCGGCTGCGCCTCGCTCGAAGCCCGCGGGGTTGTCCCAACGGCTTGGTCTTGCGCGCCAACGGCTCGCGGGGTTGTCCCGACAGCCTGGCCCGCGGGGTTGTCCCAACGGCTGCGCGACGTGACCAGTAGAGAACGCGCCTGTGCTGGCCGTGGCGGCGACGGCGCCGAGGAACATCGACATGCGCGCTCATGCAACAGGAAGGGGAGGAGGTGGCGGGGCGCGGAACAAACAGGGGGGCGAGGATGGGGACAACGTAAGGAGTGGAAGGGGGGCCCGCGCCAAGGCGACAGGAAATATACGCAGAAGAGACAGCCACGACGCCTCACCAACCACGAGGACGACGGTGATGTTTCTTTTCCAGATTCGCCCAGAGGATTCTTATGTGGGGTTTTTCCGTCGGAGAAATTGTTTTTTCCTTCGATGGTTGCAGGATTTCGGCATTTGCTTCTTTTCGGACGGCCCGACGGCCCGAGACTGCCCGAAAGCACCCAATGATCGCCCCGAGATCGCCCAAGAGGCCTCCAAGATGGCCCCAGAACGGCCCAAGAGGCCCCCAAGAGGGCCCCAAAAGGGCCCCAAGACGGCCCCAGGGGCCTCCAAGGCGCCAGCGATAGCCTGCAAGACGCTCCTGAAGCACCCCAAGAGGGCCCCAAGTCGGCCCAGAGAGGTCCCAAAGACTACTGCCGACTGCGTCAAACAGGCCAGGAATGTCGTAAGATTGCCAAATGGGCCCCTGAGAAGCCCCCAAAGGCACCCCAAAAAGCCCAAGGAGGCTCCCAAGATGCCTCTAAAAGGCTCCCAGGAAACTCCCAGGAATACCCAAGAGTGTCCCCAGAGGCTCCCAAGGTGCCATCTCCCTTTCCTCCTCCTCCTGATCTCCCCCGCCATCCTCATCCAAATGTTCCCCGCAGGGTTTCCACAATGGTTTGGGGAACGCGTGGTCCAATAGCTGGGCAGAGCTCTTGCCACAACGCTCGGCCACATGGGCAATTCCAAACATGATCGACCCACGAACCCGGAAAGGAATGTAGAAATGTAACGCATGGGAGCGTTTTCAAAGACACCTGATTGGGTGACGGGCAAATGACCTGCTGATTGTATCGATCTTGATGTACCGTACCGAGGGCTGTGCTGTGCTGCACCGTGGTGAATTGCGATGTGCCATGCCGCGATTGTGCTCTATAGCCTCGTGGATCGAGTCCTCCTTTGCATCCGAGTCCTGACCGAACTGATCTGGATCTTAAGCTCGAGCTGCCTGAACACATAGTAGCTGCCCCAGAGCTCATTGACAAGGGGCCATGCCAGGAAGACGCGACGCGGAACGTCTCAAGGGACCCGCCAAGCGACGTGCCAAGGGAAGTGCCATGGGGACGCACCGCGGAGCGTGCCAAGGGGACGCGCTACAGAACGTGCTGGGGACAAGCGTTTCGCTCGAGACATCCTGCCAACATCCTCAGAACTCCTGCGCGCGAGACGCGGCACGCGCGAAACATCCTCTGCATTCTGGACCCCCACGAGGCCCCCCACGAGGCCCCGCTCGAGACATCCCCCAATTTTGCAAAACCAGCGCTTCGCCTGGAACGTCTTCAACAAATTATGAAAGACAAACGACAAACATTTCGCTCGAGACATCCTGCCAAAATCCAAGGACATCCTGGCAAAACAAATGAATTAGTCGAGACATCCTCGAAATTCCTGCGCGCGGGACGCGGCACGCGCGAGACATCCTTGGAATTCCTCAGCGCGGGGCGCTTTTCCGCGTCGCGGTCGGCTCTGCAAAAACCAGCGTTTCGCTCGAGACATCCTCAACAAATTCTGAAAACAAGCGTTTTGCTCGAGACATCCCCAACTCTGCAAAACCAGCGTTTCGCTCGAGACATCCTCAACAAATTCTGAAAACAAGCGTTTCGCTAGGGACATCCTCAAAAATAATTCCGCCGGCCCACCTCGACCTCGACATTTATCAGTGAATAATTCCGCCGGCCCACCTCAAGTCAGACCCGGGGGTAAACAACTAAAAGAGAACCCTGGGCCTACGCCCTTTCCGGGAATACTTCCCGCAAGCCACCTGCCGCTACCTTGCCGGAAATACCACAAGCGAGACCCCGCGACCTGTCAGGAGTACCACAAGCTAATTTACTGGCTGCTTTTCAAGAATGCCACGAATTACTTTACTGGCTACCCTACTCGAACACCGCTACTACATGCCAATTCCCGCTACCTTGCCGGAAATACCACAGGCTACGCGCCGCTACCTGTCAGGAATACCACAAGCTAAATTATTGGATACCCTAGTGCTACAGGCGAGTTGCCGCTACCTGTCAGGAAATACCACAAGCTAGCTCCAGCTACAACCTTGTCGGAAATACAACAAGCTAATTTCCCCTACATTGCCGGATATACCACAGGCTACGCGCCGCTATTTTTCAGAAGCGCCACAAACTAATTTACTGGCTACCCTACTGGAACACCACTACTAGAAACAATCCGCCGCTACCTTGCGGGACATACCTTAGGCGCAAACTTCCGCAACCATAAGCTAATTCCCACAAGCGACCTTGGCGGAAACACCACAGGGCAATTCCTGCTATCTGTCCTTGCCTGAAATACCGCAAGCTAATTCCCGCTACCTGTCAGGAATACAACAAACTACGCAGCGCTAACTTGCGGGAAATGCCGCGAGCTAATTCCCGCCACCTTCCCAGAAATACTACAAGCTACGCGCCGCTAATTTGCAGGAATCTGCTACTACAAACAAATTGCTGCGACCTTGTCAGAAACACCACAAACAAATTCCCGCTACCTTGCCGGAAACACTCGCAAACTATACTACAAGCAACTTGCCGCTACCAAATCGGAAATACCACGAGCTAATTCCTGCTACCTTGCCGGAAAGACCACAGGCTATACTAGAAACAAATTGCCGCTACCTTGCCAGAAATACCACAGGCTACTTCCCACTACCACGACCTTGCCTGAAATACCACAGGCGAGTTCCCGCGACCTGTCAGGAGTAACACAAGCTAATTTACTGGCTGCTTTTCAAGAGTGCCACAGGCTAGATTACTGACTACCCTACTCGAACACCGCTACTACATGCCAATTCCCGCTACCCTGCCAGAAATACAACAAACTACGCGCCGCTACATGTCAAGAATACCGCAAGCTAACATATGTGCTACCCTGTTGCTACGAGCGAATTGCCGCTACGACCCTGCCAGAAATACGGTATTTCTGGCTGGGTCGTAGAGGCTAATTCCCGCGACCTTGCCGGAAATACCACAAGCTATGCGCAGCTACTTTGCAAGAGTGCCACTCGAGTAGTCGTAGTCTTAGTAGTAAGCGTAATAGTAGTAGTCGTAGTCGTAGTCGTAGTAGTACACCTCCCTCCCCTCGCTCCCCTCCCCTCGCTCCCCAGGAAGCCTTATGCTGGGCCCCCAGGTGGGAACATGTATTATCGCCCCTGGACCCCCGAACTTTATTATCCCTAGGTAGTTATTCTCGGGGGCACGGGGTTAGACATGTAACGTTGAGGACATCTCTATCATCATCATCATCATCATCATCATCATCATCATCATCATCATCACCACCACCACCACCACCACACCCACCACCATCACCATCACCATCACCATCATCAGCATCAGCATCAGCAGCATCATCATCATCATCATCATCATCATCATCATCGTCAGCGGCATATCATCATCATTATCATCATCACCATCATCACCATCACCATCATCATCACCATCACCATCACCATCATCATCATCATCATCATCACCACCATCATCACCATCACCATCACCATCATCATCATCATCATCATCATCATCATCATCATCTTCTTCATCATCATCATCAGGTCTCTGGAGCCCTCAATCCTCACGTGTCTGGACCCCTCAGTCCTCTGCACTGTTTCAGACGCCGACCCCACAAATGGCCCCAGTGACCCCTCCCCCCCGTGACTCCCGTGACCCTTGTGTCCCTCCCCCTCGAAGCCCGCGTGACCCCCGTGATCCCCGTGACCCCCGGGATCGGGTTTTCGTCCTGAATCGTTGTCTGACGGTCCTGGGGTCCGAGGATCGCCTCCGCTGGCAGAAACAAACAAACAAACAAACGACGTCGGAGATCTGGGAGGCCAGCCTCCTCTTAAATAGCCCCCCCGGGCACGTTCAACATCGAACGGCCGCGCGGGTGTCGCCGCCGCGTCAACACGACGCGAATCTGCCGTGCCCCGAAATCCGCTCAAAACGAGTCCCCGGACCCGTCCCGGAGTCCAAACGCACAAGTTTCTCGTGCTGCGTCCAGCCGTGGCGAAGAGGAGGGCCCCCGAAGGCCAGAAGGCCTGACACGACGGCGGCAGCGGGCGCGCGAGCGGCTGCGGCCACGGCCGATGGCGGCGGCGCCGGCGAGCGGCGCCTGGTGCTGGCGCCGCCGCCGCAGCCGCCCAGGCGCCGCCGCGACAGCGGCGCGGGGCCGGAGGACAACGACGACGACGACAACGACGACGATGTCTCGAGGGACTCTCTCTGCCCAGGGACGCTTCTCCCGCCCTGTGGCATGTGTTTTCACGCTTCTCTCGCCGGCGGACGTTAGGAATCCATATGTTTTCACGCTTCTCCCGCCCTGGGGCGGTAGGAACCTGTGTATTTTCACGCTTCTCCCCATCGGAGCTTTCCTGAGGCCTCCTGGGCCCTTCGTGTCCCTGGCGAGGGCCAATCTTGGGCCCCCTCGAAACATCAAATTTATAGAAACATATTTAAACAAAACAAGCAAATTCGTGATCCTGGGGAGGGCCACTCTATAGGATCACACGTAATCCTGGAGACACCAATCTATAGAAATATACGTCTTCCTGGGAGTTTCTGCGAGTTCCTGGGGCATCCTGGGGCCTCCTCAATTTCGAGCCCCTGGGGCCTCCTGGGGTCTCCTGGGGCCTCCTGGGCGCTCATGGGCTCTCCTAGAGCCTCCTGAGGGCTGCTGGTGCCTCCTGGGGCCTGGGGCCTCTTGGCGCCTCCTGGGGCCTCCTGGGACGTCCTGGGGCTTCCTGGGGCTTCCTGGGACCTCCTGGGGCCTTCTGGGGCCTCCTGGGGCCTGGGGCTTCCTGGAGCCCTTCGAAAGGGCCGATCTGTAAGAATATATATATATATATATAACACAAAAAGACACAAGGATTCGTGCCCCTGGAGGGGGTCAATCTTGAGGGCCCATCGAGAAAGAAAATCGATAAGAATATACGTAAAACACGCGGAGTCGTGCCCCATGGAGAGGGCCAATCTATGGGAACACACGTAATCCTGGGAGGGCCAATCTATAGGAATACACGTAAAAACATACGAATTCGTGCCCCTGGATGGGGGGCCAATCTATAGGTAATGAGAGGGCCCATATGTAGGAATATACGTATAACGCACGGATTCGTGCCCCTGGTGAGGGCCACTTTATGACACACACGTATTCCTGGGGAGGGCAAATCTAGAGGAATATACGTAAAAACACACGTATTCGTGCCCCTGGAGAGTGCCAATCTACAAGCAATGAGAGGGCCCATCTATAGGATCACAAGTAACATGATCGACCCACAAGCCCGGAAAGGAATCTAGAAATGTAACGCATGGCAACGTTTTCAAAGACACTTGATTGGGTGACGGGCAAGTGCAATGCTGATTGTATCGATCTTGATGTACCGTGCCGAGCGCTGTGCTGTGCTGCACCGTGCTGAATTGCGATGTGCCATGCCGAGGTTGTGCTCTATAGCGTCGTGGATCGAGTCTTCCTTTGCATCCGAGTCCTGACCGAACTGATCTGGATCTTAAGCTCGAGCTGCCTGAACACATAGTAGCTGCCCCAGAGCTAATTGACAGGGGGACATGCCAGGAAGACGCGACGCGAAACGTCCCAAGGGACGCGCCAGGCGACGTGCCAAGGGACGTGCCATGGGGTCGCACCGTAGGACGTGCCAAGGGGACGCGCTACGGGACACCCTCAAAATTCCTGCGCGCGGGACGTGGCACGCGCGAGACATCCCCGGAATTCCTGCGAGCGGGACGTGAAAGCAAACATTTCGCCTGAGACGTCCTGTGAATTCTGGCCCCCCACGAGGCCCCCGCTCGAGACATCCCCCAAGTTTGCAAAACCAGCGTTTCGCTCGAGACATCCTCAACTAATTATGATAAACAAGCGTTTCGCTCGAGACATCCGGTCAAAATCCAAGGACATCCTGGCAAAACAAACGAATTAGTCGAGACATCCTCAAAATTCCTCCGCGCGGGACGCGGCACGCGCGAGACATCCTTGGAATTCCTGCGAGCGGGACACGAAAACAAGCATTTCGCCTGAGACATCCTCTGAATTCTGGCCCCCCACGAAGCCTCCGCTCGAGAAGTCCACAAATTTTGCAAAACCAGCGTTTCCCTCGAGACGTCCTCAACAAACTATGTAAACATGATCGACCCACGAACCCGGAAAGGAATATAGAAATATAACGCATGGCAGCGATTTCAAAGACACCTGATTGGGTGACGGGCAAATGCAATGCTGATTGTATCGATCTTGATGTACCGTGCCGAGGGCTGTGCTGTGCTACACCGTGCTGAATTGCGCGCCACGCGACGTGCCAGGGGGACTCGCCAAGGGACGCCCCACGGAACGTGCCAAGGAACGTGCCAAGTTGCAATGCTGATTGTATCGATCTTGATGTATCGTGCCGAAGTCTGTGCTGTGCTGCACCGTGCTGAATTGCGATGTGCCATGCCGCGGTTGTGCTCTATAGCGTCGTGGATCGAGTCCTCCTTTGCATCCGAGTCCTGACCGAACTGATCTGGATCTTACAGTAAGCTCGAGCTGCCTGAACACATAGTATCTGCCGCAGAGCTAATTGACAAGGGGACATGCCAGGAGGACGCACCGCGGAACGTCTCAAGGGACGCGCCAGGCGACATGTCAGGGGACGTGCCATGGGGACGCACAGCGGGACGTGCCAAGGGCACGCGCTACGGAACGTGCTGGGGACAAGCGTTTCGCTCGAGACATCCTGTCAAAATCCTCATTCTAGACATCCGCCTAAGCGACCTGGACACGTGAAAACAAACGTTTCGCTCAACACATCCTCAACACATTCTCATGCTAGACATCCGCCTGGGCGAACTGGACACGTGAAAACAAGTAGTTCGCTCGAGACATCCTCAACACATCTTCATGTGAGACGTCCGCCTGGGTGACCTGGGCACGTGAAAACAAGCGTTTCGCTCGAGACGTTTTCAACACCTCCTCATTCTAGACATCCGCCTTGGCGACCTGTACACGTGAAAGCAAACGTCTCGCTCGAGACATCCTCAACACATCTTCATGTTAGACATCCGTCTGGGCGACCTGGACACGTGAAACAAGCGTATCTCTCGAGACATTCTCAACACATCCTCATGCTAGGCATCCGCCTGGGCAACCTGGACACGTGCAAAAAAGCATCTCGATCGAGACTTCCTCAACACCTCCTCATTCTAGACATCAGCCTGGGCGACGAGGACGCGTGAAACCAAGCGTCTCGCTCGAGACATCCTCAACAAATCCTGGCGCTTGACCTCTGCCTGGGCAACCTGGAGGCGTGAAACCAAGCGTCTCGCTCGAGACATCCTCAAGACCTGGGCACGTGAAACCAAGCATTTCACTCCAGGAGAAGACAATCTATAACACAAAACAAGCGTTTCGCTCGAGACATCCTCAACAAATTCTGAAAAACAAGCGTTTCGCTAGGGACATCCTCAAATATTAATTCGCCGGCCCTACGCGACCTCATTATTTATCGCAAAATAATTTCGCCGGCCCAAGTCGCAGGGGGGCCGGGGGGTTAACCTACTAAAAGAGAACCCTGGGCCCGCGCCCTTTCCGGGAAAAAACGTTTCGCTCGAGGCATCCTGACAAAATTCTAAGAAATCCTGACAAAACAAGCACATTAGTCGAGACATCCTGCGAAAATCCGGGGGCAAACCCACTAAAAAAGAACCCTGGGCCTATGCCCTTTCCGGGAAAAACACACGGTCTCGTCCCCCTGGAGAGGGCCGATCTTGAGGCCCCTCGAGAAAGCAAATCTATAGGAATATGCAAAAACACAAGGATTCGTGCCCCTGGAGAGAGCCAGTCTATGGGAGCACACGTAATCCAGGGGAGGGCAAATCTATAGGAGCTTATGAAAAAACGCACGGATTCGTGCCCCTGGAGAGGGCCAATCTATAAGCAATGAGAGGGCCCATCTCTAGGAACATACATAACATGATCGACCCACGAACCCGGAAAGGAATATAGAACTGTAACACATGGCAGCGTTTTCAAAGACACCTGATTGGGTGACGGGCAAATGCAATGCTGAGTGTATCGATCTTGATGTACCCTGCCAAGGGCTGTGCTGTGCTGCGCCGTGCTGAATTGCGATGTGCCATGGCGCGACTGCGCTCTATAGCGTCGTGGATCGAGTCCTCCTTTGCATCCGAGTTCTGACCGAACTGATCTGGATCTTAAGCTCGAGCTGCCTGAACACATAGTAGCTGCCCCAGAGCTAATGGACAGGGGAACATGCCAGGAGGACGCGCCGCGAAACGTCCCAAGGGATGCGCCAGGCGACGTGCCAGGGGACGCGCCATGGGGTCGCACCGTAGGACGTGCCAAAGGGACGCGCTACGGAACGTGCCAATGGATGTGCCACGGAATGTGCCAGGGGACGCGCCACGCGACGTGCCAGGGGGACTCGCCAAGGGACGCCCCACGGAACGTGCCAAGGAACGTGCCAAGTTGCAATGCTGAGTGTATCGATCTTGATGTACCCTGCCGAGGGCTGTGCTGTGCTGCACCGTGCTGAATTGCGATGTGCCATGCCGCGTTGTGCTCTATAGCGTCGTGGATCGAGTCCTCCTTTGCATCCGAGTCCTGACCGAACTGATCTGGATCTTAAGCTCGAGCTGCCTGAACACATAGTAGCTGCCCCAGAGCTAATTGACAAGGGGAACATGCCAGGAGGACGCGCCGCGAAACGTCCCAAGGGATGCGCCAGGCGACGTGCCAGGGGACGTGCCATGGGGTCGCAACGCGGGACGTGCCAAGGGGACGCGCTACTGAACGTGCTAGGGACAAGCGTTTCGCTCGAGACATCCTATCACAATCATCCGAATTCCTACGCGCAGGACGCGGCACGCGCGAGACATCCTCGGAATTCCTGCGAGCGGGACACGAAAACAAGCATTGCGCCTGAGATATCCTCTGAATTCTGGCCCCCCACGAGGCCCCCGCTCGAGACATCCCCCAATTTTGCAAAACCAGCGTTTCGCTCGAGACATCCTCAACAAATTATGAAAAACAAGCGTTTCGCTTGAGAAATCCTGTCAAAACCCAAAGAAATCAAAATTCCTGCGTGCGGGACGCGGCACGCGCGAGACATCCTCGGAATTCCTGCGCGAGGAGCGCTTTTCCGTGTCGCGGTCGGCTCTGCAAAACCAGCGTTTCGCTCGAGACATCCTCAACAAATTCTGAAACCAAGCGTTTCGCTCGAGACATCCCCAACTCTGCAAAACCAGCGTTTCGCTCGAGACATCCTCAACAAATTCTGAAAAACAAGCGTTTCGCTCGAGACATCCTCAAACATAGTTTTGCCGGCCCTACTCCGTGCGTGCCCGCTCGCAAAATAATTTCGCCGGCCCAAGTCGCAGGGGGGCCGGGGGGTTAACCAACTAAAAGAGAACCCTGGGCCCACGCCCTTTCCGGGAAAAACACACAGATGCGTGCCTCTGGATGGGGCTAATCTATAGGAACATACGTAATCCGTGCCCCTGACCAAAACGTGTCCCGCACCCTGTGACTTATCGATCGCGATGTCAAAAACAAGCGTTTCGCTAGGGACATCCTGAAATTTTAATTCGCCAGCCCTCTTCCCACTTGATATTTATCGCAAAACAAAACCGCCGGCCCTCTTCCCGTCAAAACCGGGGGGAAACCTCTAAAAGAGAACCCTGGGTCTGACGCCCTTTCCGGGAAAAGCAGGGGGCGGTGGTGATTCGGAGTATGCGTCGTTGACAATGAGATGTCTGTCACAGGCCACATGGAGAGAACCACTGTCATTCAATCCCCAACTGTAGACATCAATCCCGCCCCTGAATGCGAAGACCAGCGCCGTCCAACGATGTGGCATCACAACTCGGAGCTGATGTAATCCAGACGTTGCAGGGAATCGAAATCGGCTACGTACCAGTGTGCGTGCACGTTCTGCCAAAGAGAACATATAATATTCTACAGTCTCGATAAAAAGCTCGCCTTGACGGGTCTGAACAGACGCTGGTTGACTGCGCTTACCAATTCGGTCAACGCATCTTTCATGTCGTACCGCAAATCGTTGTCAGCATTCGTACGCTCGGCATCCTCTGCCTTAATCAGAGACACGAGCTCTTGGCGCAACGTGCCAAGGGCATTGACATGCTCCGTGTCCTTCGACCCGATGAGGCTCTTTAACTCCTGGTCCATGCTGCTGAGGGCAGAGGCATGCTTGGTCTTAGGCCAGCGGGTGCGGTCCAATGATTGAGAGCCCCTGTGAATTCACAAACATGAAGGCAATGACACGCAGAAGCCTGGGAGTCTCCCGAGCCCTGCAGATTTCTCGGTAGCCCTTAGAAAATGTCCAAAGCGCAGAGAACAGAGTGATCCTCGATCCCCTCATTCCTCCAGATCCTCCATCCTCGATCCCGGGGGTCCTTCCCAGCCAGAGTTTCAAGAACGTTTCCGAGGCAACCCCAACGCTCAGCAGTAGCCCTCTCGACACCAGGCACCTTCGTAGACTGTCGCCCCTCCAACGGACAGAGAGCAGAGCAAGCGTGTCACAAGAAAACGCCATGTCACCAGAGAGCGCCAACAAATATCAATCCCCATGGTGGCAAACACGATGGGCAAAATCCGATCACACAACTTCGAGATAAACCCAATCTTGCCCAATGTGGCCCCAAGATGAACGGCCATGGCCCCCCACGCTGTTCCAACATAGCGACAAAATGGCCTGTGGGACCAGCGGCCGGCAAGTGGCGCAGCACTTCAGATATGTGAGAGAGCGTGATCCACCGCCGCGTTACTGCGGAAAATTGCCAACCTTTTCCTCCGGAGCCCGGGGTCTCTCCCCCCCCCCCCCCCCCCCCCCCCCCCCCCCCCTGCTGGAACCCCCCCCCCCTCCCCCGGCAAACCCCCCCCTCCCCTAACCCCTCCCCCCCTTCCCCCCCTTCCCCTCGAAAACCGGGGGGGGTCACTACCGGTTCGAACCCCTCCCCCCCCTCTGGATCCGAAAACCGGGGGGGGTCACTACCGGTTGGGACCCCCCCCCCCTCGAAAACCGGAGGGGGGTCACTACCGGTTCGAACCCCCCCCCCCCCGCACCGCCAGCAAACGACTCCCCGTCCCTACCACCGCTCGCATCACATCCCCCACTGTTGTTCCCAACACCACTGTCCTCACCACCACTGTCCCCACTGGTTCCACCACCGTCCCTATTGTCCCCACCAGTGCCCCCACCACTGTCGCACTGTCCCCACTGTTCCCACCACTGTTCCCACCACGGTTCCACTCTCCCCACTGTCTCCACGGACCCAACCACTGCCTATCCCCACTGTCCCCACTGTCCCACTGACTCCTCCGCTGTCCCACTGAGCTGTCCCACTGTTCCCACCACTGTCCCCACTGTCCCCACCACTGTCCCCACTGTACCTCTGTCCCATTGTCCCACCGCCGTCCTCGCCACCGCCTTTACCACTGTCCCCACCACCATTGTACCCTCCACTGTCCCACTGTTTCCACCTCATTCCCACTGTCCCCACACCACTGTCCCCACCACCACCGTCCCCACCACTGTCCACTGTCCCCCCTGTTCCCACCATTGTCCCCACCACTGTCCCCACCACTGTACCCACCACTGTCCCACTGTCCCACTGTCCCCACCACTGTCCCGCTGTCCCCTCACCACTGTCCCCACCAACACCGTCCCCACCACTGTCCGCACCCCCACTCGGTTTTCGAGGGGGGGGGGGTTCGCCGGTAGTGACCCCCCCCCCTTTTCATGATGAACTGGGGGGGGTGGGGTTCGAACCGGTAGTGACCCCCCCCGGTTTTCCGGAGGGGGGGGGGGGAGGGGTTCGAACCAGTAGTGACCCCCCCCGGTTTTCCGCCAGCAGCGGTAGAACACGCTCTTTCAGATATGTCAGACAGCGCTGGCTCCGAACAAGGGATAGTGGAGTTTACCGGCAAGACCCCGTCGAACTCCATTAGCCTCCGTTGGACTACATTGTCTGCGTTGGACTCCAGTGGGTTTCACTCGGTTGCACTGGACGGCCCTACGACCCATTAGAATCCACGTGTCACCTTTTCAATTCCAGGTGGTTCCATTGGACTCCGTTGGAATCAGTATGTTCAATGGACCCCATCGGACTCCATTTGGAAACCCGTACGGGCCAATGTGTGCTCATATGGGCCCGATGGGGTACAAAACGATACCTCCTGCGGGGGGCCATGCAAGATTTTCAGCTGAAAGCAAACTGGTACGTCCTGCGCGGGGCAACACGATACCCCCTGCGGGGGACAATGCAATACCCCCAGCAGGCGACAAACCAATACCACTGCGGGGACGAACCGCATTGGGTTCCATTGGTCCACGCTGGACTCCACTCGACTCTATACTGGACCCCAGTGCCATGAAAACGTACCCGTGGAATTCATTGCCATACCTCCGAAGTCCATTGGGATACCCAAATGCCATGGCCAACGATCCACCATTGCCGCACCCAAATAATGCGTTCATGGTGCCCAGGAGATGCCCAAAAAATCCATGGCCATACCCAAGTCTCGCGAAGGCTAACTTGAAGAAGGGCCCCGACCCGCTTCAAGTGTTTACTTGGTTGGGACTCCTCAAGCAAACCAAGTGGATAATCAATCCCACTGGCAGGAATGGTCAACACCAACTCGGCTTTTGAGATCGGATCGGAACGGGCATCGACGGACTCGGAATCGAATCGAATCGGCCCAGTCCGGAATTGTGCAAGTATGCGCCTCCAGAGGTACGGAAGTGTGGACTTAAATATATAGAGGTGTAGACCGTCGCGATGTCGCAAATCCAATCTCTGGAGGCGTCAATATCTAGGGCCAAACACGTCAGACATCTCAGCCTTGACTTCCAGGAAACATCCGCACCCACAACTGTTCGAATCATGCCCTGGAGCCCTGGGGAACGGCTGATGTGGATGCTCTCCGACCCTCTGAGGCGACCATTGGATTCCAACATGGGTATGCTACTATAGAGAAGGTGATGAAAGAAACGTTGGAACACATATTATGCCCATGTGTGCATATGCGGCCTGGCAAAGCGATGCGGCATCAGCGCGACGCCAAGGAGCGTCGTGGACTCGAGCTTTCGCCCTGGAAACACGCCGCGCACGACTACCCATACCAGGAAGTCATGCAGCCGGTCGCTGTGTTCTGGGGGGGTGCACGGACACGCAAAAAACCAATCAGGTCACCGTTAGCCGGCGCCCGCTTCGTCCTCATGCCCCGGTTCCCGTCTCCTCCCAATTTCCGTTCGCCTTGGCCCCACCCTCCTTGTGCCACTCCCACAATCCCCCGTTCCCATCATGCCCCTCATCCACACTGTCCCCCCCATCTGCCAGTTCATGTCGTTCCTCGTCGTCCCCCTTCCGCCGGATGAGTCCCCCATCGTCCACATGCACGCCCCCCTCCCATCCTCTACGCCCTAATGCAAATCATCCCCCCGCCTCCTGCCCCTCCCCGACCCCCTCGTCTTCGCGATGCTGACACCGATGATGCAGCTCGTCCTGGGGCCATGTCCCCTCCTCTCGTCCTGTCCTCTCCATCCCCGACCCCTTCGCCACCCCTCCTACCGAACCCCTTTCCCCTCCATAGCCCACCATCCCCACCACTCCGCGCGCTTTGCGTTCCCAGACCACGGCCCCCTCCTGGACCAGCCGGGAGATCCGCGGAACCTCCCGCCCAATGACCACTCCAGCGAGCGGCGGGCAACACATGCACAGTTGGAGACACGAGCTGTGCATCTCGAGCGCGCGAAGCGCCCCCCATGGACCAGCCGACAGAAAAACATGAAAGTTCCCGCCCAATCAACACCACCCGCGAGGGGCACACTCCGAATACACAGGTGGGAACAAAATCTGTGCACACGGATCACACAAGGATCTGTGTAAACAGTGGAACCCTGCACAAACATCCGCAGTTGAAAACACCAGTTGTGTACACAAATCACACCTTGATCTGTGTATTTCGAAAAAGGTAAACGCTCGTCACCTCGAGGGTACCTCGACGTTGCCAACCCAGAACCGCGGTCGACATGCCCAGCTAAGGGATGGTGCAAATACACACTTCCAAAGCCCAGTGCGCCCCCGAGGGAACTGCAAATACGCGCTTCCCTGGCCCAAGGCGGCCGCGGTGAAATGCGGCGCCAAAGCGGCCCCCCAACGGCCCGAAAACGTTCCAAAAGGGCACCGAACGACCCGAAGAAGGCCGCGCAGCAGTCAGAGAAGACGAGAGGTGCCACATGTCACGGACCTCTTAACAGTCAAGGCGCCACGCGTCGCCATACAGACCGCTGCGCTGGCATGGGGACGGACCTTGCCGCAGGCACCTATGCATTTATATGTTACCGATGCGACTGTACTTGGCGGCCGTGCCGCCCGCGTTTGGATTGCGCCTCGAGCGCTCGCATTGATTGGCAATTCCCTCTGTTTGGTTACGTCGCTGTGCTCGGATATCGAAGAAGCGGCATGCAGCTGATACGGGCACGCGGCACCAGGGCCTGCACTTCCCTTCTTCAAACAAAGAAGGAAAACGAGGTAGGACGACGTGCGGCAAGCAGGCAAATGGGCGAATAGGAACGAGGAATAATGGGGGAGGGTGAAAGGGGCGCTCTCTCGCCCGAGCCGCGGACGCTTTCGACACCATCCAGGGGGGGGGAGAAAGGAGGGGGACGGAGCAAGGAAGAGGACCACGCTGAGAAGCAAACTGTCCTCGCTCCGCATATAGCCATATGCTTGCGATTCGGGCGCTTCTTCGAGGAACTTCAAGCCCGACCCATACTGAATGCACGAATTCCTCCAAACTGTGTAAACACTCTGACCTCCCTACCTTCTCCTATACAACTGCCTCAGAACAGAAAGGCAGTGGATTCCAAGGCGGGCATGTGATCCGGATCTACCTCCTCGACGAGGTCCTCGCGATCCTGGAGCGCGACTCTGACGGCAGACCCAGGTACGCACTGGCTCAGAGTGAGGCTCCGGAGCCTTTGCACACATACAGTGAACGACATGCCCAAAGAGACGCTCAATGACTCAGTCTCAGGCGCTAAATCCTTACCTCGATTGCGCGAACTAGAAAAAGGAACATCGGCATACACGCCAACTTTCGGAGGACCGCCCCTTGTTGAGGGTGTTGTCAGGAGCGCCGCCAGGGGGTGCCGACCCAAGAGATCCGCAAGAACCTCCGAAAGGTCACGCTTATGCAGTTTCTTTTTTGTCGATGAGTGCTGAACTCCGCCTCGTGATCACCTGCATTTTCATTCGCACTTCATTACACTGTCACGTTTCAATCTGCGGCCCCAGAGACCACTCCCCAGGGCATTGCTTCGCTCTATCTAGACCCACTTTTTGATGGCAGCGGGGCCCGACCGGTCCTCCTCCGGCCGAAACTGACGAAAACCGCCAAGAACAGACAAAACAGAGCGTCGGAGAGCGGGGTTGCAGTCATTTGTACGGCGGACTAGGCGCGCGGCGTCTGCCATCTCGATGATGGAACGATCCTCAAGCAACCTCCTGCGACTGCATTTGGACGGACGGAAAGATACCAATAACGTTACCTGTCGTACCTCTCCAGGGCGTTCTGACCAGAATTTTAAGGATAACCCAGCCGTGTCGACGCCTCTCAGGAGGCCCCAAAAAGGCGAACACGAGGCAAGGGTGGCGGTATAGGTATCATACCTGTTCCTCTCCTGACCTCTACGGCAGACTGGGCGCCCGGCGTCTGTCGTCTCGATGATGTGGTGGAAGCTGCGCTGGTCGTTCTCGGCCTTCTGGCTTAGCGCGTCGATGGCGCCCTGCAGCCGCCGGTCGCGCGTGTGCAGGCAGCGCTCCAGGTCGTTCAGGCGCCTCCATCCTCCCTGCTCCAGGCCCCTCCCAGGCGGCCTTCCTCGAGGTTCGGGAGGGAGGATCGAGGATGAGGAGGATCGAGGAGAAGGAGGATAAAATGTGGATGAGGAGGAGGAGGAGGAGGAGGAAGACGTCCAAGGGGGCTTTGAGTCAGAACGCAAGTCTACACCGCTTTTCGCTGCTTACCCTCTCTCTGTCACCCAAAGTCTCTGATGGTGTGGTGGCAGCAAGGTTCTTCTCAGCAGTCCTCCGCCACCTCTCCGCCATCTCTGTGGTGGCACCACGCTGCCGAAGCCACTCTTCGCCATCCCGACGAACTGCAAGACAGTTGTGTGGAAGGTGTGGGCCTGACTACTTGAACACAACATGGGCACACTGGGAGTGCGGCGTGACATCACTATGCTTGGTCTTCTTTACAAGACTTTCATGGGAAAGAACAACCATCGTTGGCCTCTCTACTTGAACTGTTCAGAAGCCAACTTGCAAGATACGGATTGTCATTGGATTCGCTTCTGCACATCAAGGCGCTGCACGAACCTCTCCAACTCGGCCATCCTCGAATGCTCCACCGGTCAATGTATAAATTGATTCCTGCTTTCTATAGTTTACCGCTTGCCTGACATGGTGGTGCGTGCCAGGTCTGTCCACAACTTCCAACGTTCGCTTCAACTTCTTGCAACGGATGCTGCCGTACCTGGTAGCCATGAGTGGTTTCGAATGTTCCGTCCAGCTCACGCCGCCGAGCGAACTCACGCATTGTGCGTTGATTGATTAATTGATGTTTTGTCGTAGAAAAAAGCAGCGGTGGCAACAAGAGCAGCGGTGGCAGTGCCGCACAGAAGGCTGCCACGCGTGGACCCCTAATTACGTCGGCAAAGAAGTGCTGTGGGTGTGGTCTGAAGAAGGGCTGGGCCCAGGTGAAGTCGCCCCAGGCCGAGCCGACCCCTCGTTGGAAGTCCAAGGCTGCGCCTCTCGACGAGGCTGTGGGCACTACGTCAACCTACTTGCTGGAGTCGGCAGCCCAGGAGGAGCAGGCCAGCATCGACAAGAGCGAACAGATCCACTCGCTCGAGAATGCTCTCGAAGCCCTGCCGCCTGGTCCAGATTTCCAGGGCAACCGCGATATGATTCAGAATCAGAGTGCATCTGCCAAGAAGAGCATCACGATACCCGAGCCGCTCAGCAACCAGTTGGTTTCGCGCCGTGCTGCACTTGAGGGCGCAGAAGAGGCAAGCCACCTGTCACGCTGCTCTCGGCGAGGCCACCACGAGTTTCGAGCAGTCCAAGGCCGACGCTGCGACGCGCGAGAAGGAGTTGAAAGAGCTCGAGGAGAAAGCGCTGCAGATCCAGCCGCCCAACAGCTTGGAGGCTTCAACTCAGATTCTTGCGGAAATGCTCTCCGACATGAAGATGCCCGCCGTCATCCCGCAGGCCACGTAGGCGACTGCGGAGCAAGAGATCATGCGCCTCCTCACAGGTCTACAAAATACCTCGAGGGAGGCCACGGCGCAAGCGACGGCTGTAGGCGCCGACTGCGACCTCGACGACGCGGCCACGGGCGGCGAGCCAAATACCGAGGCACAGGCGGTGGCGCGCAGGCGCTTGCGCGGCAAGAAAGGGCCACCAGATGCCGCTGGAGCAGCAACAGCGGCTTCAACGTCAGGACCCACGGCGGCCACAACTTTTCCTCCAGTGGTGGCCGGGGCGGGGGGCGAGCTGGACGTCTCCGAGGCCGATGCGGCGGCGGCCAGACCTTTGAGGGTGCTGTAGATAGCGGGTGGGAATGCTCGCACACTGTATCCCACGAAAAAGCTTGCAAAAATTACGCTCGCATGGTGGGTGCCACGCTGATGTCGAACGTTGCTTCACTTGAAGCGCAAGTGCACCATGCAGAAACTCAGATCATCGGCATTCAAAAGGGACGAAGCCAAAATAAACAAGTTCGCTAAGGCATATTCTTCAATATGTACTGTGCGGCTGCCGACGCCAAAGGATGCTATGGGACTAAGTTGTGGGTGCGCTACGGATTAGAATTTCGTGCAGACGCTTGGGGGGCTCTGCATTGGTGGTTGCCGCGGGTTCGACTTCTTTTCCTGGCCTGGCCCTGTGCCTCACGACTCGTTTCCTGAAGCGGGTCGGCCTTTCTGAGGATATGGACCTGCAAAGACATCATCGTGTCTTGGTTAACAATGCTGCTCGCGGATTCTGGTACGAAAGGGGGCCAGTAGTCCGGATGCACGTTAATGTATTTAAACAATCATCCGTCGACAGTGCGATGCCGACAGTTGCGCTTTTTGGTTAGCTACGTGCGGGCTTTTCGGTCTGAATTCGATTGCAAAAGGGTTGAGTTCGTGATTGGGGGAGATCGGAGCAGTGTTGTTGCGACAGAACAGCATTCCACCTCTTCAGGAGGATCGTGGCATCCAAGTGCTGGAGTGTTACAGGCATGGCAAGACTTGTTGCGCGTCTTAGGGGCTTCGGAAGCAGGGGAGCTGGAGGAGCGCACGTTTCGGAGAACCGGTCGTGACAGGGAGGGCGGCACATGGTGGGTCAGTGAGACGCTCGACTTTGCTCGAGTGGGGGCTGATCTCCTTAGGCACGCCCATCGTCAGCAGGCTGTTGCTGTACTGCGTGGCATTCCGCATCCGAATACATCTGGTCACACGCCTGCATCTGTCATTTACCGGAGAAAGCCGAGGAGAAAACCCAAGACACTTACGCAGGTCAGTGTAATGAAGCCTATGCTAGATTGGTTGATGTACGACACTTTTTCCTTGCGAGATTTCGCGTCGAAGGTTGAGGAGTGGGCTGGCTCGAGAAGCGAGGGTTTAATGGGGTTGTGTGAATTTCGAGACTTCGCTCAGCAATGCGCCAAAGACTATATGACACACGTTGTTGGCACAGCACAGCTCGCAACGCATCGTGTTGATGTTACTCTCTCCATGTACATCGCTGCCGTGGGGAATCAGGAGGTAGACCCACTTCGCTTCTCGCAGTGGTTGAGAATATATCCCCATTCAGGCAGCATTGCTGAACCAGAAGTTGATACATTAAGAGATTGCATACGCATCACGGGCGTTGGACATTTGCTTGGTCACTTGTCAAACCCGCCCGAAAAAGCATATGAGGAAGCCGTTGTCGTCGTTGTAGTACGCTGTCTAATGGAGCTGCGTTTCTTCAACGCAGATAATTGATGCACTTCTGTCGCGCATCATTTTGGTGAGCTCTACGAATTTGATAGAAGTATCGCCCCGAAGCCTTCGACGTTCCACGTCCCGAACACCTGCGAAGATAGTGGGGTGCAACTTCGGCGTGGTCTGAACCAGGCGGCAGTAGCCCGGGCAGATTGCGATAATCTCGGCGGCAGCTTCGGATGTCCATGGCCCTGCATATCCAAATTTGTATGTTGATGTCGTTCGTCCTTCGCTGAATTGGGCGTGTGATCAATGTCTAAACCTTGCAAATCAAAATGCGAATGTGAAGAAATACCAAACGAGTTATACAGTTTGCTGTATTGTCGGGGAGCTCTGGGTGAAACGTTCTCAATCTGCATGCTCGGCATCCCCGCAATGCCTGCGGAGTGAAGTGGAAGATCATGGGTATCAAGGGGTCGAGGAACTTGTGGGGAGAGATGTGGCCAGATGGTATATTTGTCCATTCCCGCCGTTGACTTCGGCGGAGATTGTCTGTCGGCTCCGACGCCGGCTCGTTCATGGATTCCGTGATGTTCTTGCCCACGGGCGTGGTCAGGTGAGGGGTGAGGGTGTGGGGGACAAGGAGGGAGCTCCGGAACAAGGTACTGGAAGATGTGGTGGAGAAGGTACAGCAACAGACGGCCACTGCAAGACGGTAGCTCTGCGCGGGTTCATGCGTGCGGTCGTGCTGCCCAGCATGTCCTGTACGAGGGTAGCTTTGCCCAACATCGTACTCATACTAACTCCTATGCACATGTCTGTGTCTAGGCCGGCTCTGGAGTCCGGCCGCAATCCCTACTTTCCCGCCGGAACCTTTGGATCGGCCTTGACCTTTCATGCCCTTGGACGCTTTGCTCAGGAGCGACTCGCACTTCTCCGTGAGGTAATTCAACTTTGGATGCTGTTGGAGTTCCTGTCATTCTTTCCATTTCTGCGTCCACTCTTGCTTAAGACATCTCCTCCCCCTCCTTCCGAAACGGTCAAGGCAAATTCCCCACCCACGTGCACCTGATATGGGAACGTGTCATTGATCCTCACGGTGTACTCGATGTTCATGTGCTGCTGCAGCATCTATTTGAGGCCGAAACACAGATTCCGCGCAGCCCTTTCCACAGGGTGTCTGTCAGGAGTTCCCCACACGTCATTCACATGTCGGGACAACTTGGCACTCTTGATCATGGCCACGTCATTCCCATGTAGGGACAACTTGACACTCCTCGTAGGCTCCAAGTTACTGATGACGCCGTCCACGTGGCTGGGCATGATACCCGTAGCGTGACGGGCCGCACGGGCTGATATATGTATGATCAAATCTCTGTTACTCGTTTGATGTAGTTCGTTCGTCCTGGGTCGCCCCCGCTTCGCCTCCCATCCTGGGCTTTCTTCCTCGGGGCCTCTGGTCGCGGTCGCGATGCTTCGGCTGGGCCTGGTGCGCCCTGGGGCCTGTGCTCGAGCGCGCTCGCGTCGCCCTATTATTGCTGCTCTCATCCGCCCCGAGTTCGACTCGGCGCGCAGCTCCATGGGCTCGCGAATACTCCTCCTTTTCCCTTACAGAAGAATGCTCACTTCTTCGTCATTTTATAACTGTTCATTCGAGAACGACCACTGACCACGAATGGCCAATACGCTGCAAGGCGCTCAGCTACACCGCCGGATGTGTACGATTGTAGTTTGTTCCAGCATCTTGCCAACGCATCTCTGACATGCACGGCTCCCTCTTTCTATCTCTCTCTCTCTCTCTCGCACCTTTCCCCCCATCCCCACCTCAGCCTCCTCGCTTCTCCCAGTACTCTCCCCCTTCTCCTCCTAGGCTCCTCCTCCCTCCCTCCTTCACTGTCACTCCCCCCTCATCGACACTACCACTCCTTCTCCACCGCCACCACCACAGACTTCTCCCCCCTTCCTCCTCCTCCTCCTCCTCCTGCTGCCTCTTCGTCGCCGTCTCCCCCTCACCCCCCCTCTCTCTCCCTCGTCTTCCTCGTCCTATCCATCTGATCCTGCTCAGTCTCTCTTCGCAACTCCCCTTCCCGACTCCTCACCCTGATCTCCTTCCATTCCGCCCACTCTGATCCCTCATCCTCTCCCTCCCCCATCGCACTAGCATGCTAACATGCAAGTAGACGAACTCCCGGGTTTAAGGGCTGCAGAAGCTCAGCTGCCTTACGCCCAGATTGCACGTATTCAACTGGTAAATGCGGCGGCGTTCAAGGTCAGACGGCACATGGCCGCTGTGTTGCTGGATTCCGCTAGTTTTCGGGTTCCGCCACTTCCAACACCGAAGGTAGTGAGGCCCAGGGTCCCCGCAGAGATCGGAAAAACTCTTACATTGAACCAAACTCTGACGGAATCGGAGCATCGTATTCCCAACCCACACAAACCGTGTTGGTAATGTTCTCAGTGCGACGGGACGGAAGCACTGGAAAGATCGTTGCGGTTGGTTTCTCTGGACTCCCTGCCCTGGGAGTTCAGCTTTCGCCCCCCCCCCGCGTCTTTCTTTGGGGGCGAAATGCAGAGGGGAGTGGTCGGAGCTAAGGTCTGCGGTGCTTGTGTACAACACTCAGTAGTTAGAAGTGTCACCGCAGGGCTCGGCAGCCCCTGTAAAATGGCCCTCGGTGAAACGATCACTTCGCGGGGACGCTACAGTACCTCCGCTTTCTTGATGGGACAGATGCCCCAGCACAGAGCGAGATTGGCTGAGGGAAGGGTCAGTGCGAAGCGCACTCTCTGACTGCTCTCCGTTTTCAGGCCCTCGCCAGCCTAAGGTTGGTGTCGGAGCCTCCTCTCTCCTCTCCCAGCGCCCGCGCGCTCCTCCAGGGGGGGGGGTAACAAAAACATCACCTTCCCCATCCCTCTGGCCTCCCTCGCCTCCCTCTCCTCCTCCTGCTTTCCGTCTCCCCATCTCCGCCCGCTCCTCCCTCCCCCTCTCCCCCCCGCCCCTCCCCCTGTCTCGTCCATGTCCTTCCCATCCTCCTATGAATATACCTCCTTCTCCCATTCGCTTCCTGATGCTCCACCCCCTCCCCCTGACGTCTCTCTCTCGCTCTCCTTCTCTCTCTCTATCACTCTCTCTCTCTCTCTCTCTCTCTCTGTAAATCTCCCCCTCCTCCTCCTCTTCCTCCTCCTCCTCCTCCTCCTCCTCTTCCTCTCTTCTCTCCTCTCTCCTCTCTCCTCCTCATCCTCCTCCTCGCTATCGTATCCTCCTCCTCCTCGAAGCCATCGTCGGTATCGGCATCGTTACTGTCGTCGTCCTCCTCCTCGTTCTCCTCCACGTCTTCTTGGCGTCAGCATCGCCGAGGCGCCTTCCAGCTATGCAGAGCTGGCCTCTGAGCTTGTCTTGCCTGCACCTCCAGCTGGCCTTCAGGTCGGGGACGGGCAGAATGAGATGGGGGCGGAGGAGGAGGGGCACACCCCCGAGCTGAAATACTCGCCCCCCTCCCCCCCAATCCCCTCCTGCCCCCACCGCGTGGGCCATCCGCCCTCGCGCTGGCAAATGACAACGACGACGCGCCGACGACGGCGCGAGAGTCGTCGTCGTCGTCGTCATCGACGTCGTCATCGTCGTCGTCGTCGTCTGTCGTCGCTTGCCGGCGCGAAGGAGCCTCCTTGAGGTGGGGGGGGAGGGGGAGGGGGAGTTTCGTCCACTTCCCCTCCCTGGAGTTGGGGAGCGGAGGGGGGAGTTGGGTTTCCCACCTCCTGGAGGTGGAAGGAGCGGAGGGGGAGTTTCGTCACCCTTCCCTCTGTACGGGCGGGGGGTCCTAACCCCCGCTCCACTCTTCAAGCGAGAGGAGGACGCCCTCTTCACGGACAGCACAACAGCGTGGCCCACACAGCAGGCCAGCCAGCGCAACCCCCGAAACGGGGCATGGTGCCTGCTGTAGGTCCGAAATGCGAGACGCGCGATGTCTCAGCACTCGCGCGCCCTCGCGCCGTCCCCTTGAAGAAGGGTCGCCGCTCCTGCCCAGACCGCGACGCGCGAGGCCCGATTTCCTGCGCGCCCCCCCCCCCCGCGGATGACCTAGGTCTCCAGTCCCCGCAAGCTTCTGGATGCCCGAAAGCTGTCAGATACGAGGAAGAACTTCGATGCTCGACGGAGAGGGAGGAGTGGGAAGAGGATGGCGGTGGCAGAGGAGGGAGGCCCTGGAGGAGGAGGAGGAGGAGGAGGAGGAGGAGGAGGAGGAGGAGGGAGAGGGCTCCGTCTGGGGGGACGCCGGACACGCAAATTGTGCCCTCGCTACAGGGAAGGGGGAAAAGGCCGGGTCAGACGAGTTGAGGATGTGGAGGGAAGTGATAATAAGAGAGGGAAGGAGGAGGGACGGAGGGGGGAAAGGGGAGGAGGAGAAGGCGGATAATGCGGACGAAGAGGATGAGGCCAGACAGGAACAAAAGGAAGAGTGAGGAAGATACAAGCAAGGTAAAAAGAGGGGAATGAAGGAATCAGGAGAGAGGAGGGAGGTGAGTAGAAGGGCGAGTATGAAGATAATGAACAGAGTTGGAGGAGGAAGAGGAGGAGGAAGAGGAGGAGGAGGAGGAGGAGGCTGGCCATGAGAACGAAAGGGGTGGGTGGGTGTGGACGGATGATGGGGGGATGGGCGAACTGGTTGAAGGATGAAGGAGAGAACGAGGGAAGAACAGGGAGGAACGGGATTGGACGGGCGGGGGGAGGCCAAATGGGGGGATGTGTTCGTGACCCTCCCCCTGAAGGATCCCATCATACTCATCGGCGATGACTCGACTCGGAACTCGGACGTCCGATGCCGCAACTTATGCTGCCCAAAGTGTTATCTTCGTCGTCACAAGCCGGACCACTTTCCCACCCCGGACGACAACGATGATGGCGACCACGACGACGACCACGACGATAACAACCGCGACGCCAACGATGACCACGAACACGACCACGACGGCGGCGGCGGCGACGAAGAGGACGGCGGCGACGATGACGGCTGCGACGACGACGACGACGACGGCGGCCACGACGACGACAACCGCGACGCCGACGATGACCGGCCACGACGGCGGCGGCGGTGACGATGACGAGCGCGATGACGCCAGCAGCGACGACGACGCCGACGGCGGTGGCGACGACGA
>CAUYUJ010014637.1:157927-227927 GCA_963575745.1 Prorocentrum cordatum | reverse complement strand
CGATCCTCTGCGACGACGCCGGCAGCGACGGCATCGCCGCGATCGCAGCGGCTGTGCGGGGCTTTCAGGCGCTTCGACGACGGCGGCGGCGATGGATGATAGCTACGACGACGACGACGTCCATGGCAACGAAGAACGCTCCGACAAAGACGGCGGGGGCGACGTCGGCATCGACGACGACGGCGGCGGCAGCGATCCCTTGACGGGGACTTCGCTGACGGCAGCGGCCTGGCGAACCCCACCCTCCCGACGCGGCCACCGAGGCAAAGACCGAACACAGACCCCAAAGAGGCAACTTTCGGCTGATTTCCAAGAAGCACCCGTTGCCCAGACCTTCGACGTAGATGCTTTTCGCAGCGCGGACCTCCAGAAATTCGGACCGCTCCCCGGGAACCGAATTTTGAACCCGAGTCACTGTTTGATGGTCCAGGATCGAGGCAGGGACCCTCGTGACTTCTCAGCGCTAGGAGGTATGGGTAGTGAGTACTGGGTCGGACGATAAGAGGGAGGGTGGGGCAGCACAAGTAGCTGATCTTCCCAGCGCTTCTCAGCGCCAGATGCGCCAATGTATCGAGGACTGCGCCCAGAGGCGGAGCCGAAACGAGCTGCATGCAGAAGATTTCGCAACCCCCGTTTCCTTATCACCCTCCCCATCGGCTCACGGACACTCGCTGAAGACTTGTGCGTTTCAGCACTCTGCGATCGCAGTGAAGGTGGAAACGATTCCTCGAACTCTGCCTGCTGCTGGCTACTCCGCGTGAACACCGCTGCGATCCGAACGTGCGACCCGAGAGTG
Organism: Prorocentrum cordatum; assembly: GCA_963575745.1. Taxonomy (NCBI): domain Eukaryota; class Dinophyceae; order Prorocentrales; family Prorocentraceae; genus Prorocentrum; species Prorocentrum cordatum. Next base: position 227,131 of record CAUYUJ010014637.1, on the reverse strand, counting down.
CCCATCGCGGTGCCGCTGGCGGCCACGACGACGGCGAGGGCCGCGGCGGGGCCTTGAGCCGCTGCATGCGCAGCAGGCACACCAAGAACGATGCGGCGCACAGAGTGCCGGCCACGGATACGCGCGCCAGCTTCTGCTCGAGGGCCTGACTCACGTGGCGCATGTCCGCCAGCTCGCGCCTCACGCCCCTCAGCATCGCCTTCGGCTCGCGCGTGATCTGCACCCACGAGTCCCAGGCGCTCCTGTCGGCCCCCCGAAGCCCAAACAACCGACGATCGGAGTTTTGCCATATTCGCGGCCCCAGGAGGTCCCGACCCCTGCGCCCTGGCGTAGCGGTTCGCCCTGGACCCAGTTGGGGCGTCATTTGGGGTACCGGCCCCCCAGGGTCCGAAATGGAGGAAAGACGCCCATATCGAAAAACTCATATCGTCAATCCCCCTGGGGGTAAATGGAGGGGGAGGTCCATGAACAGATCGAACTAATTCGAGCCCCCAGCCCCCTGCGCGCAGAACGCGACGCACTGGAAGCCCTGTGATTCAGCAAAGGCATGTCTAGGTTGCCAGCACTTGATAAATATCAACTCTCTGTGTCTGGGGCTTGCAGAGGCAAACGGCACTGCAAGCTTCACCGCCCTTCTACCCGATGCGTGAGGGCATACGTGGGCCCTGGTGGCGCACGTCCTCTTCTTTGATTGCCTGAAACCTCTCCTCTCCCCTCCGAACCCTTGGTCCTGACACACCTCGGGAGAGGCATCGGCAGGGACGAAGCACAGAGAGAAGTGCCGAAGCAGGGTCATGGTCAAAGTGCCTCAGACCAGGCAAGGAGGCCAACACATGTCTGTGGAGAGGCAGGCGGTCAGATTCGGCGAGTTCCCGAAACACGCGGCGGTCGCCGAGGGGGGGGATGAGACGCTGGGGCCAAGAGCGTCACCGTGGCAGATGTAGCAAGGGCGAACGGGGCCCCGCGTCCCGAGAAATCCGTGCAGAATTCCGAAAGATGTCGGGGGCGCCCGGAAATTAAAGTAGGTTGGGCAACGGTGGTCCTGCAGGAATTCTCCACGCACTTGCGCTCCACAGTGCAGATCCGCCTCCAAGAGCAGAACAGGGTCCCCAGCCGCTCCTGGCACCTCACCGGGAGAAGCAGCATCGACGCTTCAAAAGAACCTACGCGAAGAGCCATACCGTTGCTTTCAGCTTGTCTGTGGGCAAGCGAAAAGAGGAGATGAGCGTTCACCATGAAGCAAAGTGCCCTGAGGGGTCCTGGGGGGTTCGCCGTCCTCGGTCCCCCCCCCCCTGGCCTCCGGGCCCTTCACGGGCCGAAGGACCTTTCGAAAACAACTCAGGAGTATTAGTAACATTTAAAAGCTGCGCGGGGAAACCCAAGGGATTCAGGACCCTTCTCCCTCACATCAGAGCATTCCCACACGCGAGATCATGGTGCAACCATTAAGGATTACGAGGGCCAACGGAAGGAAAGCGTGGGGTCGGGGGATCAACAAACTCAGAGCGCAAAGGAACATTCGCCAACCGCTGCCCGCACCTCAACTTCAGGTGGACATCCGCCAACTTGTCGCTCTCCACTGCCAACTGCTTCGAACAATACCTCTGGCCATTCCCGTACAATCCGGGCTTGGAGGCGACACACCCACCCAATCACGCGTGTGTCTTCCGTCCTCCAACCTCTCCGCCGAAACAACAAAAGAGGGGAGTCGGGGGCGTCCAAAAGGGACGCTTCCAAGAGGGAGGGGGGTTGCCAACAATTGCCCGAGGCTCGTGCGCGGACGCGTTGGAATACGAAGAAGGAGGGCATGAAATCCGAGATCTCATGGCCCTGGCCATGATATCGCCATCCTGGGGCGTGGAAATCCCAGACATTCGACGACTTGATATTTTCAATGTGTATCCACGGAAGTCCCGACCCCTTTCCGCGTGTCCGACTTGATGCCCCTGATTGATGGCCCGGGGGGCCCAGAAACGGGCCCGGGTGCCGAGGTCGAGGAACACCTGCGAGATTGAAAACAACTCACGCCGTCTGAGGTCTGGGAGCCTTCTGCCCCACAGGCCTCTTGCGAGCATGGCGGTGCCCCAGGCCTGCCCTGACGAGCCGCCAGGCGCCCTCCTGGACCTTCGTCATGGACGGCTCGCCCTCGGGCTCGACCGAGGACGCTGCGGCCTCCTCTGCCGCGTCGACCACGATGGCGTCCTCCCCGCTGCTGGAGCTGGCGCAGCAGGACATCGCGAGGCCTTCCTTTCCTGTCGCTGAGGGCTTCACGACTTGTGCTGTCCCTCGGCTGGCGCTGGAGCGTCCACGACTTGCTCAGATTTCCCCGGAGATCTATGGACTATGGAATTACCTCGACATGTATGGACTTACCCCGATTGATCTGCATCTACCTCGACCTATCTAGCCTGATCCCCGCGAGTCGACTGGCGAGAAGTCGTCAAGCCCCCTTCGGGATCCTGCACCGCCCGTGCCCCCGCCGAGCCTCTGAAGGTTCGGTCGACAGGCACCCTGGGGAGGGAGTCTTGAGCCGGCACGGCCACCGCAATGCACAAGCACTGACCATCCTCGGGGACCATGCAGCAGCAGCAGCAGCAGCAGCAGCAGCAGCAGCAGCAGCAGCTCGAAGATAGGCGGCAGAACGAGGAACATGAAAGCTGGCCCATGTGGATCTCGACGACGTCGGCTGGGCACGTGTACTTGGCCAGGGCACAAGCGATGCCCCCCTCTCCTGGGACGAGAAGTAATCATATGTGCAACGGAGTCGCGAGCATAGAGGAGGAACACATTCGGATGTTCACGGGGATTTTCTGGATCGGCGCGGGACCCCCCTTCCCTGGCGGAGCGTCCCAGGGGCGGCGCCAGAGGCGCCACCCGGGGGGGCCCACCTGGAGCCTAGATTACCCCAGTGCGACCCTACCTAGAAGTTAGAGCCCCTAGGAAAGCAGCACTAGTTGCTATGCTATGCTATGCTATGCTATACCATGCTATGCTGCGCTATGCTATGCTATGCTATGCTATGCTATGCTAAGCTATGCTAAGCTATGCTATGTAATATTGTGCTGTGCTATGCTAATCCATGCTATGCTCTGTTATGCTATGCTATGCTGCGCTGTACTATGCCGTGCTGTGCTGTGCTGCGCTATACTGCGCTATGCTATGTTATGCTGGGCTATGCTATTATATGCTGTGCTGCGCTATGCTATGCTATGCTACGCTATGCTATGCTATGCTGTGCTCTGCTATGCTAAAGCTCAGCGAAGCTAAGACGAAGGTAAGCTAAGCTAATATAAACCTGAGCTAAGATGACACTAAGCTAACTTAAGATGACATAAGCTAAGCTAATATAATATAAGCAACGCTAAGCTAAGGGGCCGTCACTGGGGGAACCGCGGGGCGGATACTGGGGGAACCGCCCGGGGCGAGGACCACTGCCAGGCCCTTAAGCATACACGGTAAGAACCCTTCTAGGCAGAGCCTAGGTAGGGAATGAAAGAGAAGCATGCACGTACACAGACCCTGGCCAGGCCGCCAGGCCGCGGATGGGCCTAGCCAGGATCAGTGTATGTGCAATTTTTTCATCGCCCGACCAGCGCCGATTCAAGAATCCGCGCGGAACTCCAAACAACCTATGTTTATGCACTCCGAGTCGAGAATCCGCTACCGTGCCCTCGGACACGAGTTGGATGAACCTCAGGCCTCTTCCTCAATTCCCTTAGCCGCAGTCCTCAATCCCGAAGATTCTTCAAGGGCTCCGGACCCCAAATTCCCGGAATGTCTTGGGCGTGGCGCGTGCCACCTGGGCCGCGGGGAATGTTGTCGCCTGGCCATCTCGGAGCCACGAGAGCCCCAAGTCGAGCCAAGAGAGGCCAAGGAGGCCCTCAAGACGGTCCGAGGAGGGCGTCGAATTACCGAGCGAGCGCTTCAAGACGCCCAAGGTGGCTCCGAGACGGCCTACGGAAGCCTCCGAGACGCGCCAAGAGAGGCTCAAAAGTCGTCCCAAGAGGTCCAAGACAGCCCTAGAGGCCGCCTCCAGCGCCCCAAGACACCCCAAGAGGCCCCAAAATAGGGCCCCAAGGCGGACCAAGTGGGCCCCGAGACTGCCCAAGAGGCGCCCAAGACGGCCCGTCTTGGGGTGTGTGAGCCCGAATCGACAATTCGAGCCTTCTGCCTCAAGAGACCCCCAGGAGGCCCTAAGAGCCCCCAAGGGGCCCCAAGAAGGGGCACCTAAGACGCACGAAGGCACAAAATCGTCCTCCAATAGGCGTCAAAACCGCCTCCACGAGGCCCCCGAGAGGCTTCCTGCGACATCCCAACGAAGTCCTAGAGGCCCATGACCCACAACCCAAGCACGGTGGGATAGGATAACATCTGGACTTCGACCTCCGCCGCAACAAGGACGCGCACCTGCCACACGTCCAGGGCTCGTCGTCCGACAGCGCGCTCGCGCAGCGGGGAAGCGCGTGATGGGGCCGTGGCTGCGCACCTCCTCGCAGGAGGTAGACGCCGAAGGGGGGCTCTCTGGCACAAAGGTGCTCCTGGGGCGTCATGAGGCCAACCTGGCGTACTGCAGAAACGCGCACGACAATACATCCTGTATAAGACATCTTGGGGCACCTTCTTCGTTAATCTGTGAGGGTCCGAAGTTGCCCCAGAGCTTCTGTGGGTCCCTGGGGCCATCGGAGGAACAGATCTTTGCATAGGGCACCTGCTCGCAGGTCGATCCTTTCCTTGATGCGCCTATTCTAGGAAGGGAACACGGGGGAAGGGACGGAGAGAGGAGGGAATATGGATACGTAAGGAGGACGATGAGAACAAGGCGCAGGAGAAGGCCTAGGACGAACACGAGTCACGTCGGATGATGGACAACCTCTCCAAGGCCGCCCAGGCAGCAGCGGCTGCTCCGCTCAGCCAGGGACGAAATCCCTGGCTCTCAAGCCAGAGGACGATGAACAGTGGGGGGAGGAGCACGAGGAGTACGAGAAGAAGGAGGCCGAGCAGATGTAGGAGGACGAGCAAATGTAGGATGATCGTACAAAAGGAGCGCTCCCGGCTGCATGTGTGCAACGACGACGAGGACGAGGGAATCCGCCAACCCCCGCTTGCCAGGGGTACAAGTGCGTGTGAGACATGTTGGTGTCCCCCTGTCCCTGTTCCCCTCCCTTGGGGGCTCAACGTGCCGCTTGAGGAAGGGAGGGTGGACGAACTTGTCAACGCCTATGACGGCCCAAGAGGAGCGCTGCTGCAACACTCCAACGAGGGGTATGGCGACCTAGGCGGCGCCAGTTGGGGCTCAGCGCCCATCCACGAACTCCGCGGGGAGGTCCGAACGTTGGCGATTATGCATGCTTGCCCCCTAAATCCTCAGAGGGGTTCTTGTTATCAGAAAGCATCCTCTGCTCTTCATCATCCTCCGCGGACTTCTTCTCACATTCGTCTCTTCTCATCACGTTACCGTCGCCCTCGTCTTTTCATCTCTACCCTGCACTCCACGGTTCTATCATATTTCGTGCACATAGAACTTCACCACCCCCACCAACGCCACGTCCCCCCTCCAGGGATGCAGCGTCCGCCGCACAGGCTATGCGAAAACAGCGATATTCATTAGAACTCGTGCCCTCCCGAGTCCACCTTCCCACTCCAGGGATGCCACGTCCGATCCTGAGTGAAGCCTTGTTCCCAACATCCTGAGCAGGGTTTTTATCTTCAGAGACCATCCTCTCCTTCTCCTCCTGCCCCTCCTCCTCCTCCTCCTGCTCCTCCTCCTCCCAACCCACCAGCCCCACCACCAACCCCACCAGCGTCTCCAGGGAGGCCGTGTTTGACCACGCGGGCTATGCGGAGGCCTTGTTACGTATCATGGTTCGTGTCCTTCCCACACCAGCGCTACGTTTCCCCTTTCAGGGAAGCCACATCGGACGGCGCGAGATATTCGAGTACCATGCGGTCCCTTCATCCCCACATTTCCTCTTCCAAGGCGATCGCGCAAGACCGCGTCGGTTATGCGGATACGCTGTTATGTATCATGTCTTGTGCCCTTCCCACTCCACCAGCCCCACCATCGCCCCCTGTTCCCCTCCAACGATGTCGCATCCGACCGCACGGGCTACATGCGGATACCCCGCTATTTCTCAAGTTTAGCGCTACCACCAACCCCACCAACACCGGGCTTCAACATTCCAAAGATGCCGGGTACGACCACGCGGGCTATGCGCATACCGCACTATCTATCAACAAATTCGCATGTTTCCGTGATATTCACACGGATTTGCGCCCTGCCCTATACCAACCTCACCCGCGCCACGTTTCTTCCTCTGGGGCGGCCGCGTCGGACCGAGCGGCCTACGTGCAGACCGTGTGATTTATCAGGGTTCGTGCTCTCCCAGCTCCACCAGCCCCACCGGTCCACCGGAGGAAGGACTAGGATGACGACGAGAACGCTTCATGAAGAGATGTGGGGTGGGCGCTCCTACGGTGAGTAATGCAGTCCAGAGTCGGAAGATGTGGAGGGCCACCTGGAGTCGCACTGTGAGGGGCGACGACGAACTAGATGGGGGACTCGGGAAAAGGGAGTGCCAAGCGTACATATCCTTGTTTGAGTCTTTATACTACTTTGCTTATGCTGTGCCCACCCTTGGCCACGCGACCCGCGTGGAACTGTAATGTGGGGGAATATGATGGCATGATTCGCCTCTGGCAGAAAGCATGGGAGGTTAGGGCGATCACCCTCTTGGTGGTAGTACCACGAGGCGTCCACGTACAGCTCCTCCAACTCCCTGGTCTCGTAAGCGTCCAAACTCCCTGGCGCAAACCCTCTCAACACATCTGATCGCGATACGGCAGGGTACGTCCGAGGCCGCAGTGCTGGCCCATATGGAGGCAGCGCTCATCCCCCAGGTACACAGGAAAGACACAGGGCACAATGACATCGACCTGACGCGACGGTGCCCACCGCATGTCGCCACATCCCCAAACTGTCGGTCCGACCACTTCTGGCAAGCCGTGCTCGTCAACATGCGTCGCTGGGAAAACAATGCTTGCCCATCTCCTCGTGTGGGGAAGGGGTCGGAAACGGGTCCTGGACCATGGGGCTCTGCTCTAGGGCGTGCCGAAGAGGGCGCCCAGGAAGAGGAGATTAGGCGCATCGAGGCATGTGCGCGAACGAGGGGGTCCAGGAGACCTACTGAAAGAAGAGCGGGGGCCAAGGAATCTGGGAAATGTCCTTGCCCTGGCCGTGGTATCCACACACCCCGACCGTTCACCCTCCTCCTGGACGCCCTCCAGAGGTGATCCTCCCCCTGCCAGAATGTGATCAGCGTCAGTCCTCTGACACCTTCCAGCTGACCACACCGAGCAGGACAACCGAAGCCGAGCGCAGCGCATGGCGACGAGGCCACCAAATGCCCTCCCAAATCTGGCCCGCACGGGGACGGAAAGCGTCTCCTTATAAAAGACGCGAGATCGTGCAGTCGCAGTGCTACCATCAGGAATCCTCAATGATGGAGCTTCTCTGGCCACGGCGAGCCTCGGGTGCGAACAGGTTCCCCGACTTAAATCAGAGGAGCGGTCCGAAAACTGTAGACCCTCCAGGGCAGAAAGAGTGGTCCTTGTTTCGGCGCCGTGCCTATGGGCTTGTCCATTTCTCATTAGTCGAATCAGCCAGCCAACCGTCCGACTAGCAAGCCTGGGGGAACGATAGGGGGGACCAGCTCAGGGGGGGAAACCTCGGGCTTGTCATTGCATCGGCGATGAATGGGTGGTTGGGGGCCGATGCGTCCCCCCTTGAGCCCATCCCCTTCGAGCGTTGCCCTCTGAGACCAACGGGTCGACCAACCAACCGTACAGTCACCCCCGGCCGACCTGGCCCCGAACACATCCAGCAGGTCCGATAAGCCACCCAACCACGCAAGCAACACTGCGTGCTCCGCACTGCGCCATCGCTGCCGCCGCCGTCGACGCCGACATCGCTGCCGCTGTCCTCGTCGTCGTCGTCGTCTCCTCGTGGTCGTCCCGCTGTCGTCGTCGTCGTCGCGGTCGTCGTCGTCGTCTCGTCGTCGTCTCGTCGTCGTCGTCTCGTCGTCGTCTCGTCGTCGTCGTCTCGTCGTCGTCGTCGTCGTCGTCTCCTCGTCGTCTCCTCGTCCTCGTCGTCGTCGTCGTCGTCATCGTCGGCACCTCTCGCCACGATGGGGCCGTGGGGCGTGGGGCGGCCACCCGGGAAAGCGGCGTCTGCCCCGGCCGCGAGAGCGCGAGTCGCCGCCATCTCTGCGCCCCTGCGGGTGGCCCACACAAAGGCCTCGGTCCAACTCCCCATGTGGCTCATCTGGGTCGTTTCTTGGAACCGCGTGGGACCCTGGCTGCGAGGACCCCCCTAATTACCCTAGCGAGACCCCACATCTTAGTTGCGAAGAAAGGACACACAAAACGACGACGGGACGCATCCGCCAGACGCCTGTGAGGTCAAACTTCTCCCGGCTCTTGAAGACGGCGTCAGACTTGGCCGCCGCCTGCGGCGGAGACTCCGCCAGGTGAAGGAGAGTCTCTCCTACTATAGATATGAACGCACTACTTGTTTGGTCGACAACCGCTTGCGCACTATCGCGGATACATCGGGAGAACAGCGCGGCCGCGCGCGTGCGTCAGGAGAAAACAAGCCTGGCAAGGGAAGTGGCCTCGGTGGGCCATCACCGAAAGAAAGTGTCGCGTCGGCGGCCCAGCTGAGTCGAACATGAACGGTGGGGATCCCTAGCCTGGACATGCGAAGCGATGCTGCCATCGAGACTGAAGGGACAATACCTGGTCGCAAAAGACCCAGCACCATCTGAGACCAGCGCGTTCTCGGATGCCTCAGTCGTCAACAGCAACAATGCAACAACCACAATACGCAGGACCCCCCAGAGCTCAGCCTCACCCGCCCACGAAGGCACAAAGGAGTTCTAAGATCCTGGTCCATCTTTCCCCTCCTTCTCGGCGGCAGCCTCCAGAGAGACCTCGGGGGACCCTTCGGCTCTGGGTACCTCCGCGGGGACCTCCGGGGGTCGGGGTTCGGGGCGGTTCGGGGCTGGCCATGATGTATGTGTTCGAAGGCGGCCGGCTCCCGCAGCCAAAAAAGCGCATGAGTATGCATATTATCATACGCACCTCGATGAGGGGTCAGAGCTCAGAGGTGATGAAGTGAAGCCGGCTCAACTTTTCCTGGCCGTTTGCTTGGGACTTCCTCAACATTATGATGATCGGACGCACCTTTCACATATATCGGGACGCCAACATTCTACAACACGTGGGATTTCCAACATGCTCCCCACATCTTTCAACACAAGCGGTATAAAAGAGTTATACAGAACTGTGATAATACAAATGTTTGTTCGATGGTGTCCTGAGCAGCCTTTTAATGTCCTGTACTTATCATCCCAAGCACCAGGGACAATCACGGATGTTGCACGTAAATGCCACTCATCCAAAATACAACCATCGTGGTGCCACGAGGGACGTCAAATAAGAACCGGAAGAGCTTTTCTAACCACGGCAGGCCTCGGCCAGGAAAATGTTCCACGACCGCGATTTAGTGAACGGCCCGAACACCAGAGATCCTCCTAAACCCACCCAGTTCCTCATTTCAGAGTGCTGGCTGTACTTCGGATCCGATTTGCCGATGTGGGACAACGACGTGATTCGCCAGACGAGCAACACGTTGATGTTTTAGAAAACGGCCGCGGTATCATAACACGAACCTAGACCAAATATGATTTCGGGGGTCCGCGTGGACTTCCTAGAATGGCGCGGACCTCCGAACATGTATCCCCAAACGATGTCTGCACTTAGGGGCTCTCACTTTCGTGCGCTGGGTGGGTCCGCCGAGGTCGCGGCACGTTGCCGCCCGTGGGGCCTCTGTGGGCGCTCGCGGGCGCCCCGTGCGCTGGCTAGGTCAGACGAGGCTGCACCATGTTTCCGCCCGTGCTGCCTCTGTGGGCGCTCGTGGGCGCCCCGTGCGCTGGGAGGGTCCGGTCCGCCGAGGTCGCTCAACATTGCCGCCCGTGTCGCTCAATGGGCGCTCGTAGGCGTCCAGTGCGCTGAGCTTGCACCACATAGCTCACACCGCATAGCTTACACAACACAGCTTTCACCACACAGCTTACACCGCATCGCTTCAACCTCGAATTCACACCACATAGCTTACACGGCATGGCTTTCATCTTTATACCTGCAAAGCTCACACCACATACTTTACACGACATGGCTTGCACCACATCACTTGCAACGCATATTTACACATAAGCAGTGCAACAACTCACTGGTTTGGATCCACGCTGGCTAACATGTTTCTTATATGTTTTTGAATGGCCGACCCTCCTGGGTTGCAGATACGCGGATCTGGCGCGTCAGCGTCAAGTCCACGCACTGGGGAAAATACACCCGAAACATGAGGTCACTGCCACCTGAAGTGCTGACATATCAAGCCGAATCTGCACGACAACGGGACTCGTCATTAACCCACGCACCGCAATCAATGTCTGCGGGTCTTTGCTTTGAAAAAAAAACGTTTGTCACGTCCAAGTGGATATGGAAACATTGATACCATGCCAACAGAGCGTACGTGTGTTGTCCAAAGCCAACAGCGGCGCCGCTGCTGGGCAGGCATCTCTCAAGTGGACAACGTCCGCGGCGACACCGACAAACAATCGGGTTCAAAATGAAAAGGAACAACTGACAATCTTTTTCCGCATTTTTGTTGTACCCATTTCGACCGCACCGAACTTTGATCCTCGGGCGGCGACGACGACGACGACAAGCGGGGCCTCCTTGCGGTACGGGCCGAGTGCGCACTTTCCCCGCCTGGCCACAGCGCCGCGCCTCCGCAGCGTGGCGCTCAGGGTGGCCGTGGACGCCAGGGTTCCTGTCGAGGAAAAAAGGGGGGAGCTGGGCCACCAGACTCCCTCCTCTTCCTCCTCCTCCTTCTCCTCCTCCTCCTCCTCCTCCCTCCCTCCTCCCTCCTCGCTCCCTCCCTCCTTGGTTTTCCTCCTCCTCCTCCTCCTCTTCCTTTTCCTCTTCCCTACTTTGGGCTTTCGGCATGTCGTGGACGGCAATCGGAATAATAAACTTGATTCGCATCTCTCAGGGTTTATGGCCCCAAATGTGCAGCAAAAGTGAACTCCTTACGCGTAGGTCGCCGGGCAAACCAACTTCTGCTGTGTCCAACGCCTCTCATCGTAACCCACATGGTCGTACTGTTCGTCCCTCCCGCTCCCTCCTCTGGAGCAGCCTGATACGATCTCGGGCGAACGGTCGTTTTCGGATCCTTGGCTGGTATACAGACCCCCTTTCTTTAATCATACCTGACATAGCTGGACGCTGCAATGCGCTCTTTTCCTGCTCCCTCGTCGCTCCACCCAGCCTTTGCCGACTGCATATGTTCATTAAGCTTCCTGGTTTGCCGCAAAGCTGAGTCCAACGGGCCGACGGTTTCCTCAATCTGAAAAGGGTTGGGGAACCCAACCAGCAACTTCACCTAAGGCGAAGCCCGAATCCAACTCCGCTGTACCGTGATAGCGCTAGTCCCAGAACCAGGGCATCATCGCGGGAGCGACGGGCCATCTCAAACGAATCGGTTTTCGGTCTCGATAGCAAGTCGTGTGCCTCGCAATGAGGCGCAGTCATATATCGGCGGCCGGCCGCTTGAACACAAACGGCCGCGGACAAACGCTCGCAATCTCTCGTATTTGCGCCAACTCCCTTTAAAGTCGGGGGGGATGAACCGAAGCGTGACCCCGCCGCCCGCTATACCGTAAACACTACATGCGCAAAAACAAACAAACAGCAGAAGGCATGTTCAAAAGGAAGGTGAACCCGCACGCAAGCTGCCTTGCGAACAGGTCTCTCTGCAAGCGTGTACTCCTCAGGCGGCCTCAAACGACGTTGTCTGTCCAGCCCGGTACAGGGTATGACATATTAAATCGTGATTGAAAGGTTGCGCTCCTCCCAGGACCTGGAAGAGCACACGTATATATTTATGTATATAATCATATATACATACATATACATATACATTATATATGTGTCAATGCTCCCTTCGGTGTGACCGCCCGCGGTCATGTCGCGAGTGTCACACCACTGTATACGATTCACGATACCTCGCTCCATCATCTGTCGTATCCAACTGATGTTGCCCAAAATAATATACTCGGTCGGTTTCTTCAGGTCTTTGTTTGACACGGGCTTGAAGACATATGCAATGTATATATATATATATATATATGGTCAAAATGACCTTACTGCTCAGGCCAGCCATCTCCAGTATATCCTTCGACTGGGTGGGTGTCAGTGGCCCTGCGTGGAGTTCGTGCAGAGTGACGATCGTGGGATAGCCGTTCTCCAAGTTGTGGGCTGCTTCGAGTGTTTCAGCTGAATAGCTTGAGCGGGCCTGCAAGCGGTGAGACTTGCAATGCGCATCGAACAAATGGACGACAGGCGCACCAGTTGGCGTGCTTCCGCGCCGTAGCAGCATTGCCCCGCGAATACAATAGCCTTTGACCTCGACATCAACATCTCCACTCAGGCGTCGATAGCCGGAGTCGCTGTGCAGGTCGACTTCGACCTTTGGAGTCATCGAGACATAGATGATCTTATTAGGGCAGGCCTGCAACTTCCCGGTAATCGCGTTCAGGGAAAGCAGCATATACCATCAACCGCACCTGTGTGATTTCTGCGAAAGCCAGCGCGCCTCTGAGGCTGAGAAACATGTCAGTGACCATCTTTGATGCCTTGGCGTCAGCGTCTGCGCTGGTGAGTTGAGGATGTTGTATAGGACGGAGCTGGTTGCTGTATTCATCTTGGTCAAGTGTAACATCGCCGTCCCCACCCTTGGTGTAACTCACTGCGCAATTGGTATATCCATGTTTACTGAGTTTACATTTGCCAAAAGTACCCTCAACACACTCGACGCACCTGTCGACGGTGTCCTCAGTACAAGCCATATTGATACCATCAACATGCTTGGCTGTGAGAAGGTTGTCGCTTGTCTCGCGCTCCTCGTCGTAAGACGTGGGTCTGAGACCAGGCCCTTCCGTGGTCTTGCTGAGAATCAGTGAGAAGGCTCTGGGTGCATCCTTGGTGCCGGTGCCTGGCTTGAGGCGCTGCGAGCAGTGCATCGAATCCTGGGAGGGATCGAAGCGCCAATGCTGATCCAGGTGGAATGTAAAGCGTATCGCGCGTTTCTTCTCACCGGTTGCCTCAGCAAGTCCCTGGTAGGTCAGCCCCTTCAGTGTAGCCATCTTGATGTCAAGGGAAGCAATGACCAATTGCTTCTTGCACGCTGCCGCGCTTGCGAGTAATCTCTGACTTGGCCACCGTGCCGCCCCTGAGAAGGTTTCCACCTCGAAGGCTTCGAGGCCCATGAAACCCCGAAATGCCAGGCGTAGTCTCATGGTCCGTTCCATATCGCCCTTTTCCTTCTTTACGAGCTCCCACTTATATGCGCATCTCCAAGTAATAATGTTTGGCGCCTTTGATATATCTTACATATTGAAGCATGTTGTCAAACCGTGCCTTGAGTGCAGTATATAGGGCGTTTGATACCTGGACTGGGTTCGCCAGAGTGCCGGCCTTCGCGAGGGGGTCGTCCTCCTCGACGACCGCAGCTCGTTTTGCGACAGCGGTCACATATACTCGCATGGTGGTCACACGGTCGAAGTCTAAGATCCTATGTTGCTGTTCGGATGGGACTACCTGTGACATGTCTCCAGTAACGCTGAGCTCAATATATTGACTATTCTTCGTCCGAGTCCAATCCGTAAGTATCATCTTCGCCCCGGGAAAATAATGGGACGCGATATGTCTCCGTGATGTCGGAGTCGCATGGGTAGCCCCACGCAGGCAGGTGCCACCGCTGTTCTTCAGCTACCGTGACCAGCACACTGTTGTCAGCGTTCTCAGGTGTGGGTACAGTGCGACGGTCATCTAATGGAAGTGCCTCCAATAGTACCCTTTTCCCCCTGTAGTTCCGCGCGCCACGCATCCATAGTATGTGCGCGAAGGTCCGCTTCCGAATCCTCGCGAATCGCAGGGAGCCGCCCGTCCTCCTGTGGTGATTCGGCTTCTGGAGCTTTTCTCGCGTTGTTTTCTTGTGCCGGTGCGTCTGCCAGTTCATCGAACTTCGCCATGTCTTGGTCGATGCCCGCGTGGGGTGTAGTGGGCTTTAGTCATTGGATGATCCTCGAATGTGCTGATCCTGTTATATCATGTACACTCAGGGCAGCGCCTTCGGCTTCGGAAAAATGGAAGCCTGGACTCACGTCGTCATCATAGTGCACCAATGTACAGCTGTCAGCATAAGCCACCGAAGGTAGCTCGTGGATACTCTTAGCTAGCCTGACATAGACTACGTCCGCGGTGCGAAAGACATTTATGATGAGGTATTGGAGTGCTAAATGCACCGTAGGAGATAGTCGGCTCGCAATCGTCCTCTGACGCGTTCCCTTTTTGGTCGGGCCGCAGCCAATGTCATAGCAGGTCGCCCCGCAGGTAGACTGGCGACAGATGTCAACGCTGTCCGTAGCGCAGTGTTGTCTGAGCCACTCTCGGGCTATCAAAGCTTCGATGCGTGGTGAATGTCGTGCGTCGCCACATTGGACTTGCACACCGCGGTTCCCCACTCGGATAAAAACTCGGCCCCTGTCGGGATCGTTCCGCACGGCCGGGAAAAGGCCGTTCCAGCCTCCCCACTCGTCCTTCGTAGTCGTAGGACGATGATAGTCAACCAAGTCTCTTTCACCATAGTAGTGATGACCAGTGGTAGTCGTCTTGGCACGCAGTGCACGATTGATTTTGGCTACTGCAGTGGCTCGTGTGATAGCCTCAGCTTTTCATGATCCAGAGCAGGCAGGTCGGGCAGCATCGCTGGTTGCCGTCCACACAAGGCGTTGCACGGAGGCACCTCGTTGCAAATGGCGAGCGCCTTGGCGGCAAACGCGGCTTCATGCAGAAATCGTATGAACACAAGATTTAGGCCTGACCTGTTTGAGCTCAGTCTCCATGGCGTGAAGAAAATGACGTAGTATGTCACTTCTGGCTTCAATTGTCGCCGCGGGATGCCCACGCGCGCGTATCCTCAGCCCGGCGCCCTTCGCCTTCAGGACTGCCGTCGCGGTGTCGCTGTTAAGAGCACCCTCCCCGTCTGAGCCGAGTACGTTGGCAGGTCCGAATTGCATCCAGCACTGATGGTGCGCATCTACTGGTCATCGTTCTCCCTGGTATCTCGATTCCAGCGGCATCTCGAATGCAACGATCAATGCTGTGAAATATCTGGTGTTCTTTTTTTGTGGAACATCAAGACGCGTTCAAACTCCTCATCGAACTTGCCAGGCAGTGCAACGGATGGCATAAAGGCATGCCCTGGCTTGTCCCAAGCCCTGCGCTCCCGACATGCGTCACAGACACCCTTGATCAAGTTAACCCTGACGTTGTCCAGACCAGCCTTGGTTCGGACGAGTCGCATCTTAGGCTCTTTGGCGCGGGACCACCGCAAGTGTAGTTTCCGCAACTCGCGTGTTACCGCGTTTGGGTCAAGGCCCCGTAGGTTATGCAGACAAACTTGCACATCAAACCTTGACCAGTCTGGGAGTCGTGGACGGGCAGCAGGGCCCCCCGCAGGTGATGGCGGAGGTGGATCTCCTCCTTGCTGCCGACCGCGTCCGGCTAAGATATGCGGTAGTCGTCTGTGATCATCCGAGCTAGCGGCTCCGCCCGATGTCTACCTACTGTAATATCGTGGCTGCTGGCACCGGCTGTTGGTCCAGCTCTGGAACCAGGTCTCGGTGCTCGTAGCCGCACAAATGGTGGTGCGGCTGGTGCCTCGGGTGCGGCTGCCGCCGCAAGTGGTGGCGCTGCCGGTTCAGCAGGAGCAGGCGTTTCCTGTCCGTGGATGTCGGGCAGCGCCCGCGGTTTGGTAAACTTGCATTCGCCAGGCGTACGTGAGGGGCCAGATTTAGCGTGGCCGTAGTTCTTCTTGCAGATTGGACATTCTCAGCGGTGATCCTCATTGTCGAGCCACCTAGTGCTTGGGGCCCCTGTCATGCGAAGGGGAATGCATGTTGAAATTCTCCGCGCATGAAGGGCACCCCCATCCTCGCGAGGGCGGCCCCTTGATCGAACCGTCGGGATGCCGAGGGATAGCTGGGTCATCTAAGTCGAATTCTCGCCTGCTGGTGACGAGAACAGAAGATGAATGAGGACGATCATGGGAGAGATCGCGATTCGCTAGGAGCAGATCGTGTGCAATTTGAACTGCGTCAGCGAAAAGGGACTGCATCTTCGGGGCGCGCTGGGCAGCCCTGGCCAATGCTTTGTTGCAAACCGAGGCATGATGATGATGGCCCTTAGACCGTCTCCTTTCAAAGGGTAGGAAACGGTGGTTAGCCACTAGTTCGGTAGGCTCACGTATTAATACCCCATGGGAGTCACGGGGACCCGTAGTACATTGGTCAATATGAACTTTGCAAAGCCCTCGCATTTGGCCAATGTGGTCCATGGAGGTATTCCGTCCACCCAAATGCCCACCGGTTGTTCTCGTAAGTAGACCCGTCGGGGGTCGTTTTGACTTACGGCAACCCTTCCAAAAACTTGATTCGTGGAAAGTCTTCATCATGGTGTTCATGCCGCATCTCATAATTGACTTCTGGAGCTGAAATCAGATGGCACTCCCTGCAGTTGGGTTGTCATATAGCAACATTGACGAAACGCGCGCCCGAGTAATGCATCACTGCGCCCTGGACATCCTTGTTTCTAAGTTGTCGAGGTTGCCTCCAGATCAAAAGCCCCGGCTGAAGGCTAACTGTGATACTCCCCCCCCCCGCCCCCCCATTGCCTCCGCGTAGTTCCAGCGCGTCTACCTTGTTATGTCGTTCGCAAGATAGGGTTGGGATCGTGGAAAACACATCGGCAAGTGCATCCGCAAGCAATCCCGCTGGCAACGCAATGACGGCTTCCACTTCGTCGTCACTGGCAATATCAGTGTCCAGGGACAGTCGGTGTAGTAAGCGCCACGTCCGACACCCATCTGGTCTTCGCCGCAGTCGTCGTTGCCGTCTTCGACTACTTTGGGTATCTCGCGCGGTTGGATGCTGGCTTCCTTGTCAACTTCATGTTTTTTTCTTTTTGCGTGATCAGGGCGTCCGCTGGCAGTGCTGTGTCGGATGGAGTACGCGTCGGAAATTCGGGAATAGGGGGAGCACGCGGCCGCGCTCAATGGAGAGGGGAGGGGGGGGGGGGCGATCGTCAATCGAGTGCGAATATTCGCCACGCCGTTCGGTAAAGGTGCAGTGGAAGTGCATCCGATGGGTTGATCTTGAATTTACCAGCTTGTAGAATAATATTGTCGTCAAGATTCATTGTCACCCGTCTCGCACCATGGCCCCATTCACGGCCAATCTTTGGATGCCCATCGTAAGTTCGAGCTGCATTGTCCACCCTTGTGTGGGCGCTGAGGTGCGCGCCACTTGTATGCTTCTCCTTCGGTTTGAAAGAATCTCTGGTCGATTAGCCTTGCAAACATGAGAGCAACTGTTTAGTTTCGTCTTTCCGCCATCTGGGCGCCTTGGCCATGCCAGTCTAACACGTGCTCCGCGTGTCGTGCGGGCTCCCCTGCAACTTGGCATGTGCATCTCCGCGAGTTGGCCGGGATGCTCGCGTAGGTGGTCGCCACCTGCAGGTAGGAACCGCTGGGTACACTACTCAAACGGTCAAAATTCAGACCGATGCGGCAGCATCGCATACGCATGACTTGCTAACCCAAATCCTCAATGGCATCTCGCATGGGACCTTGTTCCAGAAGTGAACCGGAGGTCCCACAAGGACAATCGACATACGTAGAGCCCGAGCTTTAGTCATAAGATGGATACGTTGCTCATGTGGCACCGCCCGCGTTCCAGACAATCGACCATGCCAGTCAGAGGGCGTTGCCAGCCGCGGTAGTCGGTAACCCCCTGGGAGTAGTCCACCCAAGAACTGTGTACCAGTGGAGGTCATAACCTCTGCGTGGGTGGTACGAGCGCACATGTATCCTCGAGCTCGGAGTTCAGCGCAAGCTATTCGTGGATCACCGATAGCAAGGGCACGGGAGTCATAAAAATGTGATGAGCGTTAATTTGCTGCGGCGGCCACGTAGCCGGGTCCTCCGCTGTCCCTGGCGCGCGCAGCCGGCGTCTGGGAAGAAGTGCGCAGGTGTCCCCGCGCCCGACGACAGAACCTCAGCATTCGGTATGTCTGGGCAAGTGCGAGTGGCCGCGGCGCGCGCCTGCCCCCGCCACTCATTTTCAGGCGATGGGGGCGTCCACGCGCCTGTGCCATGCGCCGCTGCGCCACTGATCGAAGTGCAGATATCAAATTTCTCGGCAGCGTCGCTCGCTCCAACAGGTGCCCCTGCAGTGTTATGGGGCGGCGTCCACTTGCTGCCCTCTTGATAGATGGTGTGATAATAGACCTTCGCCTGCAATTTGCGCCAGGCGAAGTCCTGATCGGCAGGCGTAGGGGCATTCCCATGCGTCGTGTTCCTGCGATGCCATCGCGTAGGAAAGCGCCCCCTCGTTGATGGAGAAGCGGATGCCAATGGTGTCCTGGGACATCATGCACGCGCGGGCGTCGTTTGTAGCGGGCGCCCCCGCGCAGCTCGATGCAGGTCGCCCTGCAATCCGCTCTGCGTCGGCTGCCTCCATGACGAGCGTGGGCATGTCCTCGCGTTGGGGACTGGCTGCGACAGTAAAAGGCGTTGAGCCACGAGCCTCTGTTGCGACCCCATACTCGTCGACCTTGAGAGCCGGGCACGCTGAGGGCGCGTTCATCATGTCAAGTACCCTGGCGCCCTTAACAAGGAAAAACCTATACATCCCTGAGCCTGGGATGATCATCTTCTCGTGCCCCTGCTCAAGGATCCGGATTGCGCGCCTGTTGGACACGCCCCTTAATACCAGGATAGCAGGGCGATTCTCGCCGGAGCCTTCTGCCACATTGGCTGAACATGAACCCAGCCTGGCCATGTCGGGTTTCCCTGCAGAGTCGCCTCTCTCCCTGCATGCAATCTTGACACGCAGTGACTCGTCGCAGATGCAGGCTCCATGCCCCGCACCAAACACGTACTACCTCTTCGTCAGGTTCAGATACTTGACGTCGTGTCCGCGGGCGCATGGCACCCGCTCGAATGTTTGTGCAGTCTTTAGACACATTGTGCTGATGTTGCTGCCGATGTCCACTAGGACTGTCAGCATACCATATACTATGGTCCCACTGTTCGCTGCCAGGGCTAGCTCATGTCGTTCCCCGAATATCCCTGGCACGTCGGACAGCGTTGAGCCGCGCATGCCCTTACAGCGACTCTGTTCCAGCTCCCACTGGTCCCTTGTCAAGGACGTGAAGACGTTCATGCGCCCCCTGGCCTCCTCTTCTGTGATGGAATTATTCTGGCAGGTCCAAGCAGATGAGCACTCGTCGTACATGTGGGGATGCCTTGGAGAGAGCGGCGCGCCCTCAAAGGTATCGTCGTCGGCGCGCGCTGCAATCTGCCCATCCGCATTGACCATCAACACCGTATGCAGCATATCACGCTCAGGTATCGCACGGTGCCGCTGCGCGAGCTCGCCGGGCTTTCGGTTCTGCGCTGGCGCAGCGGGCGGCCACAGGGCATGCTGCCGCGTGGTGCTTGCAGCCATTGCGAGCTCCTTTCAGTGGCCTCTCCTTGCGCCTCAGCCACCGATCATTGGCAAGCAGCCCTGCTGGTGCTGCTGCGGCGCGTGTCCCTGCAGTATCTGCTGATTCGGCTACCAGGCAAAGGCGCATCGGTGGCAGGCGCTGTGACTGTTGGAACCTGCCCCACATTGAAGAATAAAGCAGGTTGCCCCGCTAATGTGGCTGGTGACCCGGCAGCAACCGCAGCGCCTGCCATCGTCGCCGTGACGCGCTTCAGCTCTTCACGGATATCTCTGAGCTCATTTGCCCCGCGGGGTATTTCTTCATGTCGACCCGTTGCGTTGTCATCTCCAGCAAGGGCATAGTCAAACTCAGCTGCGATGAGGCCTACACCTCTGCATATGGCGCGCCGTGCCTCGCCTGCGGCACCTTCCAGCGCGCCTGCCAGCTGCCGGTCCACATGTGCGTGAGCCACTCGATCCCAGCATTGTGCATGAAATGTGTGGCCACACTGAAGCCTCCACACCTTGTCGTGGTATGAAGTCGTCCAGGCATATGACACATTTGGTGAACTCACCATCGCTGATGATTGGTGGCGTTGTCGATGGCCTGATACGCGTCTGTCGCTCAATTGTGCTCTCCCATCTTGTCCTGAATCGGTGGGGCTGAAGGAGTCATTTGCTGCACCGCGGAAGTGATCTCATGGCTGCCAGTGCTGCTAAACTCATAGCGGGTTGCCCCGCAGGTGCAGGAGCAGCGGGCGCCCCCGCGCGATTCATCACGCGGCGTAGCTGTCGCTCCTGATTGCGGCGTTGGCGAGCCAGTTGCATTGAGCGATTGGCCTGCTGCGCCTCATGGATGGCCAGGATCTCAGGACGCAGCTCCCCCACGGACGATGGTGCCACTAGCTCAAGGCCATGGCGCGTAACCTCCTGGTCCACGGGGGCCGCCAGTCGTCCGTAGTGAGGCGCTTGGCCTGGTAGAACAGGTTCATGCTCAGCGCCGCGCGTCAGCTGGGACTGGTGGATATCATCCACCGTTGCCCGAAAGTACGGATTGTCCGGCTGAGTGCCAATCCTTGGGAGGCCAGTCTCCTCCTGAGCGTCGTAGTCAGGGAACATAAGGGCATCCATGGGTGGAACCGTTGGCGTTTCAGCGGCCGTTGGGTCGTGCGTCGGGCGCCTGAAGAATACTGGAACGCAACCGTATCGATGTAGGTGACCAGGTGGTGGGTTCGGATCTGGGACGCATCCCCAAGCAGGCGTCCAGCTCGCGCTCGGGAGGTCGATGCCGCCCCGCCGCGTGCTCTGCGTAGCCTCACGCATCTGCCTATGCATCCACTGCTGTTGCCCCAAGAGCCCCTCGGCCCTCTGGGCAGACTCATGGTCGGTAGTGGCAGGTTGCCCTGCAGAAGCACGTGGAGATGCAAATAGCGATGTCGCTTGCAAGGCCTCGTCGAGCTGAGGATCCATTCTGATACTGTGGAGCCTCGCCTGTAGAAGACTGTTAGTACTTTCGGCGCCCTGTGGAGTTCCAAATGGGGTCGCCGCTCTGCTCGTGAGTGAGAGCCACGCAGGTTGCCATGCAGGCGCGAACATCTGCCGCGCCTGGGTGCGCCACGGGTCGTTCGCACACAGTCCGTCGTTCGGCGTGATCCCGTTGGATGTCATACCAGACAGATCAGCACTCTGGGCTTGGATCCATGACCCATCCGAGCCTCCCGCAGGTGCCCCTGCGTGGCATGCCTCCTGCATCGTGAAATTAGAAGCATGTTCTACCTCTTGCGCAGGTGTCGACGCAGGCGCATTTAGGTAGCATGGAGTCCGCGGTGCCATCCATCCTCTCAATGTTGACGCATCGAAGGGACACTCATAGCAATCCGACGGAACATTAGGAGTTGCACGCAGGTTGCCCTGCTGGCTGTCTTCGATGCACAGAGGATTGAGCCACGCCTGCCCAGCTCGATCGTACATGCACTGGACACTGTTAGGCCTGATGCCGATGAGCTGAACAATGTGGCTTGGCGGGATCCTGCCGTCGCGGCCTGACGTCGTTATCGCGCCGTTGGCAGAGCGCCAATTCGGGGTGTTGTCGCGAAGTACATTCCTGAGGTTCACCATAATCAGCACTTCGGACTCTAATCGCAGGCCAGATTGGATCCACCCATCGCAGCGTAAGCATGGGCATCCGCGAATATGCTGCCAGCCTTTGTCCTTTGTGGTGTCCCCGCTGCGGCATGAAAAACAAACGTGGGGTGTGTTCGGGATATTCGCCCATTTTGCACCGTGAATGAAATAGCAGGGTGCTTCTGGCGCTGTCAGGTATGTCACCCGTGCGTATAAGAACTCTGGGCGTGTAATGCCTGGACTGCGATGCCCATTGCTAGGACGCAAGAAATACGTCATGTGGGTGTCACTGGTGAACTTGAGTTCATTCATCTAGAGCCTGCTCTTCTGCATATCTGAGGCGTCGATCATGCCGCAGAGGTCGAGCACCGCCAGTGCCTGATAGGCCCAGTGCCGGCCTCGAAGGCACATCTGAATGGCGCCCAGGTGGTGACGGTGCCAGGTCCCCCTGTCTGCGGGCGGCCAATTTTCCAGCGAGCCACCGAGTTCTACCCGACCGTCGTACCCGTCATATGAGGTGTCTCATCTGATGTACCGGTCGGAGAGCCCATCGTTGTGGAATGGCTTATGCCGCGTAGCAGTAGTGCGCCATTCCGAGCATTCGCGCTTGTCGGATTCGCCCAATAGCGACGAGCGGAGATGCTCATTTCGCAGAACTCGTTTGACATATCCCCTCTCGGATTGGTAGCTGAGGGCAGGTTCCTTCCGCAGAACATTGCAGACGCGCTGACGTGCAGGAGCTACGCCGCCAACGTGTACGGCGGCGCAGTCGACGTCACACTGCACCACTCTGTAGCGTTCAGACCTGTCAGAGGCAAAGGCCCCTGTGCGCTGGAAAGCTCTTCATCTGGTTAACAATGCCCAAGGTCCCCCAGCATCGCCTGCCTTCTTCGGGCAATTCCGGAGTAGCAGCGGGTTGCCCCGCAAGAGCAGCGGCAGGTTCATGAGGTAGCCTCGCCAGCTCAGGCGCCGCAGACGCTGCCGATGAGCTGGCGTTCCCAGATGCCTTTCCTTCTCACGGATGTCGCGGCATTGGCGCGCGCCCATAGTGGGGGCCGCTCCTGGTGCCCTTGAGGTAGTCTGCAACAGCTAAGCATCCGCGCCCCCATTTGATGCGGAAGCTCCTTTGGATGATCCATCCAGTGACGGCGCCCAGCCTGGTCCCCCATGGACAGGGCCAGTCGTCGGGCCGCGCTTGGGCGCCCTGTCACCATGGAACGCTGCTGCTGCTGCGGCCGCCGCGGGTCCTCTGGAATGCCCCCTGTACGCAGGCTTCCCCGCAGATCTTCGGGGCGCGTTGCTTCCGGGATCAGCGTTGGCCGCACCGGTACTTCCCTTGTGTTTGGCTGGTTGTTGGTCAGCTGCAGGTGACCTTGGCGTACTCGGAGTTGGGGGTAGATCAATATCCTTCCCTGAATTCTCCTGTGGGGGCTTCGGGTCCTTTGGCGGTTCTTCTGCGGGTATACCCGCTGGAGATGGTGCGTCGGGTTCCCCCGCCTCGGGGGCTTCTGGCTCGCCCCGTGAGGGCGGGTCGCTTGGCTTGAGAAGTGGCATGTTCTTGACATCGGCCCCAGTTTCGCAGCCAAGATCGCATTTGTCAGCGCTCGTTCTTCGCAGTGCTGGGGTTGTTATCCATCCTATTTCTCTGCAGTTGCAATGGGCTGCCGAAGCGGGGGCAAGATCCATGTCTGCTGTTACCCGTCTGGAGACGTCTATGTTTGTGATCGTCTTGTTGGAGCTGTCAGCCTCGTAGGCGCATTCCGACTCGGACTCAGAGTCGGACTCAGAAAGGGCGAAGACAGTAGGACCCACCGCTTCAGCAAGAGCCGGATTACCAGCTCCTTCATCGCCCTCTGACAGCCATGAGACGAAGAAGCGGGTTGCCCCGCACCTGGTGTCTCAGCCGGCTCTCCATAATTTTATCGATTGTATGATTGAGGCGGTGATTGGTGTCGAAGTGCTGCCGGAACCGCTCGATCCGCGTGGCCCCGCCCTCCGTAGTCGGCTGGTGCATCAGATTTGGTCAAGCATTCAACAAGAGAGTGATTGGCCGGATCCACGCTGCGACCCAGACCACCCCCATGAGACCAGGCCCACGGCGTTCACTCAAAATTGCACGGCCCCTTGACGGTCGCCCCGTCGGACACGCGGGCCTGTGGTCAGCAATATGTTCGCAAGGGCACCAGCGTGCATCTCGGTCTCTAATGGTTGCCCTCTTGAGGTCCCTTCTCTCAAGATTGGAGGCCGCCTTGGTGCCCGTGCCCCTGTTGGGGCGAACAATTCTGCCATCGTCGCCCCGTGCAACATTGCGGCGTGAGTGCCAGTGACGGATGTCATGTTCGGTCCAGCCATGGTCGGCCCAGTACTGCATCGCGTTGGGGGGTATATGCTGGCGGGCCAGCCAATGCTCCCCATGGCTGACAAGGCGCTGCACGCCTCGTGCTTCGGGCTCAGCTGGACGGCCCTCGATCTGAAGCGCCCCCCCCCCCCCCCCCCCGCGCGGGCGCCCTGTCTCGGTGGAGTCCATGGGGCCCTTGTGTCGGGAGAGCGAGGGCGCTGCGCGCCGTTGGGTCGAGCGCGCGAGCGCCCGCGATGGGAATGCCCAGTCTGCCAGGTTGATCTCATCGTGGCCAACATGGATCTCCTCGAAGAGCCCGTCGGCATGAAGGGGCATGCTGGCACTTGGATGCTCGGCGGCCGTGACATGGACAGCGGCAGTAGGGGTGTCTGCAGGGTCGGCGAATAGCGTCTCCCAGTCGACATACTGTATGTCCGAATCGGTTTGGGCCAAATGCACTGACGGACCCCTGCCCCTCCCATCGCCAGGGGGCATTCACGACGGAAATGTTGCGCGGCATGGCAGATGTCATTCCATGGTCTTACCATTGGCATCTTTCGGGTTGCCCCGACGTCCCTCACCCTTTCCTGAGGTGTGCCAGCGGCCTCTACCTGCCCCCAGGAATCGGTCTTCGTATTATGGTCAAGTAAGGGATGCCAGGAGTGCCAACATACCTCTGCCATGCAGTCGCCGTCGCTTGCCCTTGCCATTGCCTCGGCGCTTACCCTTCACCTTGGGCCCCCGTCGGATAGCGCGTCGTATCTTACGAACTGGCTTCTTCATAAGATGTTTCCAGTGGCGTTTATGTTTCTGGTATCCTAGGCATAGCTACTGTGCCTGTTGTTCTTCTGTGGGAAACGTAAGCATGTCGGAATAATCTAGGGCGGCCGTGTCGCCATCTGGTGACGTGCAGGTTTCGCTTCTAGAGTCATCGTCAAACTCAGCGGGTTGCCCCGCTGAGCCTACAAGGGTAATGTTTTGCGTGGGGGCCGCCGTTGCCGACGGCCCCTGATATCTAGCCCAGGAAGCTGCGACCCCGTAGGCGGACCACCACGGTGGGCTGATAAGGTGGTGGCCCCTGTCGGTTGTAGATCATGATTTCAGACGTTTGCAGCAGGTTGCCCCGCATTAGTCTCAGCATGGAAGGCTTCGGTACGGTGGCCATGGCTAAAGATACCACGATGTTGCCAGGGGTTCGCTCGGCGATGTGGGCATATGGCCTCATGCGTTCCAGTAGAGCATCGAAGTGTTGTCGATTTCTCTGCATGTGGTGGTTGAGTGGCTGTAGGAGCTGTTGTGCACGCGACGTCCCCACTCCTAACAACCCTGAACAGGATGACTGCCAGGATTTGGACGTTGGGGATGATAAAGCCTGCGGTCTCCGCCTCTTAACGGGCTATCTTGAAATGTGCTAATGTATGGTCGACCTGTTCTCCCGCATGGACGTGAAAATGAATGAGGGCCGTTCCCGGGTTGAGTTGGGGTTCCTCTTTTTCGTACTAAGGAGGAACATGATGTAGGTGACGCCATGAGAGTGGCGGCCACCAATATTGACGTTAAAATTGATAACTTACGGGGGTTCTCTCGTGGCCATGGTCCGCGCGGGGCCTCCCAAACCGCGCTGCAGTGCCGCAGCCTATTGGGAGAGGGGCATGTTGCTTTTGGTCACGTTGATCCAGGCATGTACCTCTCGAGCGAACTCGCGGAAACAAATGCCTGACTGGCAGGGTGCCAGCGGGGGCAGTTTTTTTTTTTTCTGCCGTCTACACCGCGCTGCATGTGCCCCACAGGAGGCAAACTATATTAATACCAACCCAGTGGCCCCGTAGGTCGTGGTCGGACATTCGTGGCTGGGGGCTGTGGTATTTTGCCGTAAGCCTGCGTGGAGGTGGAGGCGGCGCAATGTCGTACTGCATGTTGCCATGCATGGTGTGTTCGTCGAAGTTCCCAATTGGAGTAAGTGGGTGGACTTCAGAAGTGTAGTAGCGCAAGGAAGTAGGACTCTTGCAATATGCCTCCGCGAGAACGGAGGTAGCGCTGCAAGTGTCCTTGCCGTTGTGCGTAGTTATACACATTCCTCCGCGCAAACCCACTGCACCCTGATGTTCCACCATGTCAGTAGTCCACCAGATAGTGCCGTGGATGGTGAGGAGTCGGAGCAAGAGCTGACCACCATAGGCCAGCTCCGCTACCAAGTTTGAAAAGAGGTTGGAAGGCCCAACCAGCAGCTTCGACTCAGGCGAAGCCAATATCCAACTCTGTTGTACCGTAGTAGCGATAGTCCCAGAAGTAGGACATCGTCGCGGGAGCAACGGGCCATCTCAAGCGAAAATGTTTCGGTCTCGATCGCAAATAATGTGCGTCGAGATGAGGCACAGTCATATTTCGGCGGCCGGCCGCTTGAACACAAACGGCCGCGGACAAACGCTCGATATCTCTCGCCTTTGCCCAAGCTCCCTTCAGTAGTTCCTGGGGGTCCGGCGCAGATCCAATGAGCACCTCCGAAACATTATGATCAAACTGACTTGTCTTCTTCGACCGTGGGCGCCACTGTTCTCCCGGGGCTCCTCATTCGTTTTCAGGGGGTAACGAAGACGAAGGAGGCGCCATCGTCAAGGTCGCTCGCCACAGGATCACACAATCTTGGCGCATCGCCCAAGCAGCGCCGAAGGAAGTCACCACTGGGGGGGAGGGGGCGCCACCCCGCCGAGGGGGCCCACCAGCCGACCCCTCATGACCACCAAAGCCCCCCCAGATCATCCCAAAACGCAAATAATCGGAACATGCATCCCATCGGGCCGCATTTACTCTGGCCCCACTTGCGAGGGGCAGCGAGAAGGGGGGGACTCGCTCAGGGGGGAAAACAGCAACCTCGGTACTAGTACACTTCCCAATGATCGGCGATAGACCCCCAGTGGCAGAACCGCACGTTCCTGGGCGGGGTGGACTATCGGGTCCCCGTCGGCGATGAGCGTGCGATTGGGGGTCGACCCTCTGACCCTTGGACGACGCCAACCCGCGGTTGATGCATCACCCTGAGCCTACCCCCCACAAACGTTGCCCATGAACTCTGGCCCTATTTGGGAGGCCTGGGACCTCGGCACCCCAGAGGCCCACCCCTCGGGCACCAAAGAGAGACGGCGACGACGACGCGCGATACAAGACAGGTCTCGGCACCAGAGGACGGGGCCGAGAGCACAAGGGCCAACGACGGAGAGACAGAGAGGCAAGGCGCTCCAACGGCGCGTTGGTAGCACAGCGTAGCCAACTAATCAGCAAGTCGTGAGTCGTTACAGGCCCCAGTGTGCACCACTCAACATGTGCACGGTGCCAACGAACGGCGGGCAACAATACGGGGCCACGACATGGAAGCAAAAACCACGACGGCCAGAACGACGAGGATAACGATGATGTGAACGACGACGACAACGACACCGAGGACGGCGACGGAGTCGAAATCTTGAGGTGCTGCTGCTGTCGTTGCCGCCGCTCCTGCCTCTGCTGCTGCTCCTGCTGCTCCTGCTTCTCCTCCCCCTCCCGATCTTGGCAGTGCGCACAAGGGAGTGCCGCGAGGGGGGTGGCTTTCGGAGAAGGCCGGGGGGCTCTTAGAGGGCAGGGCCCTTCTCAGAAGGCCTGGGAAGCTGCTCAGGAGGCTTGAAAACACGGAGTGAGCAGGCCGCCCCCCTCGCGCCACCCCGCGGGGCGCGCCATCAAAATTCCCTTCCTCCATGCCCTGGAGGACTCCCAAGTGGAGCCGGTCAGAGCAGGTGGGGTCATACGGGGGGCTGGCCAGAGCAGGACGGCGTCGCTGAGCGGCGGCGCTCCACGACGAAGATCGGAGGACCGCAACGCATCGCGGATGCCTCGCCAATGCACCGGCGACGCCGGTGCAAAGGAGAAAGAAACCCAACTCGCGCCGCATCACCGATGCATCGGCTACGTGCTGCGATTATTCGATCCTATCTCTTCCCATGAAACTACCCCTGATGCTACGGATCAAATCGGAACTTTCGCCCTGTCAGGCCGCATCGGATCGTCGGGATGTCGGAACCAAATCGAATCGGGCCGACCAGAATTGACACCGAACGGGCTCTATCGGATCGAAATGGACCCTGAAGAAAAAGAGTCTGCTCTGGTCCGTGTTGGGCGGCAGGGACCTCGGCCAGGCGCCTTGCCATCGCTGGGACGTCCCTTCCCCATTCATTGCTTCGTTTCTGGTGTTCTTTTTCGCGGGATGGTCCAACATGCTCTTCGATGGTTGTCGCCGAGGAGATATGCACACGTCCGAGCGATGCCCAGGGGACAGACCCCTTGGCGGCCACTGCCCGACAAATCCCAACAAAGAGGGCCCGGAGTGTCCAGCAGACCGCACCCCTCGACCCCTGGATCCTCAACCAAAGACGCTCGAGGAACTCTGGCCTTCGGTGCCGCCGCCATGCGGCCTTATGACGCGCAACGGACATATCCGTATGAACACCATCGCGGTCTGGATACAGAGCCGCGACCCCGTGGATACGGGGCGGCGTTGCGAGGAAGCCCCGCGCGGAACGCATCCACAGGATCGGGACGGCGAGGCCGTGGATGCGTTAACATTTCTTGCCCACGACCGTCCATGAAGATGAGTGGTGGCGCCAAACTCAAACCCCAAGAGGCCACCGAGAGGCTTCAAGCACACACACACACACACACACCAAAACCGCCTCCAAGAGGCTGCCGAGAGGCCTTCCAAGAGATCTCCAGTCATCCCAGAGGCCTCTGACCTACAACCTAGGCGCTCTGGCGGAATCGGCCGAAGGCCATGCATTTCGCCGCCCTCTCGATTTATCGAAGGGGTGCCTTGCGTGCGAAGGCATTTGTCTGGTTCCCAAGGCCCTCCAACCCACCCCGCTGGCCGCGCAGAGAGACCAGAGAGTCCCACCAGCCCTCTGGGCGCAGGTGGTCTAACGATGTCTTCCTTTCCTCTTCCAAAAAGCCCTTCTTTCCCTTCGGGGAAGGCTTATCGCTGTCCCCTATTGATCTACACACCTCCCCCACCCAGCTGGCGGCCAACCCGGAACCATGCCAACCACATGAGGGCCCCTCCCCCCCCATCCCGGTCAAAAAACAATACAAAACGCACTCTGCCTCCACATTTTGAGCATGCGCGGCCATCCCGATGCGGCCCCCCACACTATCCCTGTCAAGGAAAATGCACAACACTACACTTTGGGGCAAAATCTAGAGTCATGTTCGTGAAGCCCGCGAGCACTTTGTATTGTTTTTGTCAGGAACGGCGGGGTGTCAGCAAATTTCCTGCTGTACGCAGGGCTGCCATCCCTGACAAAAAACAATACAACATGCACCTCGCGGCTAAATCTGGATCATGCGCGGCCACCCCGAGATCACTGTCAAGTGGTTTTCCGACAGAGACGGCGGGGGTGGTGGCACGTGGCCTGCTGTGCGCAGGCCCACCTGACACAATGATGGGCAGTGGTTTTCAATAAGGATGGTAGTGGCCGAGATGTTTCCCGATGTGTGCTGTCACGTGCGTGCGCAGGCGCACCTGACGCTCTCTGCACGTGCCTCGAACGTGGCGCACCTGGCGCGGCTGGAGTGTGCGGCACACCTGACGCACTCGGAGCACGTGGCGCATCTGGCGCACCAGGCGTGCCTGGCACGCTCGGGCCCCAGGGGTGCCTGGCGCGCGTGGCGCCCCTGGCACGCGTGGCGCGCCTCGCCCGAGCGTCGCGCACCTGGGGACAGCGTTGGTGCCCAGTAGCTGCCAATCCAAAGACGACCGCTCAACATGCTCAGGCTCGGGTGTTGATTTTATGTTGGGAGGGCGGGTGGGAGTGAGCTAAGGCGGCTTGCGGGCGGGTGGGTAGCTTGACCCCTCCCCCTCCCCCCTTCCCTGGACCTTGACGGGGGGGCGCGAGGTGTCAGAGAGTCCTTTTTCGCCCAAGATGGCTCCAAGAGGGCCTCAGAGAGCCCAAGATAGCCTCCAAGATCGCTCGAGATAGCTCAACGAGGCTCAAGATAGCTAACAACATGCCTCAGGACCTCCCCGAGAAACCAACATACTTCAACAACCTAATGACATGTACTGATTTTTGCATTTTCGCCTGTTCGCTTCCGATGCGTTTTGAGACCTCAAGTTGGCCCTCAAGGGCCCAAGAGGCCCCCAAGACTGCCCCAAGATGGCTCTGGAGGGGGGAGGGAAATCGAGGACCCCCCTCCTTTGACAGATGGTCTCCAGGATGGCCCCAGGAGGCGCTCCATAGCTCCCAAGACGGCCCCACGAGAGCCCCAAGAGAGTCCCAAGAGTGCCCCATGAGGGCCCCAAGACGCCCCAAAAGCGCCCTTAGAAGACCAAGACCCCCCAAAGAGCCCTAAGGGGGCCCCAAGATGCCCCAAAAGAGCCCTAAGAGGACCCCAACATCCCTCAGAAGGCCTCCGATGGTCCAAGATAGTTCCCAAGATGGCTCAACACCCTGCTTCCTCTCCTCTCCTTATACGCTCGGTTTCCCTATGCGTGTCTCTTCTCTTCATTTCCCGACAGCTCTCATGGCCAAGGCTTCTGAATGGGCTGGTGGGGATTCCCATACAGTAAACAATGTACATTGCATCTCCTCAAGATGGCCACGATGGTCTCCAAGACGGCACAGATGGTCCAAGATGGCCTCCAAGACTGTCCCAAGACGCCTTCAAGACTGCCAAGATGGCCCTAAGCCGGCCCAAGATGCCTTCCAGATTGCCCAAGAAGCCCCCAAGACGCCTCAATAGGGATCCAAGAGATCTCCAGGAAACCAATATCATAGATTTTCCGTAGGCTTACCAATGACTGTAGCGTTCCAAGCTTTCCTATTCCAACGTTCCAAGACGGCCCCATCGCCTTCCAAGATCGCCCCAAAACGGCCCGAGAGGCACCAAAAAGGCTCCAAAGATGGCCCAACATGACCAAAAACAACCCAAGAGGCCCCCAAGACGACCCCACAGACCCTGAAGACGACCCTAAAACATCGAAAGAAAACACATCGAAGGAAGGACCCACGACCTACGCAGATGAGAGGCCCCCAGGCAGCCAAGAAGCCCAGGACAGGAGACCCCCAAGAGACCTCAAAAGGCCCCGAAGAGGCCCCGAGACCCCAAGCGACTCCCAAAACGCCCTTGGGAAACACAAGACGGCCCTCCTCCTCCTCCTTGTCCCTCTCATCTTTCTTTCCATTCCTCCCGCAAGTGTTCCCGCAATGGGTTCCACAACGCCTAGGGGGACACACGCAATTAGTTCACCTTTGGCCACATCTGCGTTTCCAGAAGGGGGGAGGTGGTTCGCCGTAAGGGTCCTCGATAATCGATATGATACGTTTCGTGCCCACGACCTTCCCGAAGCGGAGCGATGGCGCGTCCTAGCGCCGCGCCCGCGGCTATCGACTCCAGCGGCACGCGCCCGGCTGCGGGGCCACCTCCCGGCTCCGTCCGCTGTTTGAACACATGCGATCGTGTGCGGCAGCCGGCCGAAAGCGAGGACAACCGCGGCCGTCGTCCATTAGAAGCCTCTCGAGTGGAGTTTGAGCAACTGGAGTCGGAGGATCGCGACGCATCCCCAACGCATCGACGATGCATTGGCGATGTATAAGCGACGTCGGCGCTGCATCGGCGGCCCCGGCGTGGAGAAAACCGGACTCCACATCGAACTGTATCGCCGATCCATCGCAGACGCGGTGCGAATATCCGACCCGCTTTTGGAAGTCTAGACCAATGTCCTCAATTATCCGCCGCCGCCCCTGCAGCGGTTGCGTGGCCATCCGCGGCGACTGCGCGCCCGAAAACCGATCGACCAGACAGCGAAAACGAGCCAAGTCGAAACTGACGGGCTGCGGACGGCCCAAAAAAACGCAGCGACACAACAACCGACCGAACTGGACGAACGCAGCCGAGCCGACCAAACCGCGGACACGTTTGGGTTGGCGCATATGAGTCCTCTGCTTATTCCATCAGTTCCGCCCCTTGGTAAACACCCCGCCCAGACGCACAGAGCCCAACGTGCAGATCTCTGTTTTTTGGCCAGGCCCATCCGTTTTGCTTTTCCTCCCTCCAAAACATGCAGCCACTAATGGGAGCAAGCGGTTGAAACAGACCTAGCTCGGCGAAAGACCCAACCATATGCAGTTGTGAATACCGCAATTGTGAATACCATCTTCGCCCGCGCTCCCAATGTGGCCACGGCTTCCCGCCAGAGCCCGACATGCTCAGGGACACGTTCGTGGCCGTCTTCGCGGGCGCCGACGACGACGAGGACGGCGTCCCTCTGACCGAGGAGCAGAAGCAGGAGAGGGTTCTGAGAGCCATGCGAGCCCTGCCACTGGGGCCTGCGGTGGAGCTCCCTACGGAGCCATGATCCTCGTGACGGGTGTGCCGACATGGCCCG
The DNA here is from genome assembly GCA_963575745.1 of Prorocentrum cordatum. Taxonomy (NCBI): domain Eukaryota; class Dinophyceae; order Prorocentrales; family Prorocentraceae; genus Prorocentrum; species Prorocentrum cordatum. Next base: position 194,592 of record CAUYUJ010014637.1, on the reverse strand, counting down.
AGGCCGCCATGCGAACACCGCCACTGGGGCATTTGCTAGAGCTGCCTATGGGGCCACGATCCTCGTGAGGGGTGTGCCGACATGGCCCGAAGCCGCCATGCGAACCTTGCGACTGGCACCTTCGGTGGAGCTCCCTATGGGGCCACGATCCTCGTGAGCGGTGTGCCGAAGTGGCCCGAGGCCGCCATGCGAACCCTGCCACTAGGGCCTGCGGTGGAGTTCCCTATGGGGCCACGATCCTCTTGAGGGGTGTACCGAAATGGCCCGAGGCCGCCATGCGGACCCTGCCACTGGGGCCTGCGGTGGAGCTCCATATGGGGCCACGATCCTCGTGAGGGGTGTGCCGACATTGGCCCGAGACCGCCATGGGAACCCTGCCACTGGGGCCTGCGTTGGAGCTCCCTATGGGGCCACGATCCTCGTGAGCGGTGTGCCGAAGTGGCCCGAGGCCGCCATGCGAACCCTGCCACTAGGGCCTGCGGTGGAGCTCCCTATGGGGCCACGATCCTCTTGAGGGGTGTGCCGAAATGGCCCGAGGCCGCCATGCGAACCCTGCCACTGGCGCCTTCGGTGGGGCTCCCTATGGGGCCACGATCCTCGTGAGGGGTGTGCCGACATTGGCCCGAGACCGCCATGGGGACCCTGCCACTGGGGCCTGCGTTGGAGCTCCCTATGGGGCCACGATCCTCGTGAGCGGTGTGCCGACATGACCCGAAGCCGCCATGCGAACCTTGCTATTGGCGCCTTCGGTGGGGCTCCCTATGGGGCCACGATCCTCGTGAGGGGTGTGCCGACATGGCCCGAGACCGCCATGGGGACCCTGCCACTGGGGCCTGCGTTGGAGCTCCCTATGGGGCCACGATCCTCGTGAGCGGTGTGCCGACATGACCCGAAGCCGCCATGCGAACCTTGCTATTGGCGCCTTCGGTGGGGCTCCCTATGGGGCCACGATCCTCGTGAGGGGTGTGCCGACATGGCCCGAGGCCGCCATGCGAACCCTGCCACGTGGGCCTTCGGTGGAGCTCCATATGGGACCACGAAACGCTGTGCTGGGTGGGTGAAACGCAAGGGGGAAGGAGAAGGGGGAGGAGGGAGGAGGGGGGGAAGGAGAGAGGGAGGGATAATGGAGGAGGGAGGAACGCGGGGCGCTGTTTCCTCACACCGAAGACCCGACACCACAAGACGGTTGGGAACACATCAGGAACAGACCATTCACAAAAATACTGTCGATTGACCTTCGTGCCCTCCAATGGCGGGGGGGCGGGGCAGGCAGACGGAGGGCGGACAATCTCGGGTTGTCTGGAAGCCGTTGGGGGGGCACGGCGGGCTGACAATGCAGGGCGGGTGGGTGGGTGGGGTGGGGACAATTCCGAACCGGGCAGGGCAAAGCAGCCTGACCGACGGGGTTGCCTGCGGCCAGCCCTGCGTGGAAATCAAAAACTCTGATCCAACATTCAGGGCGGGGAGGAACAATTCCGAGACGGACAGGCCAACGCAGCCTGACCGACAGAATGCGGATAATATCTGGCCGTCTGGGAAGGACCCCGTGGGCCATAGAAACTCCGAGGGTTTTGACACCCCCTTCTCCTCCTCCACCTCCTCCTTCTGGAATCATCTTCCGTTTCTTTCTGCGTCCAGCAGCTGCGAGAATGCAACGGCGACGCGGCGCTACCCTGGAATCGAGCGTTCGGAAACGCACGCGGGGAGGGGGGGGGAACGACTAGAAACAAAGTTGTCATCGCCGCAATTCCTGCGACAATGCGCGCGCTGCGTCTGCTGCCTTCCGCCTCTTCGACAGCGCCCCCCACGGCCCCATCCCCCTCCTCTCTCCGCAATCCCCCGCCGCCGCGGGCGATCGAGCGAGGGCAGGGGGGGCGAAAGGACACTCAGTTCCCGCGCGACGGCAGAAATGCACGGCGGCCGAATTCTATTAGTCTGCCCCACTTGTTCATTTTGGGCGCCCCCGGGGGGGGCGGTGTTCTTTTTGTGCGTTGGTTTGTTGTTCTTTATTCCCCCTTTTCAAAAATCGCCCGCCCCCGTTGCGGACTGAACTGGCGACGGAACGCGCCGATTCTGAATGGAAAAAGGGCGCGCCGCTGACTCACGCGCCTTAATCCATGTCTGCGCTTCCTCAAGCCTTCCATGGGCCTTCTTGAGATTCGCGCGGCAGCGCAGCTGAATGTCGTCGCCGCCGCCTCCGCTGCGTTCCTCCACCTTCGTTGCTTTCTCTGCCTGCATTCTCCAGGGCCAAAAGTGGATTTGTAGGGACCTGTCACATTTCGTCCGCTCGCCTGCCCCCTGGTTTTCCCCAGCGTTGGCTAGCAACCATAGCTGGGGAATCGTCGAGAACCCTGCGCGCGCGCACTCCGCGTGCCATGGGGCGAGACCTCGGCGGAATCGAGCTTCGCATGCGTCCGCCCTCTAACTCGCTCTTGACGCCGCGGGCAAGGCAAACTGCGATCATGCAGAGACGCTCGATGCGACTCCGCCGACCCTCCTGGCAGGGCGAGACCGCTGCGCGCGCGGGCATCGGAGGGCGCGAGGCCAAGCTTCCCAGAGGTCAGCCAGTCGAGCGCGACCACAGCGCGCTGCGCCAGCGAGCGCTCGGCGTACCTCAGCCGCCGCAGCGCCCGAGCCGCCAGGGCTAGGCGGGCCCGAGGGCCCCGGCGGAGCCTGAGGGGGGCCCGTGGCGGAGCGAAGGCCGCGACCGCGGAACGCACCTCCCTGCGGGGCCGCGACAGCATCGCTGGGATAGCACATTCCTACGGTCGCGACCTCGCCCAGACCAGGCACGCTTAGCAGCCGCGACGTCGTCGAGCTGATCGAGTCGTCGCGACCTCCGACCTCGGCAACCGCGCGCAGAGTGCGCGCGCCCCCCCCCTCGGGACCCACTGGCCTTCATGGAGGTGGCGTGCGGAGAAGCCTTGCGCCCCTTCGGTTTCGCCGCGGGCGAAGTCCCCGGCCGCGCGGACGCCGACGGGGCCCGTGCATTGCGCGCGCCCCGCCGCCCCCTCGGCATCCAGGCGCGATCGAAGGAAATCGGCCTCCTTCGCGTGATCGTCCTGCGCCGAGAGCCAGCGAGGGCCCGCCGCCGGAGAAACTCAACTGACCCCCCCATTCCGCGCGCGGGCGCGTCGCCTGCGCGGGCGGCGCCTCAGCCCCCGCGAGGGGCCGCGCGCCGTCGAGGTAGCCGCGGCCCCCCACCAGTCGTTGATGAACGCGCACTGGCAACTTACTCGGGTCTCCCCCACCCTGTCCGCGCCGCCGCTCTCGGGCGCAGCTCCGCGCTGAGCCGCGCGAGATGCGCGGGAATATCGCGCATCGCTACGCAAGCCCCCAGCGGGCTGCGTTCGCGAACGACAATATATGAAATTGCCGTTGGGGTGATCGCGGAAAGCTCCACCCCGAGAGTCCGTGCGAGGATCGCCCTCAGAAATGACCGCGTCTCTGATCCGTGCTGCGACGGGACTTGCTGCAATTCCCTGCGACGCGCGACGCCGCGCGTCGAGGAGCCGGCGGCCCCTCCCGTGGCCCCCGCAAGGGCGGTCGTACGTAGAGGGTCGCTGAGCGCCGCCAGCAGGGAATGCGTCGCCGCCCTCCGCTGGACGTGGCCCCCGCAGGGACGGCAACGCCAACTTCAAAATGGGCCCGGGAGCGCTGCCCACGCGGGGCTCGTCTCCCGCGGCGCGCCCCTCGGCGAAGCCGCCGACCCCGCCGGGCCAGGCGAGCTCTGGGGGCGCGGGGGGCGGCGGCGGGCTCAAGGGTGGCAGGAGCGGAGGGCGTGCGCCCCCAAGCTCGTTCTTCCCCCGAGCTGCGACCAGAGCAGACGGCGGCGCGGCGGCGCGGCTGCGGGCCCGCTGCGCGGGAGGGGGGGGGGGCGATTGGGCGAGCGTCGCCTGAAGGTCCTCCCGAGGGGTGCCCGCGCGCGCCTCCTCGTCGGCGAAAACCTGAGGCGCGTCGAGGCGGGCCTCCTGAAGGCTGTCGCGGGCCCCCCGGGGAGGAGCCGCTGGCTGGGCCGCGCGCGCAGCCATCAGACGCTGGATCCCCAAGTGGACCTCCGCGCGAGTCATCGGCGCTCCCCCGTCGAAAGCTGCCGCGACGGCCCACCCCGCCCGCGGGCGGGCCGTGCCCGCCCCAGGGCATTGGCTGCGCGCCTAGACGGCTTAAGGCGCCGCCGCGGGAGGCGCCTCCGGCAGCGGCGGGGCCCTCGCTGGAAGAGGAGGGAGGTTCTCGGCCTCGGCGTCGTCCTCTGGGCCGCCCGCCCCAAAAACGTCCGCGGACTGATGCTGGGCGGCCCTCTCTGCGCCCGGGGCGGCCTCGCCCCCCTCGGCGGGCGCCGCGCCGCGAAAGGCCGCGCGGCCCTCGCGGAGGGCGGAGGCCCCCGAAGGGCGTGGCCAATTCGCGATGCCACGCCGAGCAAAGGCAACCTGACCACCTGGAAGGGGTCAACCTGCAAATCCTTCCACATCCGCCGGAATGAGACTCTCGGCCGAAGGGAAGGGCCCAGGCAACGCCGGCCAGATGCCCCCCAGGCCGAGCGGCCAAAGGGATAGCGTCGCAGCTCACCTCGAGTTCGTCCAACCGCCAGCGGTCATAGGGAGTGGCCGACGGCGGAGTGAACGGGTGTAGGTCGGGCCAGACAGGCTCATCGGGGATAGCGAGTTCCCCCGCTGCAGAAGCAGCGGCTGCCACTGTTGGCGGCGCGCACGTGGCCCGCGGGCCGCCCGCAAGGCCGCAGGGGGTGGGTCAAGCGGGCGGGCTTCGCGAAAAGGCCTGCGCGCGCTCCTTGGCCCGCGCTTTTGGGCAGCATGCCAGGGCGCGCTGCGCGCCGCGACCGTTCCTGTCAGGGGCTCCAGAGGGCCGTCAGCCCCCACCCACTCCTTCGATGGCTGCCTGAGCAAACGCCTGCATAACACCGCCCGCCGAGGGGGAACCGCGCGGGGTTTGGGCCGAGATACTACAGAGCAACGAGACGCGACCGGGGACGGGACAATAAGAGAGAGCATGATGATACTGACGACGCCGATGCTGATTATGATGATGATGATGATGATGATGATGATGATGATGATGATGGTGATGATGGTGATGGTGATGGTGATGATGCTGATGATGATGATGCTGATGATGATGATGCAACTGATGATGCTTATGACGATGGTGCTGGTGATGATAGTGATGACGATGATGATGATGCTGATGATGAGGTTGATGCTGCCGATGATGATTATGGTGATGTTGATGCTGATGATGCTGATGGTGGTGATGTTGAGTATGGTGATGATGATGGTGATGACGACCATGGCGATGTTGATGATGGTGATGCTGATGCTGATGATGCCGATGATGCTGATGATGATGCTGTTGCCGATGGTGATGATGATGGTGATGGTGATAATGATGATGATGCTGCTGATGATGATGGTGATACTTATGGTGATGATGTTGGCGGTTGATGACCTGGAGACACCAAGTGTCACATGTGACGGCATCCCGTGCCTAGAACAGCGGCCACCTGCAATGCTGGCACAACAACAAGAACGTAGAAACCGATCCAATCAATCTGCGCAACCTTGACATTTGACGAAGCACATCCTTCGTCCGCCCCGACATTTGTAGGCGCCCCGGGGAATTCAAAAACAAGCACCCTCGTCGAAAACCACTGACGCTCGAAGATCCCCGTCCGCTCTGGCGCGCGTCCTCGCCGTCGGTTTCCATCACCTCCCTCGCGTCGCCGTCGCCGTGGCCATCACCGTCGTCGCCGCCGTCGCTCTCGTACCCGTCGCCGCCGCCGTCGCTGCCGCGTCGCCGTCGCTCCGCCACTCGGGCACACACCAGCATGGATTGCGGATTTGTGGACCTGGCGCGCTGGTGCCAGATCCACAGATCGTGGTAAAACACCCCCCGAAACATGAAGCCAGTGACGCCTGATCTGGCGAGGGAGCGCGGCGATTTCGCATTCTGGCGAACGAGCGCGGCGACTTCGTACGTGAGCGAGACATTTCGCTAAGCCCTTGGGCCCTTCTCAGGAACCCAAGTGCCGCGGCGCAGAGCCCAACCTTGAGAAGTCGCAGATCTCTGGGAACCACGTCGAGGACGAGCTGCGCTTCAGCGGAATGGCCCGACAACAATCCGCTCGCCTCACTCCATGCCTGCGTTTACGCGGGCACAGTTATCGTGCTACCGCAAGGAACGCTGAATAAGGAATGAAGGGGCGTTTCTGGCAACGGCGGGCCTAGGCCACAAACGGGTTCCACGACACAGATCGAAGGAGCGGCCCGAACACCCGAGCCCCTCCTGAGTCCAAAGCGGTCCTTATTTCAGCGTCTTGGCTGTAATCACCGCCGCCGCCGCGGGGCCGCCGGCCCTGGGCGAGATGCCCTCGCAGCCGCGCCTAGGGGCTGCCAGGAGGAAGCGGGCGCGGCCCGCAGCCGCCACGGCGCCGCGCGCGGCGAGGGGCCCTGCGGGAGCGCGCGCGTGCCGCGGGAGCACGAAGACGAAACCAGGACGAGGACAAATACGGATAAGGGTAAATCCAGAATATTTGAAATCCGGCGGCTCTGGAATGTCTCGGGCACCGCGGCCTTCTGAGAGCGTCCCGGAACGCTCTGAGAGCGTTCCCGAACGCTCTGGAACGGATTTATCATCGTCCTAGCTCCGCCCGAAGAATCCAGCCACGGCGGCGAGAAGTCTCGCGGAGGCCCCCCAGCAAGGCGAAAGAGATCCAAACAGCTCGATCATCGAACCGCAGACCTCGACCATTAACCAAGACTTCCGAAAGAGACCCAGCCGCGGCGACGATCCGGGCTGACGAAAGGGGCGGATAGCAAAAGGAGGGCTGGCGAATCAGCTCACGTAGCTGGGTTCCCAGCGCTTTGCAGCACCAGATGCGCCAGGGGCCAAAACCAGTTGCAAACAGCAGATTTCGTAACCCCCCGTTTTCTCAAATTCCCCCTTTCGTCCGACCAAGCACGAGAAGCCTAGCAGACCCACCCCAGCTCCCAAAAAAGGAAGGCACCGTCATCAACCTCGATCTTTTATCCTCAAGCCGCAGACCTCGATCCTCGAAAGCTGCCGCCGCCGTCGTTCTTCTACTCGTCGTCGTCGACATCGTCGTCGCCGTTTAGGTTGTCGTCGTTTCCGTCGTCGTCGTCGCCACTCCGCCGTCCTTCTCGACGGCGTCGACTTTGCCGTCGCCGTCGAGCCCGCCGCCGTCCCCCGTCGCCCGTCGTCGCCGTGGCCGCCGTCGCCACTGCCGTCGCCACTCCCGTCGTCAGTGCCGCCAGCGTCGTCTACGTCGTTGTTATCGCCGCCGTCATCGCCGCGTGCGTCGCCGCCGCCAGCGGCGACGTCGCCTTCGTGGTCGTCTTCGTCGTCCCCATCGTCGGTTTCGTCCCGCGGCACCGCCGTCCTGGCGCCCCGCGAGCGGCGCGGCCCGGGCGCAGTCGCAGCTGATACCTGGCCCCGCCGCGGCCGTGGCGCCCAGGCTGCCGCCAAGGCGCGCCGCCGCCATTCGCCTCCTGCGGGGTCTCCCTCCTCCGCATCTCGCCAGTCCCGCTTCAAGTTAACTTCCCCCCCCCCCTCGTGGTCCTCTTCCTCCCCCTCCACCCACGCCCTACTCCTCCTCGCACTCCTCCTTCGCCTCGCGCTCCTCCTTCTTCTCCTGGTGGGTGGTCCCTCCTTCACTTCCTCCCCCCCTCGCGCTACGCGGGCCATTGCGGCCACCGCGGCCGAATCAATCAATATTTCCCGGCCATCGGCGGTAAAACCGAAGCACTTGAAAGATTTCAACAGGGAGCCCGATGCCCGGCCAATAGCTCCCTGGAACAGGGAGACCTGAGCGTGGACGCCTTCTCTTCCAACACATGCTGCAGAGGTGGTTCCAGCTGCAGATGGAAAGCATCGAAACATCGCCGAATGAACGAAGTCGCGGCAGGTTAGAATTGTCCTCACAGACCCGAAGCGCACACCTCCCCAGACGCGTGCCCCCGCAGCGAGCTTGCCGATTGGGGGATCCTCAAAAACAACTGGAAGCAACCAGGGCCAATGGCATATACTGATACTTGGCACGCTCGGCCACGGTCATGGAGCCCCAGATCGGCGCGGCTCGCGCCAATCCCTCGCAAGTGTTCCAAGGCTCTCCCCTGAAAGGGGCACGAACAAACGTTGGACATCTGCGAAGAGGATCTCAATCTGGGGCGACGCGCTCCAAATATGTCGGTCAACCAGGAAGGTGTCGTCCGCGCTCGCGCGCAACATGTTATCCAGAACCTCGCGCATTCCTCAGCGCAGCAAGATGTGTGCAGCTAAAGCGAATCGAAGCGGGGACAACTGGCAACCATGGCGAACTCCACGAGTGATCCCGAACCCCTGCTGCCGATTCCCGCCCATGCCAAGCTCGAAGGTGCTGGAAGTGCACACGACCCTGATGAATCGTAGCAGCCAGTCGGGCAAGGAGAAAGGTCGGAAAACCTGCAGCATTAACTCGGGTTCGATCGCCGGGCAAGCCGCTAATGTAGCAACGCTGGCAGCGGCGACCAGCCCGAAGCGCAAGGGCGAATGAACAATGTTGCAAGATGCACGGCCGGGCATGAAGGCACGATTAATCATATTCGAATCGTGAAATCGGATTGTGTCGTCAAGTGCGTCGGATCGGGCTGCATCGGCACGTGATCCGAATCGAATCGCATCGGCCGTGCCAGGACGCTCAACAGCGCCAGGAAAGCATCGGGCCGCATCGGATCGCGGGAATACCGGAACCGAACGGGATCGGGCCGGCCAAAATCGGATTGATCGGATCGACATTTACCCTGCCATTAATTTTCAAATTCGGGTTTCTTGCGGCCGTTCGGGGCGATTCGGGTACATGTGAAACGCCGCCGGCGAGACGTAGCTACCGGAACGCATCCCGAGGTGGGAAATCCCCCTCGGAATCGACGAAAACATTCAAAACACCGATTATGCCCAGACCCTTGGGGACCACGTATCGGCGCTGGGCTGAGCGGGTAGGAGCCATGGAGCGCGGCGGTCTTGCATGGCATGTGCCTGGGTGCGATATCCTGCAGATGTGAACGGACGCTCACGGCGGCCGTCGCGCGCACAAGCGCACGCCACTCAGGGCTGCTCGAGCGAAGAAGCTGCTGGGCCCAGTGCAGAGCGGGGGACAACTTTTCGAACAGCAAAACGGGAGGACGGGCACCTCTGTCAGGATCAGCCAGCGTCGAATCGCAAAACCCGATCGGATCGGTGCGGTGATATCGAAATCCCAAGGGACCGCATCGAATCCCACCAGCCCTTTGGGCGTGAGTGGTTTAGAGAGCCCGCTCTGTTCTCAACCCTCCTTCCCCTTCGGGGAGGGGTTTACCCCTCCCCCTACCCCCTCCCCCTGGGCCTGGAGAGGTCCTTTCGCGGGTGGTCAGGGGGGTCCTTTTCGACTCCTGGGAGGGCTAAAAAACGGCACCCCTCACGAGGATTCTGGCCCCGACAGGGGGAGACCAGAAAAAATGCTCTCCTATTCTTTGAAGCCAAAATCATTGATTTTACTACGGTGTTGGCCCCATGAGGGGGCAGCGCTCATTACAGCTCCCCTCTTCCTTCAAGGCAAAATGATTGATTTTACGAAGGGTTTGGGTTCATTTTGCCCTTCTGAGGGGGCAGCGCTCATTGAAGCTCCCCTCTTCTTTGATCCATCCCCTCCAAGATGGCCCCAAGAAGCGCCCAGGAGGCACCAAGAGGCCCCAAGATGGCCCCAAGAGGCCCCCAGGAGGCCCCCCAGAGGCCTCCAAGAGGCCCCCAAGATGCCCTCAAGAGGCCCCCAAGAGGCCCCAAGAGGCTCCCCCGAGGCACCCAAGACGCTCCTGGAAGCCCCTGGGGCCGCCAAGAGGCCCCCAAGACGCCCCAAACGGCCTCCAAGAGGCTCCCAAGAGGCCCGAAGAGGCTCCCCCAAGGCACCCAAGACGCTCCTAGAAGCCCCTGGGGCCGCCAAGAGGCCCCCGAGACGCCCCAAAAGGGGACGAGGTGCCCGAACGCCTCACGCCACGAGGAACCCGAACGACTCACACCAGGACGAGGGGCCCGAACGACTCACACCACGAAAAGCCCGAACGACTCACACCAGAAGGAGGGGCCCGAACGACTCACACCAGGACGAGGCGCCCGAACGACTCACACCACGAGGAGCCCGAACGACTCACACCACGACGAGGGCCCCGAACGACTCACACCACGAGGAGCCCGAACGAGTCACACCAGGAGGAGGGGCCCGAACGACTCACACCAGGACGAGGGGCCCGAACAACTCACACCACGAGAAGCCCGAACGACTCACACCAGGACGAAGAGCCCGAACGACTCACACCACGAAGAGCCCGAACGACTCACACCAGGAAGAAGGGCCCGAACGACTCACACCAGGACGAGAAACCCCAAACGACTCAAACCACGAGGAACGTTTTCTCTTCCTCCTCCTCCGCCTCGTCCTTTTCCCGCTCCCACCACAAGGAGGATGTACAAGGAGGCGGGAGGAAGGAGGAACAAGGGAGATATGCGGGGGCAGGCGGAAACACGCCTGAAAAAAACACGACTGCCGGCATGCTTCGCAAGAGTTGCTGTTTTGAAATGGGCTGGTGGGGATACGCGAAGCGTAAAGAATTTGGTCCGTCATCGCACGGTTTTGGGAGCCTGGAAGCCCCAATCGCCCGAGGCACCCTCGGAGAAAAAAACGAGTCACGAAACCGTGCGGTCACCCCGAATCCCCACCAACTCACCACACCGCGTAGTCACCGCGCCGTTTGTGAAAACATGAAAAACGCCCCCCCCCCGCCCACACATGAGGAACTTTAGACCAATGGGGCCGTCACGCGACGTGCGAACTGAAAGCGGAAACTGCTCGACGGTCAGCCAACGACAACGCCGCGACATTCAATGCGATCGGCGCGCTGCTGCCATGCTCATTGGCGTTTGAACTTGGCGTTTCCTTGTGGCGGCCCATGCCCAAAATCATGGTGGACGTTCGCGCGCTCATGCCAGGGCAAAGACCAATGGGGGCGTCGGCACTTGGCGGCGCTGGCAAGAAACCCGCGCGGCGCCCGGGGCCCGCCCCGCACGGGCGCGCACTGGCGAACACAGAGATTAAGATCCACCCCGAAATAAAGTGAAGGCACTGGGCGAAAACAAATATTCCACACATCCCATATACAATCCATTTAAACTTTCCCGAAGCAAAACGTATTGCGCGGGAGGGCCCCGAAACGTTTAGATAAACAGAGAAACGCGCTTATATAAACACCAAAGAATTTTATATTGGACCAGTTGCCTCAAGAGAAACACCCCCGATCTAAACGTTTCCGCCAGCAGGGTCAGGAGGGGGCGACGGAGGCGGGAGCGGGAACCCTCGGCTGGGCCAGCGGCGCTGCCGCCCGAGGGACACCGCCGCCGTTGCCTCGAACTGCGAGCCGCGGCCGTGGCACGCGCCGCCGTGGGAATGCCGGCGCGGGCGCGGCCGCGTCGAGCGGGCCCAGGACGTCGCCGGGCGCGCGGGGCCCCCCTGCGGCAGCTGGCAATGGTCTCGCCGACGAGGCGCCTACACTTACGCCCATTCGCCGTAAATGCAAAACGCTGACATGTAAAATCCATATTCGTGAGGCTGGGGTCGGTTTCCCACTGTTCACTTTGGGCGCCCCCGCATCGCGGTTATCTTCGCGCCCTCGCGCAGCCCCCAGGAGAACAGCATCTCTCCGGCCCACACCACGAAGAGCCACCAGCTCCCCCCCTGCATCGTCTGGCCTGGCTGGGCCATCGTTGCTGGCGCCGGGGTGTTCAGAAGGCAAAGAGGGGCAATGAAGACGGGGTTAGCGAATCATCTGGTCGACCGGAAATTTCGACGGGAAAATGGGTACGATGCCCAACAACAAATACTTTCCAAAACCGACAGCGGCTGCTGTTAGGCAGGCGGCCTTCTGTATCAAATGGACAGCGCCCGCGGCTGTACCGACAGCGAACCCTGTTCAAAATTGGCAGGCACTGCTTTCAATCTTCACTCCCATTATTACAATACCCATGTCGATCGTCCCGAATCATCAACTACATACAGCTGGCTTCCTTGGCGCCTCCTGGCGCTGGAAGCGCCCATGTGTCAACGAATGCTCCCGGCGGCCCCCAGCGTGGCTGAAATCATCAGCATATAGCAAATGTCGTACACCCCTTTCCCCCAACCCCCCTTTCGTCCGACTAGATTATGGATGATTGCGACGGGATTCGGAATTGGCTCCTTGCCGGGACATCCGACGATGTGATGTGTTCATTCCGCAGCTCCCAGGAACTGTGGACCCCTTGCATTTTGGCAGTTTTTCGCCCCCGATCCACCTTTAATTACTCGGGGGCTCAAAGGAGCCAAGAGAAACGCCGAATTTGAACTGATCGATTGCCGGATATCTCAGTATCACGGGGCTTCTTCTTAACACACCTGTCGAAACCAAGCCATTCTTCGTAACTCTGGATTGGTGCTAGGAAAGGAGCTCCGCGACGCGCTGGTTACCAGGCTACCGAACGTCTAAAACAGCGCTGCACAGAAGGGCGCTGTACGCCATCGCACTGCCAGAATGCCTCGAGGGAACCGCCGTGATGAAAGAGCTGGAGGGGCTCCCTCACAGGCCCCTTGGAAGGCGCGAGGGGCCTCAAGAGACAGAGAACCTCCGCAGAAGACCGCCACCCCTCGCCCTGCGCCCCGCCCCCGAACCCGCCGAAGACGGGACTTTGGCGGGAGCCGACTCCCCGCCCCCCCCATGTCAGCTTTTCGAGCTGCGCCTGGCCCTGGTCACGAGGGCCTCCACCACCGCCCACAACAGCCGCCGAGACGACGACGACGCCGACGCCGACGACTGCTTCCCGCCGCAGACGCACGCTCGGTGCACGCGGGGCCCGCATGGCGGCAGAGGAGTCGGGGGCAGCCCCGACCCTCAGGAGGGGCAGCAACACTAAGACCAGGACCGTCGAATTCAACTCCCAGTCGAGGCTTCAAGCGGCTCGAACAGGTCTATATCGCGTGCGCCGAACAGGGGGGCCAGGAAGAGGGGGATCAGCGAATCATGGCCCGACGCATGTGCGCGGACGAGGGGGGGGGGGAGCACGGAGTGCTTCGAACGAAGAAAAGGGGCAATCGAATCTGGGAGACTCCATGTCCACGGCCATGACGTCCACCCCACCAAGTCCGCCGACCTCTTGCGGGTCCTCAGGCGTGTAAGATTGTTCCCCCCATAATCCCCCCCTGGGGACCCCAAACCTCGAATTTGACCCCCCCCCCGGGCCGCGCCAGGTTCCGGACAATGCGCGCCAACGGGGGGGGAACGCCTCAAAATGCTCCAAGAGGGCACCAAAACGCCCCCCCATGCGGCCCAAGAGGACCGCGAATCGTTGGAATATCGATCCCAGACGCCGGCGATGGTCCCCAGACGCTCTCCGCAGCCTCCACGACACCCCAAGGTGCCTCGAAGATGTGCCCCAACAGGGTCCCCAGACGCAAAAGTGGCCCCATTCCCTTCGTATAACATACGTTTTTAGAAAACTCGTTTTCCCGCCTGTCCGACGCTCCAAGACGGCCTATGACGCCCCCGAGGTCGCCCCAGGACGGGCCAAAAGGCCTCCAAGAGGGCCCCCACATTGCCCCAGCGGGCCTCCAGACGGCCCAAGCCGCACCCGACACGGCCCAAGGCCGCCTGAAAACGAGCCCGCGGGAGGGCCGGGAGGGGGACCACGATCCAAAAAGCAACCAAAAGGCCTTCAGGAGCTCCCAGGAGGTCCAAGAGGGCCGCGAATCGTTGGAATATCGACCCCAAACGCCGGCGATGGTCCCCAGACGCTCTCCGCAGCCTCCACGACACCCCAAGGTGCCCCGAAGATGTGCCCCCACAGGGTCCCCAGACGCAGAAATGGCCCCATTCCCGTTGTACAACGTGCATTTTAGCAAACTCGTTGTCCCGCCTGTCCGACGCTCCAAGACGACCTATGACGCCCCCGAGGTCGCCCCATGACGCCCAAAAAGGCCTCCAAGAGGGCCCCCACATTGCCCCAGCGGGCCTCCGGACGAGCCAAGACGCACCCGACACGGCCCAAGGCCGCCTGAAAACGAGCCCACCAGAGGGCCGGGAGGTCCCCCTAGACCCCCCAAGACAAACCCACGGGGCCCACAAAGGGGCCCCAAGAGACTCCAAAACGGCGCCCAAGAGGCCACCAAACTGCACTTTTCCTCCCCGTCCGCGACCTCCAGACTACGTCCTCCCGACTACAATATATGAGCCCTCTATTGTCGTCGTCGCCATCGTCGCCCTCTTCATCCCCGCACCCTACTCATCGCCCACTTCCTCCTCCTCCTCCTCCTCCCCCCCCTTTATCCTCATCCAACTCTCCCCTCCCCCCCCCCCCTCCCCGCATCGGCAGATGTTCCTGAAATGGTAGGAGGCCCCCGAAAGGCCAACCGCGAGATCCCGACCAACATCCTCTAACCCTCTACCGTCGTCGTCGTCGTCGTCGCCGTCCTCGCGCCCATCCCCTACTCAACCTTTTCCTCCTCCTCCCCGTCCTCCACCTCGTTCTCATCCTCCAACTACTCCTCCCTCCCCCCGTTTCGGCAGATGTACGAGACCTCGACACTGCGTGGCACTGCCCGCCAAAAGCCACCCATAACGAAGCGTAGACCTCAACCTACATACGAAAGGCCCCAGACCGACAACCCAGGCACGGTGGCGGGATGGGCCTGATAAACAGCATGCGACCCGGATTCATGATCAAAGCCGCGCGCGTTGGCATCGTTTCCGGACGGGCACCGGGGGGTGCGCGAAACTTCATGGATACTGATGCGGAAGGCCCACGGTCCGGCGGGCACGCCGCACAAGAAGAAAAATGAAGAAGATGAGTGCCCATGCCCGTTGATGAATGCGGATCTGCAGCCGAAAAGGTTATGCAAGAGAGAGCTCGAACGAAAAACAGATACAGAGAGAGAGAGAGAGACAGACGCACCGGCAGGAGAGCACGATGATTCAGGGCGTCCAGAGAGGAGCCGGGCGGCCCCCTACAAGGACACGGCCCCTGAAGGCCAGAGCGAGGAAGGTATCGGAACACCCTCATCTTTCACAGGCTTCGCGCCCCTCTCACCCAGTCCAGGGAGGCCCCGCCAGAGCGAGGATGGCACCCGAATACATCATTACTTCGCAGGTTCCGCGCCCCTCCCACCGCTGCGAAGCAGCCAAGCCAGACCGAGCGGAGCATCCGAATACCACGTTCTCCAACAATTTTCGCGCCCCTCCAACCCCATCCAGGGAGGCCCCGCCAAAGCGACGAGGACAACGGAATGCCATCGCATGCCCCGAGCTTCGTGCCTCTGCCACCCCTCCAGGGAAGCCCCGCCTAAGCGAGGACGGCATCGGCGCACCGCATCGTGTCCAAGGTTTCCCGCCTTCCCACCCCTCCAGGCAAGCCCCGCCGCAGCGAGTAGGGCATCGGAATTCCGCTTTATTCCACAGGTGTCGCGCCCCTCCCACCCCGTCCAAAGATGCCCCGCCAGATCGACGAGGGCATCGGAATACCTAGCATTTCATCGGTACAGCGCCCCTCCCGCCTCTCCAGGGATGCCCCAGCAGCGCGAGGATAGCAACGGAAAAAGTGATTCTGTCACGGGCGTCGCGCCCATCCCGCCCCTCCAACGAAACCCCGCCGGGGCGCGGACGCCGGATTACTTCGCAAGTTGCGTGCCCTTCCCAGCCCTCCAGGGAGGCCCCGCCAGAGCTAGGAGGATATCGGAACACAATATTCCCTCGCAGGTTTCGCGCCCCTCCCACCCCATCCAGCGAGGCCCCGAGCGAGGGCGGCATCGGCGTGCCGCATTATTTCGCAGGCTTCGCGCCTTCCCACCCCTCCAGGAAGGCCCCTAACTGCTGCTGTGTCCCGGGAGACCCCGCTGACCTCAGAACATCCTTGCGCGGGGCAATTCGCTCATGGGTGTTTCTTTCCTCGGGCGCAGCGGCCTTCAATCGAACTTCGATGAGCCGTCGCTGACGTCGCTGACATCCTTGGGTGCCCCCGGGAGCGCCCGGGAGCGCCCGGAAATCGCCGGGCGTCGCCCGACATCGCCGGAAATCGGCGGACCTCCGCTAAACAAAATCGGGAGCCGAGGATCGGGGCATTTAAGAATCTGTCAGCCCGTTTACCTTGAGGGGCGCAGGGCTGCTCGAGTTTTGGGGGGCACCACTACGTGCTCAAGGCACGGTGGCGGATAAACCGCACTGTTCTGTTCAGGAGCGACGGCGCTGGCATGGCCTGCGGTGGGCACTTGACCTACACACAGGTTGCCGCAGGAGTGTCACACAATGTCCTGCTCAGGAGCGACGGCGCCGCCGTGGCTAGCGGCAGCAATAACGATTCTGAGTGCGACTTCCCAAGCATTGTCGGCGACCTGACGCGCACGGAAGTTGCCGCTGGAATGTCCCACGGGGTGCTGCTCAGGAGCGACGGCGCCGCCGTGGCTACCGGCAATCATGGCGATGCTCAGTGCGACCTCCCAACCCTTGCCATGCGCTTGACCTACGCGCAGCTTGCCGCAGGAATGCCCCACAAGGTCCTGGTCAGATGTGACGGTGCCGCCGTGGCTAGCGGCAGCAATGGCGGTTCACAGTGCGACCCCCCAACCATCCTGGACGACCTGACCTATACGCACGTTGCCGCTGGAACGTCCGACGGGGCCCTACTCTGGAGCGACGGCGCCGCCGTGGCTTGCGGCAGCAATGGCGGTGTGACGTGCGACCTTCCAGCGCTGATGAAGAACCGCGTGCCTCTCGGAGTGGCCCGGACGTTTCCTCTCAGGAGCGATGGTGTCGGCGATGGTCGTCGTCAACCCCCGCGCCCGGCCCCCGCGAAACCAACACCCAACAGCTTGAACGTTTCCTGCTTCAGGGACAACGGGAAAAGCCTGGTTGGCGTTCCTGCGAATCGGAGGTATGCAGCAAAAAGCTGCGTGCCGCCGTTAGGAATTCCACCCATCCACAACAAATTGGGTCGGCGGATGCGGCGTCCGCCTAGAGAATCTTCGCCCCCCTCCTTGGCCGCCCCCGAGCGGTGTGGGGGAGGGGGCGCGTGAAAAGAATAATAGGGGGAAATTCGCCGGCCCAACGGGCCAGGGCGTGCTAAGATCTCCGGTAACTGGTTAACAGTATTAACAGTATTTCTAGTTCGCGCGCGCGGGGCGGCCCCTGGGGGTCCCCCGGCGAAAAGTACCCCGACCAACGCCCGGTCGCCGCCCGACCGCCGCCCGACCAAGTCTACTCAGAGATGGTTTTCCTTCTGGGTGCGGCCTCTCAGGCTCCCCAGAGCGCGCTCAGAGTGCCCCAAGAGGCCCCCAAGACTGCCCAAGAGGCCCCCGAGACGCCCAAAGAGCGCTCGAAGACGCCGAAGATGACCCCAAGACGGCCCAAAAGGCCCCCAAGACAGCCCAAGAGGCCTCCAAGACGCCCCAAGAGCCTTCCAAGAGGCCTCCGAAGAGAGCCCCAAGAGGCCAAAATCGTTGATTTTCATTGTTTTTTTCGATGTTTTTTGTGTTCTGGCTTTTTCGGCTTCCGGACGCTCCAAGACGGCCCAAGAGGCCCCCAAGACCGCTCCAAGACGGCCCACGAAGCTCCCAAGACGGCGCCGAAACGACCCAAGAGAGCCCTCAAGACGGCCCAAGTGCCGCCCAAGACGGACCAAGAGGCCCCAAGACGGGCCCAAGAGGGACTCAGGAGGGATACCGAGAACTCAAAAATGGAGCCCTCCGTCCCAGAAGGCGCCCAGGAGGTCCCAAAGAGGCCCCAAGAGGCCTCCAAGAGGCCCCAAGATGTCGCCAAGAGGCCCCAGGAGACTCCCAGGAGGCCCAAAAGAAGCCCCAGAAGGCTTCAAACATGTCTCCCAGGCGCCCCCGAACGGCCTCTCAACAGACCCCAAGAGGCCCCCCAAAGAAGCATCTTGACGACGACTCTATTTCGCCCCATCGAGAGACGACCCCCAGGGAACTGCTTCACCATCAAAACTCCCCACGCAACGCGTCCGAGCGACACCCGCCCCCAAGAGCGCAACATGGGCAACGAACACACAGACAAAAACCAGCGATGCCATATCACGGGCCGGCGGAATGAGCGAAGCGATTCAATGGAATCTGGGGAGACTCCATGGCCCTGGCCATGACATCTCCCCCACAAATACTTACTGTCCTCAACCCCCTCTTGGACGCCAACGACCTGGGCGGGGCGGATCTTCCCCCCCAAACAGCAAACGACATGATTTTCCTAACGCGTGGCCAGCTCTGGGAGCCGCACATCTGCGAAAGAAGGTATTGCAGGCATTCGCCCGAAACACAGTGTGCATATTTTGCTGAAGGTCTCACGCTCCCGAACCTGTCCCGAACAATGCCCACTATGATGCGCGTGGCGGCGGTGGCGAACATACAATGTCGTGGTCATGTTCCTGCCCCCCCCGACAAAGAGGTCCCGACCCATTCCCTGGGGCAACTTTTTCACCCCGGGTCCACTTCCAAAACGGGTTGCGAATGCGAAGATCGAGGAAAAACTGACAGACTGACCACATCGTGCCGCCCCCGATAGGGGGAGGCCAACCAGGGGCGGGAAGCGAGGAGGCGGAGGAGGGGGGAGGTGAGGAGGGTGACGGGAAGGAAAGTGCGGGGGGGAAAGAGGGGAGGCGGAGGAGGAGCAGGAGGAGGGGGATGACGAAAGCGGCAACGTCTGAAGTCTTTCATGCCGTGAGGAACCGGGGAACCGAGGAGGAGGAGCTCTGCAAGGAGGCGAACACCACCCACCCACGCCTACGACGGGACCCCCCCATGAGGCCTGCCCTCAGAGTCGCACGGTATTTCGCGCTCTGCCATAGCCACGACCAGCACTACGCCCAGCTGCCCCCGTTCCGTCTACCCGACCTCTGCATTATAATTGATGCAGGCCGCCGCACTCGCTGTTCACTGGCAGACGCGCCAGCTGGCGCGAGCTACCTACCAACCCTACACTCCCCGTCTCTGACGAACAGGCGACATCGCGACGACCCTCCCACTCCGACATCCGCAGGGTCGGCAGCGCTAGGCTACCATAAGCTACGGCCCGACCACTGCATCCACTTCGTCTACTCTTTGCATCACCCACGGCATCAAATGCGACGAGCTTCCACCCAGTGATAATCACTATGGATTCTCCTAGTTTGTTTTCATATCGCCACTGTTGCATGTTCGCGACAGGAAGGATCAGCTTCCTGTTCGGTCGGCCCACCTGGGCCACTCAACTCAATATGTCCATCCTGGCCGCCCACTTCCCCGGGGAGTCCCCGCCCACCACTGCCCGCCCCACTAAACCTTCGCTTCCTCTGGTGGAGATGCGGGGTCTGCAGTCACATGGGCGGGGAAAGGAAGGAGCGCTTGCTGGCGACTCCCACTCACTGCTCACGCCTGCCACTCCCTGTTCACTGCTCACGCCTGCCACTCGGCGGTCCCTGTTCACTGCTTACGCCTGCCACTCCCAACCCTTTGCGTGGCGACGATGTCTCCCGTCACCTGCCTAGCCTCCTTGTGCTCCGCATCCCATCAAGCATCAAACCTTCCATTGTCTCAGCTCAGCCTCCACCGCTTTAGCCGTCCCAGCGCTACCTCAGCCGCCACCGTGGAGTGTTGTGTGGGGAAGAGGGATAGCACTTGCCGACGGCCGCCCTGGCTTGGGCCAGGGCGACTGCGGCCCACAGCCGCGAGCCGCCCTCTGGACGCCACGCCCCGTCTTAGATGCCTACCGCTCAGCTTCCCCCCCCACCTGGCCTGCGTGCGCGCAGCCTCTCATCTGGCGCGAGGCTTCTCCCTGTCTCAGCATAGAGGCCAGGTGTAGTCATCCCAGCGCTACCTCAACCGGCACGGGGTCTACTGTCACCTTCGGGGAAGGGTTCGGCTTCAGACCTGTTGGGGGGATGCTGGGATGGGGAAGCATGCATCCCGTGGCCGCTTTTGCGGGATGGCCCGCGTCTCCCCACAGCCTGTTGACACCCCCGAACGACCTTCAATCTCACGCTCGGGAATCCTTCGCCTGCCTCGGTGGGGGCACCCTTGGTGGGACTGGGGTGCGTTTACGTGGGGTTGTCGTTGGGAGGAAAGTGTGGCCACGGCCACGTTCCTGCATGGCTTAATACATCACCTCTCCCACACTAGCCAGCCGTAAGCCTCTCTGCGAATCTCGAGATCCCACTCTACTCATATTCAGGTCGCCGCAGCCAAGCCGCGACATCCGACCTGCCACCTTGTCACACCTCCTTCTCTTTTAGTTATATGTTAGTCGCAGTCCTCCGTCGTCCCCATTTCCCCTCCCCTCCCTTGGGCTGCCCAGGGACATAGCTACCCCGCCCCTTGGGAATCCTCCGTATCCTTCGTGGTCCCTCCTTTTCTTTTGCAGACTCTTTAGTTTGATCCCCCCCAGGTGCAACTGTCCATGGGGGGGGGGCGGGGGGATGGAAGGCATACAGCACGGATACTCATGCCTACATCGCCAGCGCCAGGAGGAGGAGGAGGCGGAGAAGGAGGAGCAGGAGGAGGACGGCTCTGGGCTGTTTGGCGGGGCGAGCTGGCAGCCGCTCGCGCGGTGCGGTGCCGCGGACAGCGCGGCGCGCGAAGAAAGCGGCTACTGCGGAAGGGCCGGCCAGCCAGCCATTGCGTCGAGCATCGGGGGGCGTGCTGGGCCCCGCACGGGTGCCTTCGCCGCCTTCGGGGCCGCCTCCTCCTCCTCGCTCTTCGCTCCTGATTGCTCCTCGCTCCTCCTTCTGCTCTTCCTCCTCGCTCCTCCTCCTGCTCCATCCTTCTCGCCTCCTCGCCTGCCACCCCCCCCGCAGGTGCTGACTTTCGCGACACGCTAAAGGTCAGTGCAGCAGCGGTCAATAGCGAGTCGATCGACCATATTGAGTCGGAACGTGCATGGGAACGGGCCGCATCGGCACGAAGCCGACATCGAATCGGATCGGCCTCGCCAACATGAACAATAGCGACGCGCGGGTGTCTGGCCACATCAGATGGCAAGCACATCCGAACCGAACCAAATTGGGCTGGCGAGGATTGGATCGATCAGATTGAAACTGACCCTGCCCTTGATTTTCGGGTCATAACTCGGGAATATTGCCGCCGCTCGGGACGATTGGAGCACCCGCGTAACGCCCTTGGCGAGGCGCAGCCGCTGGAACGCATCCCGAGAAGGGACACTTTCCAACCGACGAACACCATTTGGGATCGGATCGATCCGATCGAATGGCATGCTGGCAGGATGGGCACCTCAGCCCGCCGGGCGGCTGGGCGACCGTGGGAGTTGAAGACCCTTGAGGGCCACGACCAAGGCCAACAGCGCCGCGGCATTCGCCTGCAGAGGACAAGCCGCGGGTTTGATCCACCGCAACTTCGGGCCGCGGCGGATCGGGCCGCGGCCCCCTCCGTCGAAAGAGATCGCCGGACCAGAACGATGTCATGATTCGGTTGGCTCAGGATCTGGTCCAGGAACTCCGGACTATCTGGCGGCCGTCGTTTAAGGGAGCCCGTGTGGGCCGATATGACTCTGGGAAATCCTGGAACTCTTGGAGGGCATCACTCTCATCACTGCTTGCTGCTGTGATATTCGCCCTCAAAGCGCAGCCTCCAGGCCGGAGCCTCCATGTTGTATTATGTTCGTTGCCTCAGTGGTAGCAGTAGCAGGGGGGGAGAGGGGGGGAGAGGGGGGAGGGAACCAACATCTGACTCAATCGATCTCACTACCAATCTCACTCAACGAGACACCACGGGACACCGCGGGACACCACGGGACACTTGTCGATCTCACTACCGATCTCACTATCGATCTTACTCAACGGGACACCACGGGACACCACGGGCCACCACGGGATACCACGGGACACCGCGGAACACCTCTCGATCTCACCATCGGTCTCACTATCGATCTCACCATCGATCTCACTCAACGGGACACCGTAGGACCCCACGGGACACAACGGGACACCGCGGGACACCTCGGGACACCACATCGATCTCAATATCGACCTCGCTATCGATCTCACTCAACGGGACACCATGGGACACCACGGGACACCCCGGGACACCGCGGGACACCGAGAGCCACCGCGGGACGGACGGACGGACGGGCGGGAGGGGGATAATCATTTGTCTTGACTTCGCCCTAGCAACGGCGGACACCACGGGACACCACGGGACACCACGGGACACCGCGGGACACTGCGGGTCACCGCCGGACGGGCGGGAGGGGGAGAATCATTTGTCTTGACTTCGCCCTAGCAACGGCGGGTTCATTCCTCTCGCGCGCCTACGCAGCTTGCGGACACCACGGGACACCACGGGACACCACGGGACACCGCGGGACACCGCGGGCCACCGCCGGACGGGCGGGAGGGGGAGAATCATTTGGCTTGACTTTGCCTTAGCAACGGAAGGTCCATTCCTCTCGCGCGCCACCGCAGCTTCGCTTCGCCCGCACGCACGGCACGGACAAAACGAAACGATTTCCCGGTTTGGGGTCTCCGTTCCACTGCGATCTCACCCCCAAGCCTCCGACTTGTCAGACTACAACATATCAAACATACTATCACCTACTGGGAGGTAACAGGGTTCACCGTAACATACCACATCAGGGCATACCCCAGTGCTTCTAGGATTGCGACCATTACGGCAATGGCTATACATACCATAATATATCAAGGTCTAACACACGCGAGCCGATCACAATGAAACAAGTCATAACATTACATAGCATCACGTATTAGACTGGAAACAATAAACAATCGCATACACTACAGCCGAACCGAACAGAGAACACTATCACACATACTACGCACCAGTATGGGAATTCTGTGTAGGGGAGGGAGAGAATGACAACTAAGTAAACACACGCATACAACAACATACATGTAGCAGACTGCAGTCCCATGGCACTGTTACTTTATGCGCAACATAACGCAACAGGAGTGCAATCTCATACTCAACATGCAAAGGCCGCATCTAATCACTGTCAACTAGAATGGAATTATGAACGCAACATCCGAAACCCATCTACTCTCATGTATAGCATACGACTGGACATACTACGTATGACACACACGGGCACAACCTACCATAATAAAACATAGGCCAGTCCATCACATAAACCAATACCGCTTAGTACTACATTATAAAATAAGGTTAATGGAACAGACCAAAGCAATAACACGTTGTACCAGAATGCTTTGAATTAGTACGACAAAACACAACGTCATTGTCTACGACCGAACACGGCTAAATAGCGTAGAAGCAAACTCATCCACGACATATGCATAGAGACATACCAAGCGCGAGGTGCGCGCCAAGGTCAGGCTGACAACGACCCAATGGACTACGTATCCAAGGTGGCAGGCGCATCGACGTAACGCTGGCGCGTCCAACGCATGACTTCACAAAGCACGATAGCGTATGACAGGATATAACACGATTGACTAGAACATAGTTAATTGAAGACCCGAATATCCAACAGCGACCGACTACCAGCGCACTACCAGATGCAACATGCGAACCGACGGAAGGCTGGCCAGAGCATGCATGGAAATAGCAAAACATAACCGAGCATTGCGTGGCGGTGTAAAATGCAGCAGCGACCGAGTAACGAAATCTTATGAAACTCGGCGTGCGCACCGTTGTCGTCGTCACCGCTTCCCCCTGTCCCTGTCCGAGGGCCCTCATGTTCAAGCGTTCCAGCCAAAGAGAAATCGAGCAACGTCGTGATCGAGTCGAAGGGAAGTCCCTTCCCTTTGATCCCTTCCTCGCAGAGGGGAGGGGCCCCGGGGGTTGTCACCCCCCCTCCGGTTGGTAATACACTTCACTGGCAGATGCTTAACCCTTCAGCTCCTAGCCTCCCAAAAGCCACTGGTTCCCCCTTCATGGTCGGCGGCATCAACCGCAAAGCCTTCACAATTGTGCATGCGTAATTGCTGCTATGTGTCTAAGGGGGGCACCACCCTTAAACGGCAGTGATGGCTCACACGATAAATAGACGCCGCCGACCCTTCGGCGTGTGGGAGACGTTGTCGTCGTCTTCGTCGTCGTCGTCGTCGCGAGTCCCAAAAAAAGGAACGAACCAAGAAAATAATGGAAGGGAAACGTAGTAGTTAAGTCGATTCCTTTACCTTTTTTCCTTTCCCTGCCGGGGGGAGGGGTACGGGGGGGGTCAAGACCCCCTCCCCGCCCGCAAGCCGTCGCGCTCACTCCCTCCCGCCCTCCCAACACATACGTAGCACCCCAGCCTGGCCCGAGCCTGAGCATATTCAGCAGTCGTCTTTGGATGGGCAGCTACTGGGGGCCAATCCGCCGCCGCCGCCGCCGCTTGCCGCCGCCGCCGCCGCCGCCGCCGCAGCCGCTGCCGCCGCCGCCGCCGCCGCCGCCGCCGCCGCCCCCCGCTGCCAAACCGCCGCCGCCGCCGCAGCCGCTGCCGCCACCGCCACCGCCGCCCCCCGCGCCCCGCCGCCGCAGCCGCTGCCGGCACCGCCACCGCCGCCGCCGCCAAGTGTACTATGTATTGTTTTCTGACAGGGATGGTGGGGGGGGGGCCGCGTCGGGTTGGCTGCGCATGTTCCGAATTTGGAGGCAGAGTGTGGTTCGCATTGTTTTTTACAAGGAATGGTGGGGGGGTGTTGTCATGGACCCTGGTTGGCCCCCAGTCGCCTGGGGGAGGGGGTGTTTATTAATAGGGAACAATGATAAATACGCGGGGTACGGGGGGGGGGTCCTGGGTCAGATTGCAGCTTTTTGGGTGTCCCGGCGGAGCCCGGGGAGTGGTTCCACCCGTGGACAGGGCATGTGAGGGATCCCTCTGTGAGGGAGGGCCCGCCCTGGTCCCGGCCCGCCCGGCCCCGGCTCCAGCCCTGCCCTGGCCCCAACCCCAGCTGTGACCTGCGTCCCGGCCCCCGCTGTGACCCCGGACCCCAGGCCCCGGACCCAGCCCCGGCCGGGGCCCGGGCCCCAGGGACCCTGGGGAGGGCCCTGGGGTCCCGGGCGAAGTCCCGCCTTGCACCAGCCGCAAGGCCTTCACAATATGCGAGCAACCCAGTAATTCAACAGAGGGGTGGTGCACCACTCCCCGAAACCAAAAATACCCACAGTGCCGTCCTAGAATACCAAGAATAGCAAGCCAAGCGTGCACATCAGATCAATTCATCTTGATCGTGTTGTTGGTAACGAATTGTCTCGAATCAAAATGTTGAATGCATGGCATTGCTTTCATGGTATTTTTGGAATTCTTGCTCCGGCCGCTGGGTTACTTCAGGTCCGCGCCCTTCAACGTGTGCCCCTCTTCCCTTTCCTTGTAATCCGCCTCGTCATCCTCACCTCGCGCCCAGGCTTTCGCGAAGTCTAGGTGGCGCTCGGCCCACCTAATGGTGAACGAGACAATGCTCGCAACAGACCTCGTGGCCTCTGCAACAAAGCAACACGGCAACTTTGTCCTGCTTAAATTGTCACTTCGAGAAGAGGTTATCGGCTGATGTTGATGTTGAGTCCTGGAGGACAGAAGAGATGGGCATGAACGCAAAACATGGGGAAGACACGGAATCGGGAAGATTGGAATGGGACGGGTAGGGGAGTGCGACGGGGTAATCAGGAAAGTAATGGCCGAGGACGGGCAGGAACGAGCGACGGTTGGCGCGGAGGGGCAGGGGAGGATGTTGAAGGCGTGGCTGGATGAAGAAGGGGGAAGAAGAGAAAGCAGGAATCTGGTTTGCTTCTCACTGCCCGCATTATTGCTGTTCCCCCCCCTCCCCTTGTGGTAAATCGGTTCATATCGATCTCGCCGCTGCCGAGAGCCAGTCAGGGCGCGCAGCCCAGGGCCCGCGGCCGCAGCCGAGCCGCGAGGCCCGCACGCGAGCCCCGCGGCCCCTGATCCCAGCTGACACGCCAGCGTCGGCCTCCGGTGCCGCGGCCTTCTGGCCAGCCGCCGCGCCCCCAGCAGCGCCTGGGGCGGCTGCGCTGACCAGCGTCGCGTCGCGCTCAGGAGCGGACGGGCGCAGAGGCTCGGCCGCCGCCCATGATGCCGATGTTCGACGGCGCCGCCCCTCCCCAACGGCGGGCTCGTGTCCTGAGGTCGGCGCTGGCTTCTGCCAGCGCGTGGATCTTTCAACCACCTCGGCAAAGGAAGGACAGCCCTTCTGCCCAGACCACGCAGCACGATCACTTCACACCCTGCGGGTGAGCTCCGAGAGCCGACCACCGCGTCGCCAACTTGCTCGCAGACCCCGCCAAGCTCGCGCACCTGCTACCTGCGTCGTCCCGACTGCGGGTCGCACCCCGCAGCGGCGCCTGCACCGCAGCCCGTCTGGACCGATGCTTCCAGCGCCGTGTCCAGGAAACTGTCCACCTCCAAGAGCCCGTGCAGAACCGACATCGAGATAAGAAAGCGGCTCGGCCTTGCGCGGGGCGTCTGCCGTGAACTGCCCGGGCGACGAACTGCGCACGCGTGGTGTACCACCCACCACATGACCTCCAACAATTGCACACTTACGAAGGAGAAGGGAGGAGGAGCGAAGCGTAGGAGAGGCGGGTTCGTCCACCTACTAGAAGGGAGGAGGAGGAGGACGAGGAAGAGGAATAGGCGGAGGAGGACGCTAGATGAGGAAAGGGGAGGGGGCTGGACGAAGGGAGGAGTAGGGGGTGAGGGTCAGGGAGGGAAGGGGAGAAGGACGAGGAGAGAACACGTTTCTTACTGACTATGCTGTGGAGGAGAATGAAAAACGAGACTGCCCATCAACTGAGCAATGCAGACGCAAGTCGCCTCCTAACTACAGACTACAGACAGAAAGCCCCAAAGGGCTTGACGACTTTGCGCCAATCGACTTGCGGGATCAAGCCAGATACATCGAAGTACATTCAGATACATCCACACACATACACATACATCGAAGAAAGTCCAGGGATACACTGTGAAACCTTGAGCAAATCGTGGAAGCTCCATCGCGAGTCGAGGGACAGCAGAAGTCATTAAGCCCCTAACAAGAAAAATGCTCCCAGGCTCTTACCTGGAATGGTCCTAAAGGGTCTACTCGAGGGCCCAAGCCACAAACGTCGTGCCCATTTGCCCTACGCCTCTGGACACGCTCCTAGTGCAAGATGGCGAATCAGAAAAGACACGGGGGAACTATCGATAATATTATTTCTGCCACCGGGACATCATTTGGAGAGGATGGTCAACGAATCTCGATGTCGACACCGACGCCCGCGCGTGAAACCCAATGTGCGTTGCTGCGTGACGCCCACGACAATTATTACTCGCCATCCTTTCGCGGACGAAGAACGGTTTAACATGACTTGCTCGCCATCGGGGACGCCTGTCACAGGGCGGCTGGGAAAACATAGACCTGCGGTGGTGGGCCAAGGTATAAACTTTCTAGCCGCCTTGAAGTAGTCGTTCCTGATGGCGGAACACATTAACTTATACTTCTACCGTTCGCCGACAACATCATACACGACGATCAACGTCGATCATGCCCACGGCCTCGCCACCTCGCGGCCCCCCTGGCTGGGGAGCCGCGGGCGCCACCACAGCCGGTCGCAAGGCCACGCGCACGGGTCGGTCGCCGCCGCAAGGGCGCCGCGCTCACCGCCTCGAGAAGATCGCCTGGCGGGGGCGGCGGCGCTCTGGAGGGGCCCGGGCGCCAGGCAGAGGTTGTCAGCGCGCCAAGGGAGGAAGCCCTCACGTCTTCTGATAAACTGTTTTCGAAGAAGGTTTGGCGGCCCCGAAGAGAGGGCCCGGAGCCGCGATCCCACCCGCGAGAAGATCTAGGTGGCCCCAAAGCTGTGCGGTGACAGACCGTGCGGTGACCTCGAGATCCGCAAAGACCTCACCGCACGGTCCGTCACCGCATCGGTTTGGGACACCGGAGGCCCCAGTAGCCCGAGACGTCCTTAGAGAACGGCCCCAATCACAAAACCGTGCCCTCACCCCGAATCCCCACTGACTCACCACACGGTGTGGGCACCGCACCGTCCGGGGGCCTCCGAAGATCTCCTGGCGGGGGCAGCGGCGTCTGGGAGGGGCGCGGGCGCCGAAAGGCTCGGGCCGCGAAGCCGGCAGTACCGACCAGCATCGGGCCTGTGTGCCGGATCGACCACGATCGGCACGGAGCTGAAGTCGGATCGGAGCGGCCGCGCCAGGATGCACACCGCTGCCCATGTCAGCATCGTGCCGCATCGGGTCGTTGGACTACGTGGCATGAGAAGAACGGGCCCTGAAGGAAACGAGAGCTGCACACCCAGGCTTTGTCCCCAGAGCCATCCTCACTGCTGTTTTGCAGTCCCGGGGCCCGTGGAGGACCCAGGGAGCCCGAAAACGGCGAAACCATTGTCAGGACCCATTTCCCTCGAAACCTTTTTGCCTTATGATGAAACAGCAAATATACTTGGATCCAGCTGGCCCAACATCGATATCGAACCGGACCGAAATAGGCCGCTGTCAGGTCGGCCGCGATTGGCCGTCGTGCTCGCCGCCTCGGCAAGATCCTGTTATAAGGGATCTGCAGAGGGCTTCGCGGGCCTGGTCCCTCGGGCGCCCTCCAGACACCGGTAGCAGACAAGGATAAATGTGCATGGGGATACATATCGGGAGTCTCTGAGAACTGGCGGGTCTGGAGGATGCATCGGGCGCCGCGGCCGTCCCAGAGCCTTCCGGAACGCTGTAGGGCGATTCATCCTCATCCTAGGCCTGCCTGACCTCCTCGCCGCGGCCGCCACGGCCAGCCGGCCGACGCGCTGCCGCAGGCGGTCCCACGGGCCCGCCTGGGCCCCACGGCCTTCACCGACGGCTGGGCGACACCGCAAGCGGGCCCAGGGCAAAGCTCAGCCCCGCTCGCGGGCTAGCACAGATACGGCCCCCGAGGCTGCAGAAGGAGGCGGAGGAGCCAGTCCCCGCCCCCACCCCAGAAGGCGAAAGCGGGAGGAAGGAACCCACGCAAGGCTCCCCGGCGCCTGGGAGGCCCTCAGCAGCGGCACAGCCCGATCCTGGCTGAGGAGGCCGGAGCCTGACAACATGCCGGTGGACAAGTGGGTCGCCAGCATCTGCAAAAACAGGTGCCTGACCTCCTCGCCCCCTCTGCGGCGTCTGAGTTGAGCAATCTAGGGCATGGACTCTTGACAACGAACATACATAACATCAACATGATTACATTTGAAAACACAAGCTGGAACTCTAAGCGGAACGACGCTGGAAGTAGTGGTGAAGCCGGAGATGTTGCTGACCAGGAGCTGGGCAGGAGCTTGTGTGGAGCTGGACCTCAGCTGGAGCTTCGCCTGGACTGGACCTGTAGCTCGAGCTGAGCAGGAGCGAAGCTGGAGCTGAGCTGGAGCTGGAGCTGGACATGGAAGTGGAGCGAACCTGGATCTAGATCTGGTGTAGCTGGGGCTGGTGCTGTGGCTGGTGGAACGCTGGAGCTGGGTCTGGAGCCGGGGTTGACGCTGAACCCAGGCTGGGGCTGAATCTGGAGTTTGGAAGGAGATCGGCTGGGGCTATAGCTGCAACTGGCCGGCTGGAGCGAAGTTGGAACTGAGGTTGGAGCTTGGGCTGGAGCTCGAGTTGGAGCTGAGGAGCAGCTGTACCTGGAGCTCGGGCTGGGGGCAGAGCTGGAGTGCGAGCTGGGCTGGGGCAGGTGGATCTGGGCTGGAGTTGGTGCTGGGGACGCTGGAACTGGGTTTGGGACTGTAGCGGAGCTGGAGCTGGAGTTGTGGCTGGAGCTGGGGATGGAGCTCGAGCTGGGGCTGGAGCTGGGAATGGACCTCGAGCCTGAAGCTCGAGCTGGGTGTGCGCCCGGAGCAGGACCTGAAGGTGGGCTGGAGCTAGAGCTGAATATGGGGCAGGATAGAAGTTGGGGCTGAACCGAAGCTGGAGGTGGGTTAGAACTAGGTATGGGGCTGGAGCGAAGCTGGAGCTCGAGCTGGAGCCTGACCGCATTGGCTTCGGACGCTCGAAGTCAAACCCGGGAGTGGAGTCCTGGTAGCTGGGGGCGCAGAAAAACACCAAAAGGCTGGATGATTGGCTCCAGATGATTCAAATCAGTTCTCGAAGTCAGGCCTCGGAGTGGGCTTCTGGCAGCCCCTTGGGCCCCTTCCCTTGATCCCGTCCTCGGCGGTGGGGGGGCAGTCCCGGGGGTGATCCCGAGATGTCTTCCCCTCCCCTCCCCCACCGAGTAGACGCCCGGGGAATACCCAAGGAGAGGTTTTGGATGACTCCTTTTTCCCAACCCTCCTGCGTTGGGTTCTCGTTTTGAATAGAGCACTGCTCGCGCGTCTCCTTCCCACCCCCTCCCGTCCCTCTCTCCCCCCCTGCCTTTCGCCTCGCTCGTCGCTGCGTGCCAGCTGGGGGGCTGCGATCTGTGAAACAGTCGCCACTTTCGAAGCCTGCTGGGGGGCCCAGCACAGAGGGTACCCACGGCGGACTCAAATGTGACCTCGCCATCCCTGGGGGGCTGCGATCTGTGAAACTGTCGCCACTTTCGAGGCCTGCTTGCGGGGCCCAGCACAGTGGGTACCCACGGCGGACTCAAATGGGACCTCGCCATCCCTGGGGGGCTGCGATCTGTGAAACTGTCGCCACTTTCGCGGCCTGCTGGGGGGCCCAGCACAGTGGGTACCCACGGCGGATTCAAATGGGACCTCGCCATCCCTGGGGGGCTGCGATCTGTGAAACTGTCGCCACTTTCGAACTGCTGGGGGGCCCAGCACAGTGGGTACCCACGGCGGACTCAAATTAGACCTCGCCATCCCTGGGGGCTGCGATCTGTGAAACTGTCGCCACTTTCGAGGCCTGCTGGGGGGCCCAGCACAGTGGGTACCCACGGCGGACTCAAATAGACCTCGCCATCCCTGGGGGGCTGCGATCTGTGAAACTGTCGCCACTTTCGAGGCCTGCTGGGGGGCCCAGCACAGTGACGCCACGGGCGGATTCAAATTAGACCTCGCCATCCCTGGGGGGCTGCGATCTGTGAAACTGTCGCCACTTTCGAGGCCTGCTGGGGGGCCCAGCACAGTGGGCACCCCATGCGATTCAAATTAGACCTCGCCATCCCTGGGGGGCTGCGATCTGTGAAACTGTCGCCACTTTCGAGGCCTGCTGGGGGGCCCAGCACAGTGGGTACCCACCGCAGATTCAAATTAGACCTCGCCATCCCTGGGGGGCTGCGATCTGTGAAACTGTCGCCACTTTCGAGGCCTGCTGGGGGGCCCACAGCCACACGCAGCTTCAAATTAGACCTCGCCATCCCTGGGGGGGCTGCGATCTGTGAAACTGTCGCCACTTTCGAGGGCTGCTGAGGGGCCCAGCACAGTGGGTACCCATTGCAGATTCAAATTAGACCTCGCCATCCCTGGGGGGGGGGCTGCGATCTGTGAAATTGTCGCCGCTTTCGAGGCCTGCTGGAGGGCCCAGCACAGTGAGCACCCACCGCAGATTCAAATTAGACCTCGCCATCCCTGGGGGCTGTGATCTGTAAAACTGTCGCCACTTTCGAGGCCTGCTGGGGGCCCAGCACAGTGGGTGGATTCAAATTAGACCTCGCCATCCCTGGGGGGCTGCGATCTGTGAAACTGTCGCCACTTTCGAGGCCTGCAGGCCCAGCACAGTACCCACCGCAGATTCAAATTAGACCTCGCCATCCCTGGGGGGCTGCGATCTGTGAAACTGTCGCCACTTTCGAGGCCTGCTGGGGGGCCCAGCACAGTGACCCACCGCGGATTCAAATTAGACCTCGCCATCCCTGGGGGGCTGCGATCTGTGAAACTGTCGCCACTTTCGAGGCCTGCTGGGGGGCCCAGCACAGTGGGTACCCACGCGGACTCAAATAGACCTCGCCATCCCTGGGGGGCTGCGATCTGTGAAACTGTCGCCACTTTCGAGGCCTGCTGGGGGGCCCAGCACAGTACCCACCGCAGATTCAAATTAGACCTCGCCATCCCTGGGGGGCTGCGATCTGTGAAACTGTCGCCACTTTCGAGGCCTGCTTGCGGGGCCCAGCACAGTGGGTACCCACACGCAGATTCAAATTAGACCTCGCCATCCCTGGGGGGCTGCGATCTGTGAAACTGTCGCCACTTTCGAGGCCTGCTGGGGGGCCCAGCACAGTGACGCCACACGCAGATTCAAATTAGACCTCGCCATCCCTGGGGGGCTGCGATCTGTGAAACTGTCGCCACTTTCGAGGCCTGCTTGCGGGGCCCAGCACAGTGACGCCTCCCAAGTAGCTTACACATCAAGTTGATTGTCCATACAGTTTCGGCCACTGGTGCAAATGGGTTGGGTACGTCACAAGGTAATTCGTTCCTCCTCGAGCCTGTTTGGCCTTGTTGCGCCAACGGAACTCCACGACGCTCAAGAGGACACCGAGGCGGCCCCTGAAGCCTCCAAGACGGTTCAAGAAAGCCTCAGTTGGACCCCCCAACTTGCGTGGTGGTGTGCTATCATGCTGATCGCGCCTGGCGGACGTCATTTGTTTTCCATGGCAAGGCTGCGCACACGTGCGCTCCCAGGATTGCTCTGGCGCCTGCTTGTCGGGATGGCGACGATGGCAAACGATGGTCAGGCCTATGATTCCCGACAATTCCCAACCATCCTGTGGTGTTGGGTCCTGGTTTTGAAGAGACAGTCCCCGCGTTCCTCCTTCCTTCCCTCCCCCTCCTTGGGGTGTCCGCATGCGGTTCCCCCACCCTGGGCAGCGTTTCGTAACCCCATAGGGAGCTCCACCGTAGGCCCAAGTGGGGGTGCCCGCATGCGGTTCCCCCACCCAAAGCAGCGTTTCGTGGACCCATAGAGAACTCCACCGTAGGCCCAAGTGGGGGTGTCCGCATGCGGTTCCCCCACCCAGGGCAACGTTTTGTGGCCTCATAGGGAGCTCCACCGTAGGCCCAAGTGGGGGTGTCCGCATGCGGTTCCCCCACCCAAGGCAGCGTTTCGTGGCCCCATAGGGAGCTCCACCGTAGGCCCAAGTGGGGGTGTTCGCATGCGGTTCCCCCACCCAGGGCAGCGTTTCGTGGCCCCATAAGGAGCTGCACCGTAGGCCCAAGTGGGGGTGTCCGCATGCGGTTCCCCCATCCAGGGTAGCGTTTCGTGGCCCCATAGGCCCATAGGGAGCTCCACTGTAGGCTCCAGTGGGGGTGTCCGCATGCGGTTCCCCCACCCAGGGCAGCGTTTCGCAGCTCCATGGGGAGCTCCACCGAAGGCCCCAGTGGGGGTGTTCGCATGCGGTTCCCCCACCCAGGGCAGCGTTTCGTGGCCCCAGAGGGAGCTCCGCCGATGGCCCCAGTGGCTGCTCTCGCACGCGGTTCCTTCACCCAGGGCAGCGTTTCGTGGCCTCATAGGGAGCTCCACCGAAGGCCCCAGTGGCTGCTCTCGCATGCGGTCCCCCCGCCCAGGGCAGCGCTTCGTGGCCCCATAGGGAGCTCCACCGAGGGCCCCAGTGGCGCAGTTCGCATGCGGTTCCCCCACCCTGGGCAGCGGCTCGTGGCCCCATAGGGAGCTCCACCGAAGGCCCCAGTGGCGCAGTTCGCATGCGGTTCCCCCGCCCAGGGCAGCGTTTCGTGGCCCCATAGGGAGCTCCACCGAAGGCCCCAGTGGCGCAGGTCGCATGTGGTTCCCTTACCCGGGGCAGCGTTTCGTGGCCCCATGGGGGGCTCCACCGAAGGCCTCAGTGGCGCAGTTCGCATGCGTCCCCCCACCCAGGGCAGCGCTTTGTGGCCACATAGGGAGCTCCACCGAAGGCCCCAGTGGCGCAGTTCGCATGCGGTTCCCCTGCCCAGGGCAGCGCTTCGTGGCCCCATAGGGAGCTCCACCGAAGGCCCGCCCCAATGGCGCAGTTCGCATGCGGTTCCCTTACCCAAGGCAGCGTTTCGTGGCCCCATAGGGAGCACCACCGAAAGCGGCACCCACAACGCGTTACGAACAATTGCTCATGGTTGGGGCCTTCTCAAAGATAATTGTTTTTTTTTGTCCGGAAGGGTTACGACCGCTACTTCCCCCCGTGGACGGTGGGACTCTTTGGAAAAAACAAAGGGGCTCTGAAGATTTCACCGTTCGGGCCTACGTTTTCTGCATTCCCACGCTTCAAACAGTCAGTCCACAAAGCGGCCCCTGTGATTTCCCCAAGGCGGCCCAAGGGGTCCCACATCATTGGATGGCCCAACAAAAAGGCCCCCAGGCGGATCAAGATGAGCCCAACAGGGGGAACGCTCCCTCCCATTTCGAGGCCTCCGCCCTGGGAGGACCCCCGAAACAAACAACACGCACTCCCGACAGCCCCCCGAAAAGCCCACCGAAACCGCCAAGAAGCACTCGAGAGGCCTCAGAAAGGCCTCCTCCTCTCCCATCACATCCCGCCTCTTATATTGTTGCTGATCAATGTCAGAGATGGCAGAGCTGGCCGTGAAGCCTTTGCAAGCACCCTTGGGAGTGGGCTTCTGACAGCACGACAAGCAAACTAGGTAAATGTACCACCCAGACGATCAACATCAGGCGCGGGAAACAAATATATGGCAACACGATGTTGCGACCAACTCCACCCGGATACAATAGGTCTGCTGACACGGTGTGGCGACTGGCTGTACCGGGTTGTGCCCAACAACTAACAATCCGTCCCAAGAACAGAATATGGCAACACGAAGATGGGGCATGTCAAGGGTGTGCCCAAATGATCACAATCAATCGCGTCAATGGAGTTCTGGCAACAACCGGGAACCGACCTCATACACTAGCCCAGCCTCATAATTGAGCATACAGAGCCCTCTTGAAAAAAACGATCTAGGCAAAAACGGACGCTCCTTCAATCAAAATGTAATGCACTCATCCTTGAAGTCGGGAGGCACTTAAACTGTACTTGGGTGTGGGAGTGCAGAAGCGCGGGCTCTGACCGCCTTCGTCGCGGCCGCTGTCGTCGTCGTCGTCGTCGTCATCGTCGTCGTCGAGGGCGTCGTCGATGCCGTGGTCGTCGTCGTCGTGGTCGTCGTCCGTCGTCCGTCGTCCGTCGTCCGTCGTGCGTCGTCCGTCGTGCGTCGTCGTCGTCGGTCATCATCAGCTTCGTCGTTGCTGAACGTCGTTGTCCCAGTGGTCACCGCCGTCGTCGTTGTCGTTGTCGTCAACGTTGTCGCAGCCGTCGCCGCAGCCGCCGTGGCCGTCAGCGCCGTCGTCGCCGTCGCCGATCGCGGATTCCCGCCCGCGGGCGGCGCGCGCGCCCGTAGCCGCGCCAGGAGGCCGGCGAGGCCGCCCGGCGGCGGCGGCGCCGGCGGCGGCACCTTGAGCGCTGGCGCGCGGGCGCTCCCTCCGCGCCCATGGACGTGGCCCCACAGCCGGTGACGACGTCGTCGTCGTCGCCGCCAAATAGGTCGATCGACCCCAGCGGTCGATCGACGCAAAGACGTCGCTAACCGACGACGACAGCGGGGCACGGCACGATCGATCGTCGCCGTGCCCTGCGTTCGTTGCAGTTGGAGCCGTTGCCGTAGTCTTCAGCACGGTCGTTGTTGTTGTCGTTGTCGTCGTCGTCGGATTCGTCGTCGTTCGTCCTCGGAGTCGTTCCAGGGGGTGCCAATGCCTCAAGCCAAAGAGGTGTACCCAGCTTTTCGCTCCGTGTGGGCCTCGCAAGGAATCTAGTGGACACCTTGGGCCAAGTTCACCTTTGGCAACGCACGATTGTCGCCGTCGTCGTCGCCGTCGTGTCTGTCGACGGTGATCGTCGTTGTGTCTGTCGGCGGTGCGGACGACGTCCTCTCGTCCTCGTTCTTGGGAGCAAAGAGGATGGGCGCCATGAGGAACCGAACAGCATGGAAAAGAACATGATGAGAAGGAAAAACAACTAGTAGTAGACGGGAGAATATAAGTAACAGTGGTCGTAGTAGTCGTAGAAATATTAATAGTCGTAGTGGTGGTAGTAGTAGTAGAAGTAGTAGTAGTAGTAGAAGTAGTGGTAGAAGTAGAAGTAGAAGTAGTAGCAATGGTAGTGGTAGAAGTAGAAGTAATAATAATAGTAATAGTAATAGTAATAGTAATAGTAATAGTAAAAGTAGTAGTAGTAGTCGTAGCAGTAGTAGTAGTAGTAGTAATAGTAGTAGTAGTAGTAGTAGTAGTAGTAGTCGTAGTAGTCGTAGTAGTCGTGGTAGTAGTAGTAGTAGTAGTAGTAGTAGTAGTAGTAGTAAAAGTAGTAGTAGTAGTAGTAGTAGTAGTAGTAGTAGTAGTAGTAGTAGTGTTTGTGTTAGTAGTAGTAGTAGTAGTAGTAGTAGTAGTAGTAGTAGTAGTAGTAGTGGTAGTAGTCGGTGTAGTAGTAGAAGTACAGGTGGTAAACATAGTAGCCACAGTAGTCGTACTACTAGTAGTAATAATAGTATAAGTAGTGGGAGTAGTCGTAGCAGCAGTAGGCGCAAAAATAGGAGTAGCCTTAGTAGCATGGGCAGTCGTAGTAATAGTAATAGTACTGGTCTCTGTAGTAGTCGTATCCGCCGTCATAGTAGCAACAGAAA
The DNA here is from genome assembly GCA_963575745.1 of Prorocentrum cordatum. Taxonomy (NCBI): domain Eukaryota; class Dinophyceae; order Prorocentrales; family Prorocentraceae; genus Prorocentrum; species Prorocentrum cordatum. The sequence goes on along the minus strand of CAUYUJ010014637.1, from coordinate 158,039 downwards.
GCGTAACAAGAAAAAGATCAGAAGCAACACCCGTAGTAGTCGTAATGAGAATGATGACAGTGGCGGCAGTAGTGGAATAATAAAAGTGGTTGTAGTAATAACAATTCGACAA
>CAUYUJ010014637.1:130427-152927 GCA_963575745.1 Prorocentrum cordatum | reverse complement strand
CGTCGTCTCCGTCCTCCTCTGTCCCATTTACCTGGGACCTTTTTCTCATACGCGCCGTCCACAGCAAACATGAGCAACATCGGAATGGAATCGAAGGGAAAACCCTTCCGTTTGATCCACTCCACGCGCCAAGGGGGATGGTCCTGGGGGGGTCCTGCGGGGGTCGTGGAGGAGTCCAAGAGGGGTACTGGGGGGGGTCGCTACCCAAATACGTTTTTCCCCCCGCGCCCCGTTTCGTCCCGCTCCGGCCCTCGCTCCAGCCCCGGCCTCGGACCCAGACGCCGCCCAGCCCATGGAACCGCAGCCTGCATGGGTCCCGGCCCCGGCGCCCCGGCCGTAGCCCTCGGCCCCCGGCCACAACCCCGGCAGTGGCCCGAGCTTCGGCCTCGGCCCCTGACCCAACCCTGGCCATGGCCCCAGCCGCGGCCCAAGCCGAAGCCCCAAAAGAGCCCAAGAGGCCCGCAAGAGAGCCCCAAGACAGGCTCCAAACGTTAGCGTCGTCGTCGTCGACGCTGCCGCAGCCGCCGCCGCCGTCATCGTCACAATCCCCTTTTACGTACGGTGGGCACCACCGACCGCTAGGCCTGCTCAACCGTACTACTACAGAAAAACTGAAAATAATGGCAAACATAAGAATAAACGAACAAGTAATGGTAGCACTAGTAGTAGTAGCAGCAGCAGCAGCAGCAGCAGCAGCAGCAGTAGTAGTAGTAGTAGTAGTAGCAGTAGTAGTAGTAGTAGTAGTAATAGTAGTAGTAGTGGTAGTAGTAGTAGTAGTAGTAGTAACAGTAGTCGTAGTAGTAGTCGAAGTAGTAGTAATAGTAGCGATAATAGTAGCAGTAGTCGTAAGAGTAGTAATGGTAGTCGTGATAGAGGTGGTAATATAGTAGTCGCAGTCGTACTAGAAAGTGGTAGACGTAGTAGTAGCAGCCGTAGTAGTATTGGAAATAGTAGTAGTAGTAGTACAAGTAGTAGTAGTAGTAGTCGTGGTAGTAGCCGTAGTAGCAGTAGCAGTAGTAGTAATAGAGGTAGTCGTAGCCGTAGTCGTAGTAGCAGTAGCAGCCGTAGTAGTAGTAGTAGTAGTAGTAGTAGTAGTAATAGTAGTAGTCGTAGTAGTAGTAGTAGTAGTTCTAGCAGTCGTAGTAGTGATAGTAATACTAGTTGTAGTTGTCGTAGAAGTAGTAGTACTGTAGTAGTAGTAGTAGTCGTAGTCGTACTAGTAATAGTAAAAGTAATAATAGTAGTAGTAATGGTCGTAATATTATGAATAATCGTAATGGTAGTAATGGTCGCGGTGGTAGAGGCGGTATTAGTAATGGTAGTAGTAGTAGTAGTAGTAGTAATAATTGAGATTATAGAAGTAGTGGTATAACCAGTGAACATGAAAGTTGTAGTAGTAGTGGTAATAGTAGTAGCAGTAGTAATACTAATAGTAGCAGTATAGTCGTAGTAGCAGTTGTCGTGGTAGTAGTCATAGAAGTAGAAGTAGTAGTAGAAACAGTTACAGTAACAGTGGTGATGATGTTGGTAGTGGTGGTGGTAGTAGTACTGGTGGTCGTAGGAGCAGTGGTAATAGTCAGCATACTACTACCAGTAGTAGCAATAGTAGGAGTAGTCGCTGAAGTGGAAATAGCAGAAATAGTAGTAGCAGTAGTAGGAATACTCGCGGTGGTGGTAGCAGCAGCCGTAGCCGCAGTAGTAGCAGTAGTAGTAGTAGTAGTCGTCGTCGCAGTAGAACTAATTTAAGCAGTAATAGTAGTAGCCGTAGTCGTAGTATTCGTAGTAATCGCCATGGTGGTAGTCGTCGTTGTAGTAGTAGAAGAAGCAGTCGTAGTAGTGGTAGTAGTAGTAGTAGTAGTAGTATTAGCCGCAGTAGTAATAGTAGTAGTAGTAGTAGTAGCAGCACTAGTAGTATCCGTCGTACTGTTGGTAATAGTACTAGTAATCGAAAAAAATAGAAGTAGTACCCTTAGTAGGAGGTGATAGCAGTAGTAGAAGAAATAATAGTAGTAGTAGTGATAGTAGTAGCAGTGGTGAGAAACATAAAAGTGGTAATCGTAGGGGTAGTAGTAGTAGTAGTAGTAGTAGTAGTAGTGGCAGAAAGGAAGTAGTAGTAGTAGTAGTAGTAGCAGTAGTAGTAGAAGTAGTAGTTGTAGTAGTAGTAGTAGTAATAATAATAGTAGTAGTAGTAGTACTAGTAGTAGTAGTAGTATTGGTAGTAGTGGTAGTAATAGTAGTAGTAGTAGTAGTAGTAGTCGTCGTAGCCGCAGACGTAATCGAAATCGTAGGAGTAGTCGTAATAGTAGTAATACTAATCGTAGTAGTAATGGTAGAATTCATAAACTAGTGCTCGTCACAGAAGTGGCAGTAGTAGTAATCGTAGTAGTCGTAGTAGTAGTAGTAGTAGTAGTAGTAGTAGCAGTAGTAGTCGTAGTAGCAGCAGCAGGAGTACTAGTAGTAGTAGTAGTAGCAGTAGTCGTAGTAGTAGTAGTAGTAGTAGTGGTAGTCGTAGTAGTAACTGTCGTAGTAGTAGTAGTAGTAGTAGTAGTAGTAGTAGTAGTAGTAGTAGCAGGGGTAGTAGTATTGGTAGTAGTGGTGGTGGTGGTAGTAGTAGTAGTAGTAGTAGTAGTAGTAGTAGTGGCAGAGGCGGTGGGCTGATGTTTTGGGAAGAGGAACAGGGGAGGGCGGCCTGGGAAAACAAAAGCTCCAACCCGGAAGGAGGTTTCTAGGGGTGGGTGGGGGGAAGCCTGCAACAAATACCGAGAGCGGTTTTCAGAAGGGGCCCGGGGGGGAAACAACCCTGAATCCACCAAAAACTTGACTTGGGAACCCCCAAACCGGGTGGTGAGATACCAGGTGGCGAATCTGGAATCCCCAAAAAGGTCACCGCTGGGTTTGGGGACGCGGGGTCACCACCGGGTTCTGTGACTCCTGGACCCACCAGTGTCCGGGACATCCTCGGAAAACCGCACGAGTCCCCAAACCGGGTGGTGACACCAAATCGCCGGAGACTCACCGCCAGGTGTTGTCACCACCACGTTTGGGGACTACCAATTGACTCAGGTGGTTTTGTGATGGGCCCGGGGGGGAACCCCCCCAAAGCCAACCCCAAAAAAAATTGAGGACGGTTTTGGGAAGGTCCGTCCGGGGGGAACCATTCCAAACCCCCAGACAACTTTCGGACGAGGGTTTTTGGGAGGGTCAGAGGGGGAGACCATCGGTGGAGCTCCCTATGGGGCCACGACGCGTGTGAGGGGTATGCCGAAATTGGAGTTGGAACCGCATGCGCCGCAAAAACGAACGCAGCCACTGGGGCCTTCGGTGAAGCTCCCCCCTACGGGGCCACGAAACATGTGAGGGTGTGCCGAAATGGGGGGTGGAACCGCATGCGCCGCAAAATCGAGCGCAACCACTGGGGCCTTCGGTGAAGCTCCCTACGAGGCCACGAAACATGTGAAGGTTGTATCGAAATGGGGGGTGGAAGCGCATGCGCCGCAAAATCGAACGCAGCCACTGGGGCCTTCGGTGGAGCTCCCCATGGGGCCTCGAAACGTGTGAGGGGTGTGCCGAAATGGGGGGTGGAACCGCATGCGCCGCAAAAGCGAACGCAACCACTGGCGCCTTCGGTGGAGCTCCGTATGGGGCCACGAAACGTGTGAGGGGTGTGCCGAAGTGAGGGGTGGAACCGCATGCGCCGCAAAATCGAGCGCAGCCACTGGGACCTTCGGTGGAGCTCCTTATGGGGCCACGGAACGTGTGAGGTGTGTACCGATGTGACGCTGACGGGAGGAAGGGGGAGGGGGAGGAGGGCGGGAGGAGGAAGGAGACGCGGGGCGTTGTCTTTTCAAAGCGAGAACCCAACACCACAGGATATTTGGGAAAAACTCTCAGAATCCCCCCTCAAGAGGGGGGGCCTTTTTTGGGTCCAAGGGAAGTTTTAGGAACTGCCGCTCCCTACTGTTCATCCGATGTGTTTTTGGACCAGGGCACGCAGCAGAACGAATGATCTTGCCAAACAAAATGTATCACACAAGCGCAGTCGCTCATACACTCTCACCCCGTTACACGCTCCTTTCGCCGATCGTCCTCGTGCGACACATGGCGTCACCTGATCCTGGATCGTTTCGGAAGAATGTCCTCCAGTGTGTACGTGAGTTCACAGCACAGGATTGATGGCGGCAGGGCGACACTTCTTCGGGAGGGCAACATCAATATTGTGAATGATGGTGCAAGTCCGATCGCACACTACATTCCTGGCACGCTGCCTTTCCCAATCAGTGGCAAGATGAGGAGCACGAGGCCGACGCAGGCGCCGCCAGGAGGATGCATCGCCAATCGTTAAACTCGCGCGCGCCATCGGCAACTTATATTTCTGTCGTTCCTGATTCTATAAACGCTTTCATCGTTATCGCCGCAGTCGTCGTCGCGGTCATCTGGGCTTGAACGTCTGCCCCCGCTGCTGCCATCCGCTCGTTCGCTCGCTCGCGCGCGCGCGGGCCTCCGGGACCGGGTAAACCACGCCTGCGCGCCCGCGGGGAAGGGGGGGCCATCCGCTGGGCGACGGGACGGATGGAGGGACGGAAAAAGGAGGGAGAAGGGGGGCTGTGGGGGGTGGGTGGGAGGGGCGTGACGGCCTCCCCCCTTGAACAAGGGCGCCTCTCTGACCCAGGCCGCGATGCGCGAGGCGCGGTCATTTTCGAACCCTCGCGCGTGACCTCAGGAATGCTGCATTTGCCGGCCCAACGGGCCAGAGGCGTGCTAAGACCTCCGGACCCCGCCCAGCAAATAGAATTGATTATTTGTTGGGCGGCCTTATTGACGGACTGGTGTCCCATCCCCGCTGAAAGGCCTAGGTTTGCTGCTCTCAGCGCAAGTTCCAGTTTCCAATGCAACAGCATTGTTGTTTGCTTCTTACTGTATATTGTTACTGTCCACGCGAGGGGGGGGAGCCGAAAAGGACCCTGGTGAGCGTCCCCCGGGAGGTTTCTCATAATTGATTGGGGGGGCCCTGGGCACTTACACATACATAAGATTCGCGCGCCCGACGCAATCATCCCATTTTAAAAGTACACTGTATTCGCGCCCCCGAGGCCAACATCCATCGTAAATTACGCTGTGCTCGCGTTCCAGAAGCCACGGCCCCTCGTAAAGTACACCATAGTTTCGCCCCTGAGACCACGACCCCTGGTAATTTACGCGACGTTCTCGCCTCTGGGGCCACGATCCCCCGTAAATTACGCGAGAGTCGCGCCCCCGATGCTGTGTCTGGGGGGGAACAAAAAAGAGGGGTACTGCACCCTGATGTTCCACCATGACTGTAGTCCACCAGATAGTGCCGTGGATGGTAAGGAGTAGAGCTAGAGCTGACCACCATAGGCCAGCTCCGCTACCAAGTTTGAACGGGGGCTGGGAGGCCCAGCCAGCAGCTTCGCCTTAGGCGAAGCCAAGCTCCAGCTCGGCTGTATCGTAGTAGCGATACTCCCAATGCAAGAGGGGAAGCCATGTCAAGTAAAAGGGGATGCCTTTCAGTATCGATAGCGATAGTGTGCCTCGCGATGAGGCGCAGTCAAGTCCAGGCGGCTGGCCGCTTGAACCAAGACGGCCGCGGGCGCACGCTCGCTTCCGCTCCTTACGTCCCTCAGCTCGCTTTAGAGCTGCCGATCGCAATCCTCATGAGAAGATGCTCGCGCATCCTCCCGCGCGCAGGGTAGTTTACAAGGGATTATCCCGCTGGAGAAATAACCCCCAAAAACTACCCAACCCGCCCAACAATATAGGGAAACTGATCTCTGCCGCGACGAGGAAGTTTTAGGACCAGTTTTATTCACCACCGAGAGATCAGGGTGGAGTTCAAAACTAAAAACCTCCTGATATCAACTGGTTCACAATATTTGTAGTTCGCGCGCGCGGGGCGGCCCCTGAGGGTCCCAGGACCCGAAGCACCCTGGGAGCAGCCCGGGGGCCAGCCCAGGAGCAGCCCGGCAGACTCCCTAAAGCTCTCCAGGAGCGCTCCAAGAGGGCCCCCAGAGGCCCACAAGACGGTCCAAGACAGCTCCGAATCACCAGACGACCAGTCCAAGACGCCCAATGGCCTCCAGGCGGCCCAAAACGCCTTTAAGAGTGCCCAAGAGGCCTCCAAAAGACCTTTCAAAAGGGCCCCCAGAAGTAAGCATAAGTGATGTCCCTTGACCGTGATTTTTTTCAGGATTTGGGCGCTCTCGTCTTTCCGGCTTCCCTGCGCAAAAGGACAGCCCAAGATCGCCCAGACACGACCCAAGAGGCCTCCAAGAGCGCCCCAAAACGACCCCAGAGAGCCCCACGACAGACCCAGAGGTCTCCGAGATGGCCCAAGAGGCCCCCAGAAGGGCTCCAAGAGCGGGCCCAGACGGGGCACCCGATCGGACATTTCGAACTGTGCGCCCCGAGAGGCCCCCTGGAGGGGCCAAGAGGCCCCCAAGAGGCCCCCGAGAGGTCACGAGAGACCCCCAAGAGGCCCCAAAGAGGTCCCCAAGAGGACCCCGCGAGGCCCCAGAAGGTCCCAGAAATACCACCAAGAGGCCCTGGAGAGGCCTCCCAAACGACCCCAAGACGCCTCCCAAAGAGGCGTTCGTTCACGACAAAGTTTGGCACCACAATGGCCCAAAAAGCTATCGAGAGGCCTCATCCTCATCCTCATCCGTTACTCCTCCTCCCTCCTCCTTTTCCTCTTTTCCTCTTTTCCTCCTCCTCCTCCTCCTGACCTCACACACACACACACACGCGCACACACACACACATACACACGCATCCAGGAACAACATGCGGAAGGATGAAGAAACTAAGAAAGAGGAGAGACACAAGAAAGTGTTCCTTCATGTCCATGTCTGCAACGACAGAGGACATCAGAGGACAAGACGAGCGCCAATCCTTGCATTCAGCGCCTGCCACCCTCCGACACGAGGTTTCCAACATCGCATGAAAATGTCCCCCCCCCGCCTCGCATGTCCACCGCAGGAGCATCCACGGGCAACAAGCCCCTACGAAGGCGCCAGAGGCCCCCCAAGGCGGCACAATCTAGAAGCCCTGCGGAAAACATCGATTCCCCCAACAGCACCCCAGGTCCAAACGAATTGACACGAGTCTGCTCCATGAGAGATGCCTCAACCCAACATGCCGAACGCAACGCCTCAGGAAGCACACTTGCCGCCCCCTGCAACTCCGCACTGCCGACGCGTACTCAGCCGGTCGACCGCGGTCCGCAATATGGGACGGCGGAGTGAGCGAGGCGATTAAATAAGGAAAGACAGGGTACGGCGTGTGAGATCCACAGCATGGTCTTCAATAGTGCCTCGTGTAAGTCTTCTCTCCAGCGCACTTCCCATACTTCCCTGCCTCTGAGCTCTCGCATCCCCTCCTGTAGCCTATGGGGCCCTCCCCGCGCCTCGCTCATTCCGCTGGCCCGGGGGCCCCGGCTGCGGCAAGGGTGCCTTCTGGCCGCCATTTCCATTCCAAGTCGACCCTTTTTTCAACGTGCTAGCCTTCCAGGCGCCGCCAGGCGCTCTCGGAGACCCCTCCAGGAGCCCACTGGGCCGGATTTTCGGGCCTCCTGAGGCTCTCCTGGGCTCATGTTCACCCTCCTTCAGGCCACTTTGAGCAGTTACAGATAGCTTTCCACCCCTTTTCGAGCCACATACGCCAGAACACCCGAACAAGCCAAAACCACCGTAAACACATAGGATTGTGATGATTCTGTCCTTCTCGCACTTCTCCTTGCGCCTCTCTCGGAGCTCCCGTGCATCTCCGCTGGCTCTTGCTAGGGAACCGAACTCTAGACACCGACGCTGCACTGCAACACGCACAAAAGAACGGATTATGGTGTATACGGCATCCTGGTGTATACATGTTTCGTTGCTTCCACAGGAAAGCGGGGAACAAGTATATACCACACCACCCCGACGTCGTCCCCGACCCTACAAAATCCTGGGATTGGAAAACAGACATATATATAGATATAGATATATAGATATGCTCAAAATTCCGACTTGCGGCCATCTTAGAACCCGCGCATGCTTCCTACGACCGTCCTGACAGCCTCCCGGACCCATCTTGGGCCGTCTGGCCGCCGTCTTGGCACCGTACTTCGCCCATCTGGGGCGCCCCCTCAGAGACTCCAGGGGCTCTTCCAGGAGCCGCAAACAAACCCGAACTGCTTCTTTCCCCTTCCTGTTTTCATCGTTCACCCCACGTCGCCGCACTGGACCCATTCCGGCTCCTTTTTGGGCCCCTCCAGGTCCCCCTGGGACGAACCCGACGGTTTTTGTTAGCTTCTCCAGCCTCTCTGCAGCCGTCCTAGCCTCAGGGTCATGTGAAAGACACTCCTCGGCGTGCTTTGTGGGACGAACCCGACGGTCTTTTTCAGTTCCTCTAGCCTCTCTGCGGCCGTCCTGGCCTCAGGGGGTCAGCCGACAGAGAGCTCGCTGAGGAGCCTAATGTTCTCTCCATCGAGCCCGACGAGGCCTCCAAGCGGAAGCACCAGCACCAACACCAGAACATCTCCTATTCGCGCGCGCGGAGCGGCCGCCGCTCCCTCAGAGCCTCCAGGAGCCAAAAATGGTGGGGCGGCGGTGTCTGCCCCCTCAGGGACGGTCAATGAAGTAAATAGAATGAAGAAGGGGCTCTCCTGGCCACGGCGAGCCTTCGCCAAAGGCAGGCCCCACTGCCTAGAGCTCAGGAACGGCCCGAAAGCCGCAGCCTCTCCCGAACCCACCACGGTTCCCCAGCACGGCACCTTTTCAGAAACGTATCTTCCACCGCCGCCGACCTGCTACGCCGGCCTCCACTGGCAGAGCCGCCCTCACGCTGCGGTACCGCGCCCGCTGCTACACTGACGTCTCGTAAAAGGGGTCACAAGAAGCCTACCAGGGAAAAACGGCGATTGAAAAACGTCGGGTTTCGGGGTCTCTGAAATTGGGCGGAATAATTCGCTGACCACCTCACCGATCCTGTGCCCGGGTTGGGCCCGGCCACGCTCAGATATGGGGGACCCCGCTCAGGTCGCAGTCCTGGATGAACCCATAATGTAGCACGTATATTGGGTAACACATTCTCACTTGCATGATGGACAAGGGCAAGATACCTATACCGCTACTCCCCCGACCTCTCCCAGGGTGCGGTCTGCCTAGACTTTTCGAGGCAAATCCAGCCGTGGCGACAAGGGCCTCCCAACGAGGTCCAAGAAAACGAAAACGAGGCAAGGATAACGGTATCGGTACATGTCCCTCCTCTCAGTGGCCCGCAGCGGCGGGGCGGCGGGGTAGCCTGGCTGCAGCACGGGCACGCCAGGCACGGGATAGCCAGTCATGTCCGGCTGTGGCACCTCCGGTTGCTGCAGTGTCGCCGCTGCCGCTGCAGCTGCTGTTCTTGTCGTCATCGTAGTGGTCCTCGTTCGTCGTCGTCGTCGCTTCTCCCTCTGTTGCATTTTCGGGGGGCCTGTCTGTCCTATCGCGCCGATATCCGCGTCGAGTCCGTGTCGAATCGAAGTCGAACGTCGAATCCATGTCGAACCCGCGTCGAATCCGCGTCGGATCCACGTCGAATCCACGTCGAATCCACGTCGAATCAGCGTAGAGCCCGCGTCGGACACAAGAAAAACACAACATACAGGAAAGCAAGGCTAGGTCCCCCGAAGACGCAACGTTATTCTCCATGAGATCGAAGCCGTCGTCGTCGACGTAGTGGTCGTCATCCGTCGTCGTCGTCGTCGTCCGTCGTACTCACCACTTTGCCAGAAGGAGGAGGAAGAGGACCTGCACCTCTGGCGACTGCGGGGGCGTGTACGCGTCATCCTGCGCGGCGGCCGCCGGCGGAAGACGCCGCTGACGCTGTCGTTTTCTGTTTCAGTGATGGCGCATACGGCGCACCATCGGGGGCCGGGGGAGAGGGGACGCAATATGGGAAATGCGGACGGTGAGGGGCTACGGTAGGAGGGGACTGGCTCGGGGAGGAGACATCGACCTGGAATTGGCGATAGGCCCACGATAGCGCATCTGCACGGTCCTAGGCGGTGTAGGCTGTCGGGCGCTCATCGGAGATCAATGGGCGAGTGGAGCCGAAGGTTGCGCGCCGAGAAAGGCTAAACTGAGTGGTGAGAGCAACCAATGGCAAGGCAGATTGCGGCGGAAGGCTGCCCGCGAACCTTGACGATGCAAAATATGGTACCGTCTCCCTGTTCCTCTTCGGTCGGTTCGTCCAAGGCGATGGGGTCGATGCTACGCAACAGAAAGAACCTGACACTGGGATAAGGAGACAACTCACAATCACGCTTCGCGCTGCGTAGCCACAGTGGAAACAAGGTAGCTCTCTTACACCGACCGCGAGGCGCAAGGCGCGCTCTTTTTCGCGCCACTGACTGCACACGAACCTACAATCAATAAAACATAAGAAATCGTATGACGGCCACGCTTGCTTTAGTTTTCATAATTGCGTCATTCCTGAGGTAATGCGGACCCAATTCGATGATGATCAATCGTCTTACCGATATGAACATCGAATGATGCATCGAACGTCAACTAGAGCGGCAAACAAGATGACACTATCAGTGCACATCGAACTTATCCTGGACATACGTATCGAAAAGGCATACGGACATACCGAACCGAATCGCAATCGACATGGATAGCAACATGCACTGCACATCAACAGGTAAACTGGCAGCCGAATCGTCATGCAAACAGAGTTGAAATTCGAAATGCACAGCGAGATGCAAGTCGAACGACGTCCGACGGCGATCAAACGTCGAACTCGACACTGAAATGCAAGTCGGAATGGACATCGACGTGCAAATCGTGGGCCTGCTGCGGGAACGAATTCACCTGGACATCGATGTATGCGTGGTTGAGGAAACGAAGTCAGAGTAGATACTGTGATAGACAAAATCAGAAATGGGATTCCGTCGCTCCGAGTATGCTTGCTGTTGCTGTCGTCGTCCCCACCGCGACCCACCCGCGACCCACTCGCAACCCACTCCGCGACCCACACCGCGACCCACCCGCGACTCATCCGCGACCCACCCGCGACCAGCCCCGCGCCCGCCCCCTCATTCTTGTCCATGTAAATGTATATGTAATATCTATATATATATATATATATATATATATATATAGATCTTTCACCCGAGGGCCTGACCACCAGGGGCGAGGGAGAGGCGAGAGAGGAGGGATGCCCTGGAGCTCTCGCCAGTCTCTTTTTCACACCAATCCCATTCTGGCAACTGGTTGCCTCAAGGATCTCGGGACTGGTCTAGCCCCGGGACGGGTCTAGCCCCTTTCCTGGCGTTGCTCTCTGGCCATGGGCGTGGGGCCGAGCCGCCAACTAAGATGGTTTCTCGGCGGAAGTCTTGGATGCGCCCGCCCCCAAACCTCCCCTTCACCCTAAGGGCGGCGTAATGAATTGACCCGCGGAGGTCTTAATACCCCTCCCATTTTTGACGGGCTGGGGCCCCACCGATAGCGGAAAATAATTATTCGCCCGCGGCACCCGCCGCGCAACAACAGCGACGACGACGACTACGATTGCGACTGCGATTACGTCGACTACTGCTACTAATGCCTCAGGAGCGCCCTCACGGGGTAACCCACGTTGCATTGCTCCCTGGGGGAAGTAGCCGACAAACAGTACTGCGCCCGACGAACATTAGAGGAAACCCATTCCTCTGTCGCCGCGAGCGCCGCTCAAGCTTGCGCAAAATGCTTTATTCCCCAAGCAGTGTTTGCTCTCAGGGGTTCATTTCTGGTTTAATGCACCATCGTGGCGGCTCTTGCGGGCGGTGCCGCCCGTCGCCGCCGTTGCGTCGCCGTCGCCGTCGCCGCCGCTCGAGGCGACTGGCAGCTTTTGCGGGCGGTGCCGCCCGCCGCCGCCGTCGCCGTCGCCGCCGCTCGTAGCGAGTGGCGGCTTTTGCGGGCGGTCCGTCGCCGGGATTATCTGTTCTCCTTTGCGTATTGAATTTTACATACGATTCTGCCCCATCGTCCATACTAATCACGAATCCGTGCCATCCCAACCCAACGGGCATCGCCCCCCCCACCATCCTCTGCAACAGAGTATACATACATATATATATATATATATATATATATATATATATATATGCGCGCGCTCGTGTATCAAACGCCGTGAGTTTCCAATAATCGTTCGCAACACACAAGGACGAAGTGCACACGCGCGCGTCGCCGCGCGCGCATACCGAAACCCTCAGAAACGATCGGTGTCGTACCATAGGCTTTTCAATAATTTCAACTATCCCAGAGCGACCCTACCTAGGAGTTGGAAATCTACACCTACACCTACATCTAAATCTACATCTACACTTTCGCATTGGTTTTGCTTTTGCTTTGCATTGCCTTTGCTATTGCTCTTGCCTTTGTTTTTGCCTTTGCCTTTGTTTGTGATGTTGCTGTTGCTGTTGCGTTTGCTGCTTGCATTCCACATCTACAGCTACACCTACACATACATCTACATCTACATCTACATATACATCCACATCCACATCTACAGTTACAGCTAAGCTAAATTAAGCTAGGCTAAGCTAAGCTAAGCTAGGCTAAGCTAAGCTATGCTATGATATGCTATGATATGCTGCGCTGTGCTGTGCTAAGCTGAGCTGCGCTATGCTATGCTATGGTATGCTGCGCTTTGCTGTGCCTTGCTTTGCTGTGCACCCAGCGACAGCAGGCTGTTCAGCACTGCTCGCGGCTCCTGCAAGTGCTGCAGGCTGTTCAGCACTGCTTGCACTAGGTTCAACACTGCTCGCGGCTCCTGCAAGAACTGCAAGCTGTTCAGCACTGCTTGCGGGGGCTCCAGTCCGGCCATCGAGGCTAGCTCGGCACCTGTCGCACATTGTCTTTGCTTTGCCTTTCCTTTGATTTGCTTTTGCTTTTGCTTTTGCTTTTGCGTTTGTTCTTGCGTTGCGGTGCTTTGCTTTGCTTTGCGTTGCTTGTGTGGTGCTTTGCTGTTGCTGTTGTTGCTTTGCCTTTGCTTCGATGCTGTGCTATGCTATGCTATGTGATGCTGCGCTATGCTATGCTATGCTATGCTACGCTATGATATGCTGCGCTATGATATGGTATGACATGCTAGTGTATGCTAGACTGCGCTATGTTATGCTATGCTATGCTATGCTATGCTATGCTATGCTATACTGCGATATGCTATGCTATGCTGCGCTATGCTATGATATGCTAGGCTATGGTATGATATGCTATGCTGCGCTATGCTATGCTCTGCTATCCTATGCTGCGCTATGCTATGCTATGCTGCGCTGCGCTACGCTCTGCTATTATATGCTATGTTGCGCTATGCTATGCTACGCTATGCTATGCTGCGCTGTGCTATTATAAGCTATGATATGCTCTGCCATGCTATACTATGCTATGCTATGCTGCGCTATGCTGTGCTGCGCTATGCGATGCTGCGCTATGCTATGCTATGCTATGATATGCTATGCTATGTTTATGCTGCGCTGCGCTGCGCTAAGCTAAGCTGAGCTAAGCTAAGCTAGGCTAGGCTAGGCTAAGCTAAGCTGAGCTAGGCTAGGCTAGGCAAGGCTAAGCTAAGCTAAGTTGAGCTAGGCTGAACTATGATGAGATCAGCAGCGCTAAGCTAAGGGGACGTAACTGGGGGAACCGCGGGGCGGATGCTGGGGGAACTGCCCGGGGCGAGGAACACTGCCCGGCCCTTGAAGCACAGTGGGTAAGAACCCTTCTAGGCAGAGCCTAGATAGGAAACTACGGCTGATAATAATAAGAATACGAGTGATACTATTGATAAGAAGAAGACCAAGAAGAACAATCATGCTAACACTAATGATAATAAGACTAATACTACTCATCACAATAAACATAATAGTACGACTGTTGCTTTGCCTTTGCTTTTCTGCTGTGCTATGCTATGCTCTGCTATGCTACGATATGCTATGCTGCGCGGTGCTACGCTGTGCTGTGCTGTGCTGCGATATGATATGCTATGCTATGCTATGCCGCGCTATGCTATGCTATGCTGGGCTTTGCTATGATATGTTGTGCTGCGCTGTGCTGTGCTACGCTCTGCTATGCTATGTTTGCTCTGCCAAAACTCGGCGACACTAAGATGAAGGTCAGCTAAGCTAAGATAAACATGAGCTAAGATGAAACTACGCTAAGCTAAGATGAAACAAGCTAAGCTAAGATGGGATAAGCAACGCTAAGCTAAGGGGCCGTCACTGGGGGAACCAAGGGGGCGGGTACTGGGGGAACCGCCCGGGGCGAGGACCACTGCCCAGCCCTTTAAGGATACACGGTAAGAACCCTTCTAGGCAGAGCCTAGGTGGGGGAAAAACTACCAGAAGGGCTTCGGGCGCGCATGTCGAATGGTTGGAACGCCCTTGCGCGCGTGTCGTCGCGAGCATCCTCAGCAAAAAAAGGCACGATATGCACGTGCGTGTCGTCGCGCGCGCCTGCTGAAATCCTTTCCAAACCTTCGGTGTCGGAGAGATTTCGCAACAACATGTCAGAAACAAACAAATAAAAACTCAGGATTTCGCAACACGGGTTTTCCCAGAAAAAATCATTGCCAATGTTTACGGACACCATCGGTTTTCCAAGAAAATCAAACATGCAATCAAACGGGTTTCGCGCGCATGTCGGAATCGACGATTCCTACAAAGATTCCTGAATCGTTCGAACGCCCTTGCGCGCGCGCCGTCACGATAATGTTTTGCAACAGGTGGGACGAAATGCGCGAGCGCGCGTCGTCGCGCGCGCATGCCGTCATCCGCCGACTCTGTCGGCGTGTGTGGGGTGTGTCCAGTCCCGTCGACGGGGAGTTTTCTTTCGCCCCCTCCTTCCCATCCTCCTCTCCCGTCGGGGGAGAGAGAAAGAGAGAGACAGAGAGAGAGAGAGAGAGAGCATCCTCCCTCGTTCGGGGAACGGGGTCGCAGCTTGATGGGATTCCATTCATGTCCTCATTACGTCAAAGAGAGGCCAAACCCCTTCCCTTTGTCCCTTCCCCGGCGGGGGGGGGGCCGGGAGCGGCGGGGGGTCAGATTCGCATCGTTTCTGGGGGCCCTCCTATCCCATGCGGGTTTTTCCCTGGCGCGCCGGCCGTCGTCGGGTCGTCTTCCCCGGGGAAGGAGTCAAATACGCATCGGTCCCTGGGGGTTTTCCTCCTTGTCCCCGCCCTTCTCCCACGCCACGTCGTCCTGCGGTCCTCCTCCACACGGGTGCGGGTCCCGGGGGGAGTCGTCCTCCTCCTTTACCTTTTCCTCCTCCTCCTCTTCCTCTTCTTCCTCGTGCCTATCACCGCCGCCTCCTCCTCCGCCTCATCATCCCTCTCCTTTTCTTCTTCCTCCCCCTCCTGGTCGTCGTCGATGTGTTTCAGGGTTGGCGGCACCGGCCGCCAGGCTTTCACAATCCGTCAAAAACCTTCGGTGCCGTAGCGATGTCAAAACCGAGCGTCCAAGAAACATGTGTCCCAAAAACATACAACAACACACGGTTTCGCAACATCAAGTTTCCCAAAAAGTGTGCGTTCGCATTATTGCGAACTCTTGAAATCCATAGGTTCGTCAACATGTGAATGAAATCGTTTGCGCGCTGTTGCGCGCGTGTTGGGGGGGAGGGGTACGATCCGTGTCAAATGGTACCATGCGGGCCACTCTCGCGCGTCGGCCGCGCGAATTTCGAACTCGTTCCAAAACCTTCATCACCGACGCGAAAACGCCGTCATCGTCGCCGGCGTGATCAACATCGGCGCCCGCACTGGCCGCGCCTCCGTCGCTGTCAACATCGTCACCAGCATCGCTACTATCATCATCGTGTCTACCGATGTCGACGTTGCCATGATACCGCGCCAGCCCAATTCGCCGACTCGCAGTGATGTGCCCACCGGGATGTGCCCAGCGGTCAGCGCCACCGCGGCCGCGTCGGTCACGCCGAACTAGCTGGCCGGCACGAGCATGCGCTTGGGTTGGCGCGGCCGCAGAGATGCACAAGCCAGCGCCAAGCATGCATCGCAATCGCCACCGCATGGGTTTTGCAAACCAAGTTGCGGGTGGGTGGGTGGGATGTTTACACGAGCGCGGAATGTGTCAGCTCGTTTGTTAACATCAACTGCACCACATAGATTCCCCTTGCAAGCAACAAGTAGGTTCTACCATCCTACCCCCTAAGGTTAAAGACTCACTTTTCCGCTCTGCAATGTACACATGACTCTGACACAATGCCCATCCTACCTCGGAGCTCATACGATCCCAGCCAAGATGGCGTCGCCCCCCCCGCCATCGTCTGCAACAAATGTTATACGCGCGCGTCGTCGCGCGCGCATGCCGAAATCCTTTAAAACAATAGCGCTCGGATTCGGAAGGCGGTGAAAATTGAGTGCTCAAAAATACGCACACAAGAAACACATGCAAGAAGAGTCCGAACCGAACTGGTAACCGTGAACCGGCGGCTCCTGCAACCGAACCGCCCGAACCGGAGCCCGGACCGGACCGGCTGAAACCGGACCGGGCGGTTCGAACCGAACCGGCCGGTCGAAACCGGCCCGAACGGCAAGCCCGAACCGGGTGGAACCGAACCGGGCCCCGGGACTCCCCCCCGGCCCAAGAAAGCCCCCAGAAGAGCCCCGGTGCCGGCAACCCACCCCCGGCGCCGGCACCCCCCCCCCCCCCCCCCCCCCCTGGTGACGGCCGCCCCCCCCCCCCCTCCGGGCACCCCCCTCCCCCGGTGCCGGGCAGCCCCCCCCCGGCGCCGGGCAACCCCCCCCCCCCGGTGCCGGCATCCCCCCCCCCCCCTGGTGACGGCACCCCCCCCCCCCCCCGGTGCCGGCACCCCCCCCGGCGCCGGCCGCCACCCCCCCTCGGTGCCGCCCCCCCCCCACCTTGAGACTCCAAGGTCGATCTATAGTGCGGGGTCGAACTATAGATCGACCTGGCACTTTCCTTGGGTCGCACTATAGTCCAACCCATGATTTTTGGCCAGGTCGTACATTTCTTCGCTCGCGCATTGTTAAGGATCCCCTGAGTGAGGGGGCATGCGTCCCCTGAGCGAGGGGTATCGGCTGCATCACATTGCGCGCATGTTACAACATCCCGCAGCTGCGAAGGCTCGAGGGCACATAGCGCTACTCTTGCTTGCGCGCACTGGGGGGGGGCAATGGTCAAGGGCAAGACGGAGGTGAAGATACGGGCTTCTTCTGTGACAGAGGAACAGTTGAAGCCGCTCGTGAAACAGCACATTGATCTCATCGAAAATTGCCAACTGCAAGGGGGCATAGATGACTTCATGAAGAACAACATGCCGTTTCTCTTGCCGCTTGCGCAGCTCACCACACGCGTCAAATGGAAGAACCTCCAGGACGTCGGGTTGAAGCAGAAGCCGAACATGCACCAGGAAGAGTGTAGGCGTTTCTGCCAGGAGGTGGCCAACGCTTTCAGCCATGTTTGCAACAAGTTCTACATCGCCAAGACGGGGGGGAAGCTGGAGGCGCACGCAAAAATGCTTGGGGTGGCAATGGGGCTGCAGCCTGGCAGGGCAAGCCCAAGCACAGGAGAGCAAAAAACGCGCCGACAGCAGCTCCGACATAGAGATGAACCCTCCAAAATCTTCCACGGCCGCCGCGTCGTCCAGCGCAGATGGGGGCAGCAGGCGCAATGTCAACAAGAACGCCTTCGGCATCAGCCCGCCTCCGAAACCGGCAGGGAAGAAACAGAAGGTTGCCACGTGGAGTCCGATGGTGGTGTTCTCGTCGCAGGAGGACGTCGAGCTCGCTGACCCGCCCGCCGCGGCCCCGAAGGAGGATCGGAGGGGGCGGGCAGGGTGGGGGGGGGAGGGGGGCAGTTTTGATTTTTCACGGCGCAACCGAACCCCTTCGGGAGGGGAGCTCGGGAGGGGCAAGTGAGAGACCCGCCCCAGGATCCCCTGGCCACGTATTTCGATTTCAACTCCGAGCCGATGTGCATGGTGATGAAGTTCGCAGACAGGGAGGAGCGGGGAACACTGACGAAAGGAGGCGATGGGTTCTTGGATGCCGTGTTTCCCGACGGCAGGACGGAGAAGACGGAGCAGCCCAACGCCCTCCTGGCAGCAAGAGCGGCAGCCGCGCAGGCGAAGGCGAAAGCGTGCAAAAAAGGGAAGCCAGCAGGACATGTCGTGGCAAAGAAGCCTGCAATGAGAAAGCCCAGTGCAGCCGCCGCGAACACGGAGACGGACCAGGACGATGAGGGGGAGGAGGAAGAGCAGCTGGAACCCGATGAGCCCGGGGATGCTGCAGATGAGCCCTCGGTCGGCGCTGGGCCCCCCGCTGGCCACGCCGACCGCGGGCACAGCGTGATGTACTACAAGAGGGACCACTCTATCGGGTTGAAGCGGACGCACGGTGAGAAGAACCAGTTTGTGAGTTTCGGCGGGAAAAAATACAAGGACACCTTGGACGAGGCCACGCTCAGGGAGATCGGCGCAGAGCTGAAGAAGGCCTTGGTCGACGGCACCGTGGCTGACACCAAGGAAGCTGCTAGGGCGGAGGCTGAGCGCTTAGTGGCACAGCGCTTGGGCGACTAATCGCATCCATCCTCATCATCGCATCCATCATCATCATCATCCTTACGGTCTTCATCGCCATTGCCATCGCCATGCCCGTTGGCAGAGCGCCCTCTCCAGTGCTAGACGACACCCCCTCATCGCAGGGGCGCCCCTCCGTGAGGGGACCGCGCGAGGGATTGGCGAGTGATGGAACCCCTTAAGAGGGGAACCCCTTTAAGAGGGGCTTCAGCACACTCGCGATAAGACAGGGCAACGGCCCCCTCCGAGAGGGGGCCCCTCGGGGAGGGGATCAAAGGTGCGGCAGTCTGCTTACTCATTATGTGCATGGCATTGCGTTTCCTCCTCGTTCCATCCCTCTCCCATTTGCTTTCATGTTCTACATCCGCAACCGTTCGGCAGAGCTGACGCCCAGCGCGCTTGGGGGCCAGCCCCCCGCCCCGAGCTCGCGGCCACGCGGGCGCTCATCATGTGCCTCTCGGCGCCCCAGGCCGCGCGGAAGCAGAATGCAAGGGGGGAGTTGGGGCAGGATGAGGAGAAAAGTAAGAGTGACGGCCACTTGTTTGGCCATCTGGGCGATAAAAAATCAATCCAGCAGCCGAGTTTTAGACCCACCTTTTTTAGCAAAAAAAAAGGGGGTCTAAAATTGGACGAATTCCTATGACATTCCATTACATTCACCCCCCCGAAGGGCCTCCCACGAGGCCCCCAGATTTTAGCCTTTTGAGTCTGACTAAAAACTTTCGGCCGCAACCGTTCTGGACCCCAGGCTTCCGGCATGATGTTGTCGGGCGGCTGCGGCGGCGGGCTGCCTCCAGAAGGCGGTGGCGGCGGCAAGCGGCCTCGCGAGGAGCTGGGGGTACACGTGGTTAAGGCGCCCCTTCCTGAGGGGATCCGTTTACAGAGAAGGGGATCCGTTTACAGAGACCCCTGCCAGAGGGGATTTATCGATAGAACCTCCCCTTCCTGAGGGGATTCATTCACAGAGACCCGTGGCCCTTCCTGAAGGGATTGATTTACAAAGACACCCTGCAGGACGGGCACGCGCCTGTCTTTGAGGTCGACGGCGACGACAGCGAGGCGGAGGAGGAATTCATGCTGGACTTCCAGGACCACAGGAAGCGGTACACCCGCTCGTCCCACCGCTTGTGGCTTCGCAAGATGAGCTGCAAGAAGTGTTGGCAGTGCGGCAAACACACCTTCTTCTCGGTGTGCGTAGGCAAGACGTGCCAGGAACACCACGCGACCCAGTGGTTCCACGAGCACGGCGACCGCGACCGCAACGGGAGGAGGTGGAGGGGCGGCAAGAGCGAGGTCGCCAGAGCCGGGCAACGCAAGGGTGCAAGTGGTGGGGAAGGGGGAACCCTCAAACATTGAGGAATGAAGTTATGTCGGTTTGATGTTTTGATTTTCTCAATGTTTATCCTGGTCAGTTTTCTGCGCCTGCCAGGCACTGGCAGCGGAGGTGCGATGCCAGGGAGGCGGTCTTGGTCGGCCTGCTGCAGGACCGCGCCCCCCCCCCTCTGCCCCGCGCTGCCAAGATGGGAGGGCCCCTGTTTGAGGGGATAAACGAGGGGGGACCGAATAAACGCTAGGAGAAGCCCCTCTCATGGGGGTGAGCTTACTTCGTTCCCCGACAGGAGCAGCAGAACGAAACAGCAGCGCAGCCGCCGCCCCCGCAGGGGGGGCCAACGCCACCGATCGGCCCGCCACCCGCAGCACTGTTAGCAGCAGCAGCGGCTGGACCCCCCGCAGCAGCAGCAGCAGCAGCAGCACCGCCCGCAGCAGCAGCAGCAGCGGCAGCACCTGCCGAAGCAATGCAGGTTGACGGATCCGACGACGGAGCCCGAGAGGGGGAGGAAGAAGAGGAGGATGAGGGCAAGGAGGAAGAGGGCATGGAGGAGGAAGCGGAGTCAGAGGAGCCTGATGAGCTGATGAGGCTAGAGGAAGAGCACGCAAGGCAGCATCGGAGGCGCTTGCGGGCATTGAATCGCACGGAGGCGGCGCAGAGGCGCGTCGAAAGGCACAAAGAGCGCCTTCGGCAGGAGCAGGAGCGCAGGGCAGAGCAAGAGATCATCCGCCTGAGGCGGGCGCAACAACAGCAGAGGGACGCCGCGCTGAGGCGGGAGGCAGAGGCCCGCCTGGAGCTGCAGAGGGCAGCAGAGGCCGCCGAAGCGCAGGCGAGGACGAGGCTGCTGGCTGCCGAAGCGGCCGCACGGAGGGCGGAAGAGGCGGCCAAGGCTGCCAAGGATGCGGAGGACGCAGCGCGGGCCAAGGAGGAAGCGGAGCAGAAACAGAAACGAGAGGCAGAGGAGCGGCAGGCGGCAGAGACGGCAGCGCCAGAAGCGGCAACACCAGAGCAGCCAGAGACGGCCGCAGCAACGGCGGACGCAGCCAGGGCGGACGCGGAGAACGCAGACAACAAAAAGAAGGACCCCAAAGCAAAAAAAAAGGCCCCGCGCGGACCAGGCGGGGGGCAGACCCTCGAAAGGAGGGAGGGGCGACAAAGACAAGGACAAGGACACTGAGAAGGACAAGGGCAATGGCAAGCGCCCGAAGGCGACCTCTAAGAGGGGCTAGGACCGCTTCTCCATCCTCCTGGTCACTCTTCCTCCTGCTCCTGCTTGTCGCCCGCCCTCCTCCTTGTCCATCTCCCTCTTGCTTCTGCTCTTCCCCCTTGTCAATCTTCCTCCTGCACCCCCATCCGCCCCAGGGCGGCGCGCCCTGAGCCGCGGGGCGACCGCGTCGGCGACGGCGCCGACATCCATATACATTTGCGCGGCCTCTCGCGCCAGAATAGAGGCGGTACGGGTTAAGGGGGCTCTGCTTGACTGTGGCCCCTTCATTGCAGGGGCGCGCGCGGCTGCCCCTGGCAGAGGGGACGGGCGATCACGAAACCGATTATCTTAAGGGGAAATTCTCTTTGGAGAATTCTCTTAAGAGAATTCTCTTAAGAGAATTCTCTTAAGAGAATTCTCTTAATAGAATTCTCTTAAGAGAATTGTGTGGATGTCTCAGGCAAAACCAACAATTCTCTTAAGAGAATTCTCTTAAGAGAATTCTCTTAAGAGAATTCTCTTAAGAGAATCTCTCTCGTAAAGGTCGCTTGCAGTGCACCCCCCCATGGGGGCCAGACGAGTCCCGCTGAGGGGCGAAACGCCCCTGGCTGAGGGTGGGGGGGGAGGGGGCGGGGCTGAACCGTATCTGACGGGCCCCCTAGGGGGGTTGGGGGGCTCGGTGTTCCTGATTGAGGGGAGCCCCTGAAACATCTTTGACGGGCCCCTTGCGGAGGGGGACCACCGTCCTTTACTGAGGGTGAGCCCCTTTAATGAGGGGGGGCAGTGTGAGCAGGGGCAGCAGGGGGGAGCAGTAGCATTGCATCATGGGTGAGTCGTTCGGGCCCCTGTGCTTGCCTGCCGCGCAAAGCAATCCAGAGTGGGGGGTGCCCCTTTTTGAAGGGGCGCGCACCCCTTACTGAGGGGGGGGCCCTGGCACATCCCCTCCCCCTCCCCGCCTCGCCGCTGATGAGGTAGCACCCCTTCTCTTCGAGGGGGAGGAGGCGACCGCGTGGGTTGCGAGCCCCTTCGAGGGGAGAGAAACGAACCCCTGGCTGAGGGGAAGGCTCGACGATACTGAAATGAACCACCACACACGCCACACCCACAGCACCACACCACACCCACACGCACCACTGAAGTGCGCGGGGAAGGCACCCGACGATCTACTTGCCATTCGCAGGCGTTTCGGCTGCCGCAGGGCATTTCGATTTTGCTGCTGTATCCCAAATTTCAGGGGTCAGTCCCGCGGCAGCCATGCCCGCCCCAGGAGTAGTCTCTCCTCTGCTCCTGCTGGGCACTCTCCTCACACCGTTGCGCAGCATGGCGCCGAAGAAGAAGATCGAGGGCCAGGGCGCACCAGCGGCGAAGAAGTCGATGGCGGCCCCGAAGGGGCA
>CAUYUJ010014637.1:129258-130327 GCA_963575745.1 Prorocentrum cordatum | reverse complement strand
CACTCTCGATCTCACTCAACGGGACACCACGGGACACCACGGGACACCGGCGGGACACCGGCGGGATATCCGTGGGACACCAGCGGGACACCGCGGGGCACCAGCCGCCAGAGGAGTCACATTTGGTCCGGCCGCGGCCCAGCCACAGGAGGACTTCGGGACACCCGCGGGACACCGGCGGGACACCGCGGGGTACTGGCCGCTGGAGGAGTTACATTTGGTCTGGCCACGGCCCAGCCACACGCAGCTTCTCCTCGCCCGCACGCACAAACGGCACGCACGACACGAACCCGAAAACCGAAATCGATTTCCCGGTAGGGGGGGTCTCCGTTTCACGTCGGACTCACCCCCGAACCTCCGATATGTACCTATACGACCACCCTTCGGGTGATAAGGAGATTCGGGGGGCGGGGAGGAACCAACGTCTCACTCGATCAGACTCACTGTCGATCTCACTATCGATCTCACTATCGGTCTCGCTCGATCGATCTCACTCGATCGATCTCACAATCGATCTCACTCGATCTATTTCGTTCGATCGCTCTCACAATCGATCTGACGATCGATCTCACAATCGGCCTCACTATCGATCTCACGATCGATCTCACAATCGATCTCACATTCGGTCGCACGGTCGATCTCACTATCGATATCACAATCGATCTCACAATTAACGTTATCATCATCAACAACAACATCGTCATCAACGTCATCGAAATCATCACCATCGGGACACCATCATCATCATCACCTCATCACCATCATCATCAACAGCATCATCACGATCATCATCGGGACACCATCATCCTCACCAACATCATCAACATCATCATCGGAAAACCATCATCATCATCATCACCATCGGAACACCACCATCATCATCATCTCCTCCTCATCATCATGTACAACATCATCAGCACCATCATCGGGACAGCACCATCATCATCCGCAACATCGTCATCATCGGGACACCATCATCATCGTCATCATCATCGAAACACCGTCATTATCAACATCATCATCGAAACACCATCATTATCAACATCATCATCATCACCATCATCGGGCC
>CAUYUJ010014637.1:91758-119258 GCA_963575745.1 Prorocentrum cordatum | reverse complement strand
ATCAGTACCACCATCGTCATGATTAGAACTCATCATCAGCTTCATCATCATCATCCCCACCATCATCATGACCATCACCAGCATCAGCAGCATCGTCATTATCAGCATCACAAGCATCATCTTCCGACCTTTCCTGTAATCAGTCCTCCCTCCCCTTCCCTCCCCCATCCTTCCCTCGTCCCGCCTCCCATCCTTCCCTTCTCCCTCCTCCCCCTCCTTCCTCAGTCCTCACTCCTCATTCCCCACTCCCCACTCCTCACTCCTCACTCCTCACTCCTCACTCCTCCTCCTCCTCCTCCTCTTCCTCCTCCTCCTGCTGCTCCTCCTCCTCTTGGCCCTGGTGCTCCTCCTCCATCTCCTTCTCCTACTTCGCATCCTTCTCCTCACCCCCGATTCCGAGGAAGGTGGGGAGACTTGCGTACGTAGTCGTACCTATACACACAGATGTATATGCATACACATGGATAGACACATACCTTTGCATACACGAATACTTGCACATATACATATACATGTGCATATGCATATGCATACGTATACATGCACATATACCTCTATCGATACACATATACAGATGCGTAAACATGTACATACACAACTACATGTATACATACATGATTGTACATATGCCTGCACATATACACCAACATATACATATATATGTACATGGACACATACATATACACATACATATACCTATACCTATACCTATACATATACATACACATATACATATACATATACATATACATGTACATATACATATACATATACATATACATATACATATATATATGCAAATACATATACATATACATGTACAGATAAATGCGCATGTACATGTACAAATACATGCATACATACATGTGCATGTACATAAACGTGTAAATGTAATCATGTATATACGTATACATGCACACGCACATACACGTACATAGCATCGCGTATATGTGTGCAACTACATGCGCATACGAATATACGCATACACATGCATAGACATACGCATGTACATAGTCATGCGAATAGGCAGAACAATCTACATACGCATATGCGTACATATGCAAGTTTACATGTGCGTATACACCCATGTACATCTACATATACATTTACGTATACGCACACGTATTACAACATGTAGACACCTAGATATACAGATACACGTACGTACGCATATACACATGCACGTGTGTAAATGTGTATGCACATACGCCTACACAGACATGCATACATGTGTACATCTGCGCATACCTAGACATATACAAGTAAACGTATACATGTATAGTTACGTGCACCTTTATATGTACATATAATGTACATATACATTTACATATGCATGTACGGTTACGTTTACGTGGACATAAACACATGCATATTCATAGACATACATATGTACATATACAGATACAAATGCATATACATTCGTATATGCAGATACAGCTCCGACCACGTACCCATATCCACATACATATGCCTATGCACATGCATAGACACATGCATATAAATATACACGTATGTGTATATATGGATGTACACATACGTGCACATGCACCTGAACATACACACATACATCTACATACACACATACATATGCATAAACATGCACATATGTCTATACACACGCATGTATGTGCATACATACATTCATACATATATATATATATATCTCTATATGTGTGTATATACACATGCGCATCTCAAACTGCATTGGCGCTTCACGCCTTGCACCGCGGTCCTTGAGGTTTGGAATGCAGGTTAAGGGTGGAAGATATAACAGACAGGTTAGCGATAAGTCTTTGCTGCGTTCTCCGACATCGCCGTTATAATAATGTGTTTCGTCATCCTTCCCTCAGGTTTCCTCTCCCTCTTCCTCAGTTTCGCCCTACCCTGCGACTTATTCCCCATCCTCCTCAGCTATTTTTGCGGAGGATCCTCCTTGGAGAACCCCTTGGGGACCTCGACAATTTTTAGGGGCTCCTTGGGGCCGTCTGGAAGCCTCCTGGACGCCTTCTGGGGGCCTCTAGGGGCTTCCTAAGGCCACCCTGCTTCCAACCGCGGTCTCCCTGAACGACCGGGTCACGATTTGGAATGCGTCGGGGGGCACATTGGAGGATCTTGGGCTGTCATGGGGCTCTCTTCGGCTATCTTGGAACCCTGTTGTGCAGTCTTGGGGCTCTCGTGGACAGCATAGAAGCACCTTCGGATAGTTTTGAAGCGATTTTCGGGCCTTCTGGGCGGTCTCGGACGCCCAGAAGACCGAAGAATGGGGCATTCTCAAAATCACCCAAAAACCTTATAAGATCAGTGTTTCTCTGCGCTTCGCAAGCCTGTTGGGGGTCTTCTTTGGGTCGTCATCGGGCGTCTGGTGGGTGTCTGGGGCCTCTTGGGGCCCTCGGGGGGCTGTTCGGCAGTCCTCCTGACCGATTTGGGCCCGCTACCTAGGCCTGGCAGGGGCGTCCAGGAGCTCTGGAAAGCCTGGAGTGCCTCCTGCAGGGGCGTCCAGGGGGCCCCCGGGGCCTTGGGGGGGTGACGGTTTTTCCCGCCCCCCCCCAGCTATGAAGAATTCACAACAGGGAGAAAATGCGTGTGTACCTATACATATATATATATATATACACACCTATATATATACATATATATATACATATATATATATATATATGTAATACTATGTATTAATATGCGTGTGCACAAAAAAAAGATGTACATAAATATATATATATATATATATATATAAACAAATAGACATGGCATACCTATATATATATATATATATAGTTAGATACAGGGATAGAAAGATCGAGAGAGAGAGAGCGCGAAAGACAGAAAGTGAGAGAGAGAAAAGAGAGAGAGAGAGACAGAGAGAGCGAAATTGTTAGGGAGAGACACCAGCAATTGCCGTGACTTCACCGCTCTCTGGCGCAAGGGGCCCATCAAAGTTCTTCCCGACCAAATCCATCTCACAAGGCATGCACGCACGATGGAGACTGGAAGCGGGCAAGAGAGATACATGGTCAGGGATCCTTGGAGATCTGCCTGGATATGTCCAATGATTCCAGAAATCCTGCGGCTGCAAGAAGATGCAGAGATGGCAACAAGACATTGCAGCTTGACCTACGGCATCTTGTCCATGAGCGGGAGAGATAAGGCACGAGCAGGTACCCAATGACACCCCCCTCATCCCTCACAGCACGCCTCGACGCAACTAGAGTCCCTGATGGACCAGAAGCGCAGCGAACTGACACCAATATTTGAGGCGACGAAAACAAATCCATATGAAGTTCTCAAGGCAAGATCATCAGCTTACCTTGGAACTGCATATGAAATCGCAAGCCCTCCAGGGCCTCTCACTCAAGCTTCCCCGCACGAGATAACCTAGGCGATCGACGTTTCCTCCGTGTCCCCGCTAGCGCCCCGACCCAAAGAAGCGCCAGGGCGGGAACACGGATGAAAACCCGGCCCTGAGAGGCAAAGTTGTTATTGGTGCCCTGCACCCCCCTGGCGCCCAGTGGGTGGGCAGCAGACTTCTATTGCCTCTGCATGCGCATGTTCAGGATCGTTTGCTTCTGCACGCTGGTGCCGAACATCGCTCCGCATGGTGTGACCAGAGCCGTCTCCTAGGGGCGCAACGCGTCATCTTTGAACAAACCTAGAATATTTGAGCACAGGGGTCCTCATGCAGAATCGCGGCACGCATCCGTCCCTGCCCGATGGCGTGCACCCCGATCCCAAGCCCAGGATGGGCCTGGCCACGAGCAGCATCATCACCATCATCAGCACCACCACTACCATCATCATCCGTAGCCGTTTAGGCTCAAGCTTTTGCATGCTCGGAGGCACATGCTTCACTAAGGTGACCGCGGTTTCCCTGCAAGCCCTGTAGGCCGCTGCGTGCGACTTGAAAATGCGTGTGTAAGGATGGCGTCCTACTGCACGCGAACTCTGCGGAGGAAGGTCTCTGAATGCTGGACGACCTTATGCGGAATGTCCCCAAACAAGGGCTTTAGCTTAACGCAAGGCGACCTAATTCTGTGGCCAACGACATCGCTACCCCAAGGGCTGGCCCTAGAGCCTTCCGTGACCGAGCAGCGAGCAATGTGAACCAATGACCACAGCAACTTGGAGCAAGCTTCAGGCAAACAGACGGGTCCCTTGCTTTGGACGCCCGAAATGGGCACGGAAAGAATGGGCACAATGCCCAACAGCAAATGTTGTCCCGAACCAACAGCGGCCGCTGTTGGGCAGGCGGCCTTCTGTCTCAAATGGACACAGGCCGCGGCGGCGCGGACAGCGAGTCCTGCTCAAAATGAAGAAGAACTACTGTTGGGCATCGTACCCATTCGTTCCGTGCCCATCTCGTTCGTGCAGACTTGCAGGTCCGCATACAAGTGTTCACTGCAGTCGCAACACCGACTGCAGCCCCCATCCTGTCCCCAGACATCTGGCCCTTCGATATGTTCGATGCGTGGGCCCCTGGGCCTCTCGACCCGTTCCCCACGGCAAGGCTTTCATCCCGAAGCGTGATTTGACGGTCCTCATGCCCAGAATCGGCCCCGACCACACGTAAGAGTGACCCTAGGCTAGAGTGACCTTTGGTGCGCGGCTCCAGGGGCGCCCGTGAAAGCCCAACGAAATCGCGCAAGCCCGCGTTGTCGCGCCGCGTCAAAGATCGGCGGGGCGCCACTCGAAAATGTTTGTTGCGCCACCGGGCAACTGCGAAATTCCGCCAATGGGACTGCCATGGTATGTTCCGTCATGTTATGTCATGGTTGTAATATGTTTTGTTATCTTCTATTGTGGCACGTTGTGTTCTGTCGTGTTCGTCGCCATGCTCGGTTGTCGTGTTACGATATGTTCTGAACACTGTGCCATGATATGACCTGTCCCGTCAAGGTGCGTGATACTATGATTCGTTATGTCATGTTAGCGTGTGTTCTGTCGTGTTCTGCCATGTGATATTATGTTCTGGTATATTTTGTGATGTTATAGTATATTATATGTTGTCATGATTTTGCTATGTTATGCTATGTCATGTTATGTTGTGTACTGTTGTGCTGTTTCGTGTTTGTCGAGGGCGCAAGACGGGACTCCCAAGGACACTCGGGACTCTCGGGGACACTTGGGGACTCTCGGGAAAACTTGGGGTCTGGCGGCCGTGGTATCGGCATGTCGTCCCGAGTCGTTGTTCGACAGTCTGAAACTGGGGGAAAACGCCCGGGATGCGCACAAAAATGCGACGCCCCGCTGGCCAGTGCCGATTACGCGCCACGCACGTTCCCGTGCGAACGGCGGTAACTCTGAGCCTGGCGTCTGGCCAGGCTTCTGTCGACGGACCCGCCGCCGCTCCACATGCCGAAGCCCTACATGCCGCCACGCTGGTTCCAGGCAGGCTGCGCTGTCCGGCGGAAGGGGACGAGAAGGGGAGAAGCAGGCAGACGTTGGCTGGTTCCGGGCGGCCGCGGTATACAGCCGGGATTCCCAGGGACTCTCGGGGAAGGGGCGGGGGTTCCGGGCGAGGGGGCGGGATTCCCGGGGACTCTTGGGGATACTGGGGGATTCGCGGAACAACTTGGGGTCTGGCGACCGCGGTATGCAGGGTGGAGTTGGTCAGGGGTCTGTTCTTGAAATCTAACAACCCCAACCTGTTGGGTGGGGAAAAACACCCAAGAAATAGCCAAAAATGCTCAAAACATCGTCCCCAGACTATTTCTTACTTTTGAGCATTCCCCGTGTAGTGGGACAGGCCCGACCTAACACTGGCCTGAAAGTCTGGGCTATGCCATTTTTGTTGCACCGGCGTTGTCGCCCAGCTTCGGGCCCCGGGAACATCGCCGATCGTTCCGGTGGCAATCATGCCGAAGAAAGATCGGGTATAGAGTTAAGTCAGCCGTGCCCCCCTGCAGGGGGATTTTGGGCGAAAAATAAGAAGTACTCAAAAAATATCCCCCAAATACTAAAAAATAATCCAAAAATCGTCCCCGTACTATTTTTTGACTATTGTCGAATATTCCCCCTGTAGAGGGACATGCCCGACTTAAGTATAGGGCTCCGTGCGTGCTTCTGTTCGCGATATCGCACGTTTTGTCTCAACGTCGGATCGCAGGAGAGATCGACTGAGACTTCGGCCAACGCTCCGTCCCCAGTGATGAGTCGGGCGGCTCTCTTCGAGCTGCTCGTTTGGACTGTTGCTGCATGTGTACGGCGTGTTCGGTGGTAGGAATTACTGCTGGGTGCTTGCTTTGTGGCCCTTTTGGTTGTAAGCCACTGTGCAACACATTAAATTCATAAGAGA
The DNA here is from genome assembly GCA_963575745.1 of Prorocentrum cordatum. NCBI lineage: Eukaryota > Dinophyceae > Prorocentrales > Prorocentraceae > Prorocentrum > Prorocentrum cordatum. The sequence continues at coordinate 112,969 of CAUYUJ010014637.1, read as the reverse complement.
TAAGTTTGAAACACGACCAGACTTCCACACCCATAGCCAATCTCCCATAGTCCGCTCCTCCAATCCTCACGTCTTCCCAATTCCCCATCTTTCATACCATCTTCCCTCCCCCCTTCATCCCTCCCTCCCTCGCCTCCACCCTCTCTCCCTCCCTCCCTCCCTCCATCCCCTCATCCCTTTCTCTCGTTGACCCTCCCCAATCTTCCACTGCCTGCACATCTCCCCCTCTCCTCCTACTTCTCTTAACCCTCCACCTCATTCTCCTCCTCCTCATCAACCTCATCACCACCCCCATCATCATCATAATCAGACTCGTCATGAAAACCATAATCATCACCATCAGCATCATCATAATCATAATCAGAATCAGCATCACTACCAGCATCATCAACATCATCGTCATCGCCGTCATAGCCAAACCATAATCAGAATATGATCAGCATCCCCATCATCAACAAAATCATCACTATCACCATCATCGCCACCATCCTCCTCCTCTGGCGGCATCATCATCAGCAGCATCATCGTCATCATCATCTGCATCATCATCAACAACGTACGAATCAGCAGCATCGTGATCAGCATCATCATCACCAACACCACCACCAGCTTCGTCATCAGCATCAGCATCATCACCATAAGCATCATAATGATCGTCACCACCACCATCGTCATAATCACCATCATCATCGTCATCAGCATCATCATCGTACTCGTCATCGTCATCATCATCAGCAGCATCAACAGCATCGTCATCATCATCGTCGTCATCATCATCACCATCATAGCCGTCATAAGCATCAGCATCATCATCATAATCATCGTCATCAGCAGCATCATCATCACCATCATCGTGAGCATCATCATCAGGCTCGGAATCATGATCAGTATCGTCATCAACAACAGCACCATCATCAACATCATCGCCAACCTCCTCCCCTGGCGGAATCATCATCAGCAGCAGCATCGTCACATCATCATCTCATCATCATCATCATCCTCATCGTCATCATCATCACCATCGGCATCAACATCATCAGCACCAGCACATTCATCCTCATCGTCGTCAGAATCACCATCATCATAAAATAATCATGCGCATCATCATCTTCAACAGCTTTAACTAGATGCTCATCATCAGCATCATCATCATCATCGTCATCGTCAGCATCATCATCGTCATCATCGTCAGTATAAGCAGCAGCAGCAGCCTCATCCTCATCCTCATCCTCATCCTCATCCTCATCCTCTGGCGGGTCGCGAGCGCCTGGCTGGCCAGGCGCTCTGCGTCAGCGAGCCAGCGCAGCCCCGCAGCGCTCAGCACCGAACAGCTTCCCTGAGGCCCGACGTTGCGAAGAAAATGCCGGATCGAGATAAGATCACGACTGGAGCACTAGACCCAATTTCTCTGCGACACATCTCGAGCCGAAACGATCGGTGAAGGTCCCAGGGCCCGAAGCCCGGCGAAAACGCCCGTTGTGAAACAAATGCAGCGCCCAAACCTCTGGGCCCTCACCCTCAAACTGGGGAAATCAAAAGGTACCGATACCGCTACTCCTAGGACCACTCCAGCGGTGCGATCTGACCAGGAGTTCCAGGCGAATCCAGCGGTGGCGACGAGGGTCTCCCAAGAGGCCCCAAAAGGCGAGAGCGAGGAAAGGGCAGCGGTCGTCTTGGTACCTTTTCTTCTTTTGCCAAGCCTCCCCTCGCCCCCCAGGCCGCGCCCGCCTTCTGGGACGCCGTCCCGCTCGCGCAGCTGCGCGTAGAGGTCGTCGTTCCAGGTCTGGATCCGGTGCGGGCCCACGCGCACTCGCTCGGACGCCTGCCCGGGCTGCGCGGGCGGAGCGCGGGCCGCGCTGGGTGGGCAGGCGCCCTCTCCGCTACTAGTATGAAGGCCTCGGGTGGCGCACAGACGGCTCCCCCCCCCCCCCCGGCAGTCCAGCTGGCCTGGGCAGACCCCACGACCCAGAGCGGTCTCGACTCCGTCGTCGCCTCCGGCGGCGCCCCTGGGGCGCAGAGGTGGAGGTGTTGAGACCGCCCGGGCTACTCGGGGGGGGCCTGTTGAGGCCGGCTGGGGCTGAGTACTCGGGGGGGGCCTGTTGAGGCCAGCCGGAACTGCGTGGGGGGCCGTCTGTTCGCCACCCGAGGCTTCACGGTCGGGAACCGTTGGGGAGCGTGTCGCCACGGCGGCCCCGGCGACACGCTGTGCCTTGCGAGTGGAGAGCGTGCCGCTCCGCTCTGCGGGGCGGGAGGCTCGGAAGGGCTCGGGACGACGACGCCTCGGGACCGCGAAGTGGACAGCGTGCCGCTCCGAAGCGCGGTGGGCCAGAGCCGCTATGCAAGAGTTCCCAGCCGCACCATCCGCTGCACATGAAGGCAGAGCGGCCCGGAGAAGAGGCAGCGAGAGGAGGCCGGAGCGGCTCCGCGAGCCAGCTGGCGAGGGCTCGAGGCGGCCAGGCGTCTCGAAGAGGGCACGATCGGGCGCTCTCCCCTCCTGAAGGGGCCCAGGGACGCACACAAAAAGATGTGCAAATGCCAAAATCCCCCATCTGTTACATATTTCCTGGATTTTCCTCTTCCCCCCATTTCCCATATTTCCCTGGGAATCGTAGTGTGCTGTGTCTGTGTCCATTTTTCCCTCCATATCCCCATTCCCCTCCCTCCCCAGAGATCCTGCGGCTCGAAACACAAGCTCTCGATTGATGCCGGATGCTTTCGACACCCAGGGGCGGCTTCCATCGGCCGTTTCCCTGATCCGGGCAGGGGCAGTGAAAAGTGGCCCTGGATGAAGGACTGGCCTCGGGGAAAGGGTCGAGAGATCGGAGGCCGTGTCTCGAACAAATGGCGGCGCAAGATATCCCTCTCTATCTCTATCTCTCTCTCTCTCTCTCTCTCTCTCTCTTTCTCACTCTCTCCCTCTCTCTTTCTGTCTATGCCTCTGCCTCTGTATCTGTCTCTCTCTCTCTCTGTCTCTGTCTCTGCCTCTGTCTATCTCTCTCTCTCTCTCTCTCGCTCCCAGTCCCCTCCCTCGAAGCGGCGGCTGGACTCCTCTGCCCCATGTTCCCTCCCTCCCTCCCTCCCTCCCTCTGCTCTGTTCTATCTCGGTGCTCGGAGGACCGATGTCCCAGCTGCCCAAGTCTGCTCGAAAAGAAATCAGGAGAACGCACACTTCGCGCGATGCCTCGGCGAGTCAGGGGCAATGGCCCCCGCACCAGCATCAAACACACGGCGACCGCTCGTGCTACCGATGACGACTCATACGTCCAATGACCGATCGGTCGGCAAAAGTAGGTAGAAACATGAAGTAGGAAGGCGTTGAAAGTAGATTGGGCGTCCGCCCGCCCCCTAAGGAGGCCAAAAAAGGTGAAGTCACTCGATCACTGAAGTAAGAAGACGCTTAAAGCAGATTTGAATATGGGAATCCAAAACTACCTACTTTCAACGACCGATGGGAACAGTAGACACGTACGGTAAGAGATCTTGCTGCAAGAAAATCGTGGGACACGCTCTTCGTCGAGATCTAAGCCTTCCTGAGGCGCACGATTCGTCAAAAGCTGAGGTTCCCGAGCCCCCCTGGGTGGCCACACGCGAACCCTACCCCCACACCCCACGACTTCTAAGGAGGGGTGGGGGGTCAGTCCGCTGGGGAGCTCCCGAACGAAGTGAACCCCCACTCCCCCTTCGAAGTCGTGGGGGTGGGGGTAGGGTTCACGTGTGGCCACCGACCCTGGCGTCTGTGAGCCCCCAAGGCCACTGAGGGACAGGAAGCTTCTGCGGGGCGTCTGTTGGCAGGCCGAGCCCTCTTGTTTGACGTGGGTGCTGTACCCGGATGGGTGCCCAACAGGCCGGTTTTCCACGCGGAGGCGGCGCGGACTCTGCCCCAGAGGCTGCCGCCTGGACAGCCACGTTCGCGCCCCCAGGCCGCACATGCACGCGCTGCCGCTGTGCACCCAGGCTACCTCCCCTCGTTCCGCGGCAACTTGCCCGTGCAGAGCTGAGTGCAGCAGCTGCGTGGTCCTTCACGCCCACTCCTCCGCGGTGGCGATCTGGCCAGAGCATCGCCGCACCCAAGATAGCCTGTCACGCCCGGCATCAAGACAGCGCAGTCGTCGGCTGCCCTGGTGCACCTCCGTGGCCGATATGACACGTGGTCGTCACACGCTTCACCCGCGGCGGGGCCCAAGCACAACAAAAACACACGCGGCCTCTGCCTCGACAGAGCACGCGGGATGGGCGGCGGCTCTCGCGGCCAGCCACCTCGAAGGTCTGCACGACTGCATGCCAGCTGATGGATGGATCAACCTGGAGCTGTATCACGCACACGAGAGCCCTGCTGAATGACACTATCTCGTGCGCCGCTGTTCCCATGAACTCGTTCGCTTCGGGATCGGGGCCAGGGCAACGCAGCAGCCCCCCCGTCTTGCCCCGCCAGCAGGACGCGCCCAAGGAGATGAACAAGAGTCGCATGTCAGGTGAAATTCCGCACACGTGCGGGTCATGAGTGTAACCACTCCCACTCCTGCCAATCAGCTTGTGTCATGCTATTCCGATACGCGCGCCAATGCGCCCTCAGGCAGTGAATGATATGATCCTCCGATACTAGCCCTTCGGCTGCTGCTCGATGGCTGCGATAAGCCATCCGCACCACAATTCCAGAAGACCGTCCGGAGGTCCATCGCCAGGTAAAAGAGCGCCGATTAAAGGAGGGATGTCCCGCCGTCCGTCCTCGAACCATGCTCGGGAAAGTCAGCGGGGAAATGCGCTCGCAGTGCTGCAGCGTGAACGGATACGCAGCCGCGGTCAGCCTTGTCCTGCCCGGCTTTGCCTGCGCCCGCTCGCCGACGACTTGCGGCGAGCTCAGCTCGTTGGGGCGCCTGCGAAATTGGGGAACTCTCAGCAGCCTTCCCTTCCGCCCTGCCGCCGCCAGTCCGGTCTCTTGGCCGTTGGCCGACAGCGGGCCCGCGGCCAGCTGGCTCAGTCCGGTCTCTCCCTGCCTCCCCGTTCTCGCCCCGTCCCCTCCCGGCCTGCTCGCTCGCTCCCCCCTCGCTGCCGCCCCCCGTCCCTCCCTCGCCCCCTCCCTCTGGCATCTGAGGGTCCTTGCCTCCAGCATCAGGTCGGGCTTGCCCTCCTACAGGCGGATTTCGGACGAAAACTTGTCAGCACTCCAGAAAGATCCAACGATTACCGAAAATGGTCGACCAGTCATCCCCAGACTATGCTTTGACTATGTCTGGATCTTCCTCCTGGACATGCCCGACCTAACCCTATCATCATGATGAGCGCGTGTGAGCCGTCAGCACAAGTGTGCCGCGGCATGCTCGCCGAAGGTCTGCGTGACCTCACCTTGGCGCAGCGTGCCGCCAGCCTGGCCTGCACACATCGGGTAGAGGCCCGGCGGGGGCTCAAGGGTAGCTGTTACGGCTGGCGCGTCGCAAAGATAGCGGGCAACAGCGATCTCTGGAAAGCAGGCGTCCCTGAAAATGAAGATTCGAGCATCGAATGTTGAGCGTGCGTTTGTCGACCACATGTAGGGAATAGCGTGCAAATCGGTCCCGTGATAGCGTGCCGCGTCGCTTCCTCCTTGCACGCTATCCCCAGCGGGGGGGGGTAGCATGCAAACAGCGGGCTGGCGGCGCCGCATCCTATCGAGGGGGCAGGGCGCCTCACTCCCCGGCCCTAAGCACTGGGAGGGATCCGCCCATCTGCCCGACTCCGACAGCCCCAGAAGCAAGAACGTTGGCGCGTGGCTTGTGCGGCGACGGCACTGGGCAATGCACCCCTGGATAGGGAATCCAGGGTCTGGAAACCGGTGGAACACCAGCTCAGGTTTGACCGTGGATCTCATCGCCGCCCCCATCAGAGAAGGAACCCTCGCGGGTCGGAAGCCTCCCGGGCACATCCCTCCGCCCGGCTGCACGCAGCAGCGACCCTGGGCCAGCGCGACCCCTGGCGCGCGGCTCCCGGGGGGCCGCGGCGGAGGCCATCTCGACGCGGCCCCGCTGCGCCAGCCAGCGCTGGCGGGACCCCTGCGCGCCCGCGAAGGGTCCCCTCACGCACACCCGATTCACGAGTGCCCCCACCTCGCCATCGCTCGGACGTCCATTCCCCGTGCATGTTTCGATTTCGTGCGTGCCTTTTTCCCTACCTAGGCTCTGCCTAGAAGGGTTCTTACCCTGTAGCTTAAAGGGGCCAGGCAGTGAAAAACGCCCCAGGCGGTTCCCCCAGGATCCGCCCCGCGGTTCCCCCAGTTACGTCCCCGTAGCTTAGCGTCGTTTATCTCATCTTAGCTTAGCTGATTTCATCTTAGCTTAGTGTAGCTTCATCTTAGCTCAGGTTTATCGTAGCTTACTTTACCTTCATCTTAGCTTCGCTGAGTTTTAGCATAGCAGAGCACAGCATAGCATAGCACAGCGTAGCATAGCATAGCGCAACACAGCATATCATAGCATAGCCCAGCATAGCACAGCATAGCGCAGCATAACATAACATTAGCAGAGCATAGCATAGCACAGCGCAGCATAGCATAGCAGAGCAGAGCAGAGCAGAGCATAGCATAGCAGAGCAGCAAAGCAAAGGCAAAGCAACAGCAGCGACAGCAAAGCAAAGCACAAGCAACGCAAAGCGAAGCAAAGCAAAAGCAAAAGCAAAGCAAGCTTAGCTTAGCTTAGTTTAGCTTAGCTTAGCATAGCATAGCGCAGCGCTGCATTAGCATAGCATAGCATAGCACAACACAGCCAAACATAGCATAGCATAGCATAGCATAGCATTGCATAGCATAGCATAGCATAGCATTGCATAGCATTGCATAGCATAGCATAGCGCAGCATAGCATAACATGGCGCAGCGTAGCATAGCATGGCATATCATAGCATAGCATAGCATAGCGCAGCATAGCATAGCATAGCGCAGCATAGCATGGCATGGCATGGCATAGCACAGCATAGCAATTGACGCTGCTTTCATAGGGGGCTCCAACTTCTGGGCAGGGTCGCACTGGGGCGATTCGCTACATGATCAAAGATACTCCTCGATGGCCCTCGCCGAGAAAAGATGCACACGTCCGAGGGATGCCAGGCCACCGCACCTCTGCCGGCTGCTGCCGGCGCAGCCGCCTCCGCCGTGCTCCCGCCGGCTCCCGCCGTGCTCCCGCCGGGGGCGCGCGGCACGCCGAGGGCCTCTCGGGGGAAAGCGCCTCCTCGGAGCACTTCCCGCCTTGGCGAGCGCGGCGCACCCGTGGGGTGCAGGCCAGAGCTCGCCCCCGGTCAAAGCACGGTAACACGGCGGAGGCGGGAATCTGCCATGTCAGGGTTTGTCCGCACGTGTCACCTCGTCTCTGGCGCTTTTCGACAGTAGTCGCAGACTGCACCGAGTGAGAAGCGTGGGGCATTGCTCATCGTCGATTCGCGTCCTCTCCTCTGCCCTCCCTTCCCCTCTCCAAAATATTTGCGCGGAGAAAAAAAAAAAGCACGGTAACACTGCACAGGGGTAGCCGTCGGTCGGAAGAAGTGGGTCGAAGCAGCAAGTCGGAAGGCGCCGAGAGTGCTTTTGGGTTTCCGCCCGCCCCTGGAAGAGGCGGGAGGAGGGAGCACCACTCGACTCTCTAAAAGCAGGGAGGCGCCTGAAGTAGAGTTGGACTTGGGCATCAAACAAATACTTACTTTCAACGACCGACGGGCAACACCGAACCAGGGAAATCCATTCCCCGGCGCGAGGGCCGTGGCGAGTAAAAGGAAGGGGCCCTGGGACACACAAATAAATACACACGAATAACAGAATTCCCCATAGGTTCCCATATGTTCCGAGTTTTTGTCTTCCCCCCCCACTTCCCCTATTTCCCCCTATTTTCCTAGGGGTCGACGTGCCACGACTCCGCGCACCAGCTCTCGCAGACGGCCCCTCCCCAGGGGTCTGGCAGCGCGCCTCTTCCCAGGCAGGGGCCCCCCGGCCTCCCGGCCGTTTTGGTCCGGGGCCAGCCCGAGCCGACTTTTGGAACGCCCGAAATGGGTACGGAAAGAGTGGGCACAGAGCCCAACAACAAATCTTGCCCCAAACCAGCAGCGGCCGCTGTTGGGCGGGCGGCCTCCTGTCTCAGATGGACACAGGCCGCGGCGACTTCAGAATGAGCAGGAACTGCTGTTGGGCATTGCACCCATTCTTTCCGCACCCATTTCGTTCGTGCAGAGACTTGACGGTCCCAGAGGGGGAGGAGGAGGAGGAGGAGGAGGAGGAGGAGGAGGAGGAGGAGGAGGAGGAGGAGGAGGAGGAGCAGGAGGAGGATAGGGGGAGGAGGAAGAGAGGAGGGGGCCCGAGACCCGCCTCCCGTGGCCGCGGGACCTCGTGGCCCCACGCGGGCTCCCTCTCTTCCGCCCCCCCCCCCCCGACGCCTGCCTGCCGTCTCTTGCCCGCCCGTCCTGCTCGGCGCGCCCCGAGCTGCGACCCGAAGCCAGCGGACGACGGACGAGGCCTCGGACATCCAGGCGGCAGAACACCCCGCGGGGGAGTGCCCAATCCCAGCCCACCCTGCCCTCCCCTGCCCGCAGGCGCCCTGGCGACGCTGGCGGCGGAGGCCTGTCCGCCGCTCTGACAGGCGCAGTGCTCTGTCCCTCCCTCCCTCCCCCCCGGCCTCCCTGCTGCCGTCTCCCTGGGTCGCACGGGTGCTCCTTACCGCCCTCCCACACCAGCCTCCCTTCCCGTCCGCCTCAGATCCGGCGCTGCGAGAAAGTGCGGCGCCGCGGAAAAATCGCAACCGGAGCCCTACAGACCACGTCTCCTGCGGCACTTCTCGGGCCAGACGGCCCTGTGATGGTCCCGGGGCCCGGCCCGACCCCGGACGAAAGCGCCTGGCGTGAAGCAGTGCAGCGCCCAGATCTCAGGGCTGCTCAGTCCCCCTCCGAGACGCACGAGGACGTGCCAGTACCATGTGTCCTCCTCGGGGGCGCGCGTCCGACCCGAGCACGTAGTACGGCCGTATTGTAGCACATCGCCTCCCGAGCGGAAAGACCAGAAAGCGCCCGCCACGAAAGATATACTTCAAAGATCTCTCGGTGCGCGCGTCGCCACTGGGGGGGGGGAGGCGACGCGCACATAGCATTGGTATGTCTTGAGGTCGCCCAGATGGGGTCGGAGGATCGCGCGGCATCGCCGATGCATCGGCGACGTCGGCGATGCATCGGCGCCATCGGCGTGGAGAAACTCTGAATCCACATAGACCCGCCTCGGCGATGCATCGGCGAAGCGGCGCGATCCTTCGACACCATCTGCTCGGACACCATCTGGGAGGCCTGCCATTATGAGCAAGGCCGTGCACAGCGACAGCAAAACCGAACCGACAGCGAAACCGAAACCGACATTAATCGATTGGACGAAAACAGCCTACAAGGGCGCAGCGACGCGGCAACGACACCATAACCGACCGAAACGAACCGACCGAACGCGACCGACTGCGACGCAATCGAACCGACCGAACCGTGAACACCCCCTGGTACGGTCGGACCTAGGACCGCAGAACATCCTTGCAAGAACACGAGACCCTCCGCCGGCCAAAACGCACACAGAACTAAACAACCGAGAACATGCAACAAACACGAAGAGCATAAGGGGACCCTCGCCGAAACGGCCTCGACCTGATACCTCGGTGGAGCCGCACCCAGACCCCCGACGTCGTGAGTTTTGCCGCAACGTCGACCCCCAGAGGTCTGGACCCCTTCCCTGGGACCGGCTTGGCATCCTGAGTCCTCTTCCGACGCTCCCGGGGGCCCGGAGAGGGCCCCGGGAGCGAAAAACCTCACGTCGCGAAAAAACCTCCCGTCGCGATTCGTAGCGAAAAACCTCCCGTCGCGAGTCGTAGCGAAAAACCGCGAAAAAACCTCCGGAGGCCGAACGTAGCGAAAAACCTCCCGTCGCGATTCGTGCCCCACGCGAGGGGGTCTGGGCATGCCGGGGTGGCGCCCACGCCCGGCAGCGCGAGCCTGCAGCCCGCCTCCCCCCCCCCCCGCGCGCCACGGCGCGAGCGAGGGGCGGCCGCGACGGCGAGCTGACCCCTTCGGGGCGGCGGGGGGGGGGGGAGGGCGGGCTCGCGGCCACGGCGGCCAGTGGGCGCGGCAGGGGCGAGGAGCGAGGAGCCGGGAGCGAGGAGCGAGGCGCGAGGAGCGAGGAGGAGGAGGAGGAGGAGCGAGGCGCGAGGAGCGAGGAGCGAGGAGCGAGGGCGAGGAGCGAGGAGCGAGGAGCCCGGCGACACGCTATGCCTTGCAAGCGGAGAGCGTGTCGCGCGGCTCCGCGCGGTGAAAGGCTCGGAGAGGCTCGGGACGTTGACACTTGGAAATGGGCAAGTGGTTAGCGTGTCGCGCTTAAGGGCGGTATCGGTGGTCGGTTCGAAAACAACGACACTCACGATCAGCGGAGCGGTGCAAGGTTACAGCACGTCCCACAATATCGAGAGATGCATCAACATCCTTACTGTCCAGCCGAATGGACGAAGACGAGACTTCAAAACATCAGAGAGATAGAGAGATAATACAACAACGACGGTGAGATCTCGCGTATCACATGCCAGCGCGAGCGCTAACCAGGCCCGAATCGCAGCGCTAACCAGGCCCGAATCGCACAGACAACGCACGTAAGCACAACCGAACCGTGAGGTGGAGCCCCCATCCGTAGAGTTGTCTGCCTGCTCTGGCCTGTGCTCAGGCGCGGGTGGGTCACCGACGCCCTCTCCATAAGCCAGAAGCACACTCGATTCCCTGCGTCGGCCATGAGCCCCCTGAACCTGCCTGCCCTGACTGGCCCGAGCCCGGGCCACCACTTCCGTAGGCAACCGCATGTAAGCCATGCCCCTGCAGGTCAGACTTCTGAGAAAAAAGCTGCTGGCCCAGAGCCTGAAGGATGCACGCAGCCCAGTGAACCCCGGCGAGGGCGTCGGATGCCCCAGCGCCGCTTGGACCCGCACGCTCAGGGCTCGAGCGCGGTCGCAGACTCCGGCCGACCCGCCGTCCACGGAAGGGGGGGGTGGGGGATGCGAACCCTACCCCTACCCCCCACGACTGAAGTGAACCCCACCCTCCCCCTCAGAAGTCGTGGGGGGCAGGGGTAGGGTTCGCACGTGGCCCCCTTAGTCGACCCCCTCGCCGACCTCTCGCCGGCGGACCCCGCCGCCGCTCCGCCTCCGCCGGCCGGCCCGCCACCCCTGCGCCGAGGGCGAGACGCGAGGACACACAAAGAAGTACGCACAAATCCAAGGATCCCCCATATCATCCCATCTGTTCTTGCTGTTCGTCTCCCCCACCACTTCCCATATCTTCGCAGATCTTCCTGGGAGCCGACGATTCATTGTGTCTGTGCTCTTTCCCCTCCTGATTCCCGCGGGTGAAAGAGCTGCACCGTCGCGAAAGACCACGACCAAGTCCCTACGGCAGGTTCGCGTCGTGTCGACCCCAGCGTTGGTTTCTGACACCGCGGGGATCGTTCAACCTTGAACGATCGGCCGTTCCCGCAACGTCCAATCGTTCAACATCGACCGATTCTGGGTCGCCGGCGGCATTCAACGTTAAACGCCGCGGGCGGGGGTCGCCGCGGGTCGACACGACGCGAACCTACCGTACCCAAACTCCGTCTCCCCGCGGCAGTCGTCGAGCCAGACCCACCCGTGACGGCACAGGGGCTCGACACCCGGCGAACACGCCTGGCATGAAACACTGCAACGCCCGGGTCTTAGTAAAGGGGAATTAGGACATACAAATAAATACACACAAATAAAAATATCCCCCATATTTTCTCATATTTTCTAGGTTTTTGTCTTCCCCACCACTTCCCATATTTTCCCATATTTTCCTGGGGATCGAGGATTAATTGTGTCTGTGTGTTTCTTTCCCTCCTGACTTAGGGCCCCTCCCCCCCTCTTCTCGGGACGGGCGAAAGGGGGGGATCGTAGAGGGCAGGGCCTGGCAGGGCTGGGGACTTGCTGACATGAGGTGGGTGCTCAAAACCTCCCAGCTGAGGATAGCACTGGTGTGGCGACTCCTTCAATCAGCTCACGTGCCCTCGGCCTGTGTTCGCAGCGGGCATCCAATTCCGAATCTAAAACGGGGCTAGGATCGGGATAAATCGCTCCAGAGCGTTCCGGAACGCTCTCAGAGCGGCCGCGGCGCCCAATACATCCCCCAAACCCGCCGGTTCTCAGAGATTTCGAGTTCTCCCGATCCAATTTCGTCCCGATCTTCGCGTCGTTTTGGCATGGTGTCAGATTCCGATCCCCCCCTTTAGAGGCCTCCTAGATGGGGTCGGAGTAGATGGGGTCGGAGGATCGTGCCGCATCGCCGATACATCGGCGATGCATCGACGATGTATCGGCGATGCACTGGCGATGCATCGTCGACGTCGGCGATGCATCGGCGACGTCGATGTGGAGAAAATCGGGCTCCACATCGCTGATGCATCGCAGATGCATCGACGATGCGGCGCGGTACTCCGACCCCATCTACTCCGACCCCATCTAGGAAGCCTAGACCCTCTCCCTTGCCCCCCCCTTGCGCCCGGCCCGAGCTCCCGTGCTCGGGCCGTGCCTCGGGTCTCCGGCGGCCGCTCGGGAGGACCACGGGCACTCTCAGCAAAAAAAAAAAGCCCTCGGCGGGGCGCGGCTGCGGGAGAGCATATAGGAAGGGGCCCTGGGACACACAAAGAAATACACACAAAGAAGAAGATTCCCCCTATTCTCCTGTATCTTCTGGGTTTTTGTCTTCCGGCCCCGTTCCCATATTTTCCCATCCTATGTGCTTGGGGACCGACGCTGAATTGTGCCTGTGTTTTTTCCTCCTGAATATATCCCGTGGCCGGGAAGGGCCGCGCGGACCGGCGAAGGCTGCCAGAAGCCTCGGGCCCCGAAGCCGGGCGGAGGCGCTCGGCCTGAAGTCGGGCGCGTCCCCCTACAGGGGGATTTCGGATGAATAATAAAGAATATGCAAGAAAAACTCCCAAAGGGTCAAAAAAGACTCACAAAATAGTCCCAAAACTATGTTCAAACTATTTTTGAATACTCCTCCTGTAGAGGGACAGGCCCGACTTAACTCGAGCCCCGAAGCCGGGCGGAGACGCTCGGCGTGAAGAGTTGCCAGCGCCTGGGTCTCAGGGCCGAACGCCTCCAGCAGGGGCCCGACGCCTGGCGCAGACGACCAGCGCGGAAGAACCTGCAGCGCCCTGGGCCGACCGATCGGTCGATCGAGGATCGAGGATCCCAGAGGTCCTGCAGCCAAAAATAGGGTTAAGAGAATATTATCAATGACCTACCAGACCACCCCAACCCAACCCGAAGATCCGAATTTCGGGTTGGGGGGGGCATGGGCTCCAGATGTGTTTTTGTTCGATGTTCCCGGACCCCCCCCCACTAGAAATCGAGGGTAAATCTGAGCCTTCGGGTTGGGTTGGGGTGGTTTGGTGGGTGGTGAGAAAGCTGGGCCAGCTTGTCGGAAGGCTCTCAAGGAAACGCTGGACCCACTTCTGGAGCCAGGAACGTGCACGACTCATTTCTGGGGTCCAAGGCTACCCATCCCCTCGAGAAACTGAGCCAGCTCTCCGGCAGGTTGGTCAAGAAACGCTGAGCCAGCTTGTGGAGGGGGAGGTCTCGTAATCCTAAGCGGGACCGCGTGTCGTGATGTTGTCCCTGCGGGGTCCTGGAAGTCCCAGCCCCTTCCCCGGAGCCGGCTTCTCATCCTGCGTCGTTTTTCGACGGTCCCGAGGCCTGGCGAGGGCCCCGAGAGGCCGAACATGGTGAAAAATCTCCCGTCGTGATATTTTCGCCACGCTAGGGGGTCTGGGATCGAGGATCGACCGATCGACCGATCGAGGTTGGAGGTTCGAGGCTCGAGATCTCAAGACCGAGCGCGTCTGGCAGGGGCTCCCTGTGCGACGTGCGCCGGTCTAACAACTGCCGGGGAGCGGCGGCGCCGGAGGAGCCGCAAGAGGCGGCGGGGAGGCGCATGGCCACCCATGACCACGACGACGACGACGACGATGACGACGATGACGACGACGACGACGACGACGACGACGACGACGACGAGGAGCCGAGAGGCGGCGAGGAGGCGCGGGCGCGCGCCCGAGCCAACAAGCAAAAGCTTCCCCCATGAAGCCCCAGCCCCAAACATGCTCAAGTCGTGAAACAAAACCGCGGCGTCAGGTTTGTGGTCGTTTTCGGCCCCTGGGGGCCCTCGCCAGTCTCCAGGACCGTCCAAACACGACCCGGGATGAAAAACCGGCCCCAGGGAAATGGTCGAGACTTCGGGGGACCGCGCATGGAAAAAGGTCAGGACGTCGCGTGTCTGGGGCCGAGACACTGAGGCACTGAAGGTCTGTGAGTCCGCTGCACGCGACCAGTCCCCCCCCCCCGGGGCTGGTCGGCCCTGGGTGGGGGGGGGCGATCAAGCTGGGAGCCGGGCGACTCCTGGAGGGGTCGCTCCAGGAGTCGCCGGCCGGAAAGAAGTACGTAGAGCAGTTGCTGCAGAGAGACAGCAGGCGAGAGGAAGAGGGAAGAGGGGGGACACCTGACATGAGGAGATCGGCGGCGACGATCAGGGCAAACAGCCCAGGGGCGGGCATTACATGTATTCGCCCAGGAGCCCTGTCGAAGACATAAATCATCGGCGCCCCTGGGTACATGTACTGCTCTCCCCTGGGCTATTCGCCCCTGTCGTCGCCTCTGAGGAGAGGAGAGAGAAGGGAGAGCGAGGAAGGGTGGCGGTGCGGCACTGGCTCGGGCGCGGTGAAGGTCTGGGGCGCCCGCCTCCTCCCCCCCATCCCTGCCCCGCGCCGCCAGGCAAGCCGAGCCTGCAGCCCGCCTCGACCCGCGCGCCACGGGGCGAGCGAGGGGCGGCCTCGACGGCGAGCTGGACCCCCTCGGGGAGGGATGGCAGGAAGGCACACGTGGCCAGCCTCGGGCCTATCTTGTATCCCTGAGGTCGACAAGGCAAACGGCGACGACGATCTCGGGGACGCGCCCTCAGAAGCCGAGAGAAGCCCTGCGAGCGTCATCGAGAGAAGGCGACGCCACTCATAGGGACAGGGATCGGTTTGGGGCTGGTGAGCATGGCCACAGCGACCGACGACGACGACGACGAGGACGACGGCGAGGACGAGGATCCGAGAGGCGGCGGGGAGGCGCGGGCGCGCGCCCGAGCCAACGAGCAGGGGTTCCCCAGGCGGCGCTGCCTGCGCGCGCGTGCGGCCAGGGGCGCGCGGGGGATCACGAGCGGCGAGCACACAGTCGGACCTGATACGGCCGGACCAAGGACAGGAGAATATCCTTCCGTGAAGTGTTTGTTTTTTTAAACCTAAAAAAGGAAGCCACAACAACAACAACAACAACAACAACAACAACAACAACAACAACAACAACAACAACAGCAACAAAACATTAACAACAACAACAACAACAACAACAACCACAACAACAACAACAACAACACCAACAACAACAACAACAACAACCACAACAACAACAACAACCACAACCACAACCACAACCACAACCACAACCACAACAACAACAACAACAACCACCACCACAACCACAACCAACAACAACCAACAGCAACAACAACAACAACGACGACGACGACGACGACGACGACGACGACGACGACGACGACGACAACAACAACAACAACAACAACAACAACAACAACAACAACAACAACAACAACAACAACAACAACAACAACAACAAAACGGCGTTTCGACATTGGGCAAAAGGGGGGGAGGGGAGGGATCTGGTTCCGGACCTCTGCTTAGTGCGACTGTTTGGGACGGGGGAGACTCCACCTGCTTGAAACAGGCGCCAAAAACAGCCAAGATCTACTCCACGGGGGTGGGGAGGTGGAGTTGCGACGGCCCGCGCCGATCGGCAAGAGAATGGGAAAAAATATCCCGGCAAATCAACCTAACAGCGATGTGTATAAGCATATCTGGAAGCATTCCCCTTAAGACTCAGGTGAGAATCCAGTTGCAGAATTCTGCTGTTCTCGCAGTCGCAGTCGCATTCGCAATGACAGTCGCAGTGGCAACGGCCTCAGGATCTAATGGAATCCTAAGGATTCCTAGGAATTCCTAAGGCATCCTTAGGCATCCTTAGGAATCCATAGGAATCCTTAGGAAACCTTAGGAATCCTTTGGAATCCTGATTCCTACGGATTCCTCGGGATTCCTAAGGATTCCTGAGGAATCCTAAGGACTCCGAAGGATTCCTGAGGATGCTTAACTATGCCTACGGATTCCTAAGGATCCCTACGGATTCCTGAGGATTCCTAGGGATTCCTAAGGATTCCTATGGATTCCTACGGATGCCTCAGCCTGCCTCAGTTTCAGCCTCAGCCTCAGCCCGCCTCGGCTTGCCTCAGCCTCAGCCTCAGCCTGCCTCGGCCTCAGCCTCAGCCTGCCTCAGCCTCAGCCTCAGCCTGCCTGGGCCTCAGCCTGTGTCAGTCTCAGCCTCAGCCTGCCTCAGCCTCAGCCTGCGTCAGCCTCAGCCTCAGCCTCAGCCTCAGCCTCAGCCTCAGCCTCAGCCTCAGCCTCAGCCTGCCTCGGTTTGCCTCAGCCTCAGCCTCAGCCTGCCTCGGCCTCAGCCTGCCTCGGCCTCAGCCTGTCTTAGCCTCCCCTCCTCCCGCCCCCCCTTCCCCCCCCCCCCATTCAGCCTCACCTTGTCTCAGCTTCGGCCTGGCTCGGCCTCAGCCTCAGCCTCAGCCTCAGCCTCAGCCTCAGCCTGTCTCGGCCTAAGCCTGCCTCGGCCTCAGCCTCAGCCTGCCTCAGCCTCAGCCTCAGCCTCAGTCTCAGCCTCAGCCTGCCTCAGCATCAGCCTCAGCCTCAGCCTCAGCTCAGCCTCAGCCTGCCTCGGCTTGCCTCGGCGTCAGCCTCAGCCTGCATCGCCTCAGCCTGCCTCGCCTCAGCCTCAGCCTCAGCCTCAGCCTCAGCCTGCCTCAGCCTCAGCCTGCCTCAGCCTCAGCCTCAGCCTCAGCCTGCCTCAGCCTCAGCCTCAGCCTCAGCCTCAGCCTCAGCCTGCCTCAGCTTCAGCCTCAGCCTGCCTCAGCCTCAGCCTCAGCCTGCCTCAGGCCTCAGTCTCAGCCTCAGCCTGCCTCAGCCTCAGCGTCAGCCTCTCAACCTCAGCCTGCATCAGCCTCAGCCTCAGCCTCAGCCTGCCTCAGCCTCAGTCTCAGCCTGCCTCAGCCTCAGCCTGCCTCAGCCTCAGCCTGCAGCCTGCCTGGGCCTCAGCCTGCGTCAGCCTCAGCCTCAGCCTGCCTCAGCCTCAGCCTGCCTCAGCCTCAGCCTCAGCCTGCCTCGGCGTGCCTCAGCCTCAGCCTCAGCCTGCCTCGGCCTCAGCCTCCATCGGCCTCAGCCTGCCTCAGTTCGGACATTCAAAATATACTACAGGACTGATGTTCTGGGAACACGAAGATCACGAAGTGGCCCACAGTTGGCTCCGGGCAATCAAAATGTGGCCTGGGAATGGTGTTCTGGGAACACGAAGAACACGAAGTGGCCTACAGCTGGCTCCGGGCATTCAAAATGTGGCCTGGGAATAATGTTTTGGGAACACGAAGAACACGAAGTGGCCTACAGCTGGCTCCGGGCATTCAAAATGTGGCCTGGGAATGGTGTTCTGGGAACACGAAGAGCACGAAGTGGCCTACAGCTTGCTCCGGGCATTCAAAATGTGGCCTGGGAATGGTGTTCTGGGAGCACGGAGAACACGAAGTGGACTACAGTTGGCTCCGGGCATTCAACATGTTGCCTGGGAATGGTATTTTGTTGGCTCCAAGCAGTCAAGATGTGGCTCCTGGCAATCAGAATGAAGAGTCCACGATTTTCCCTGGCTTCCCCCGGATCCTGCCCAGACCCCCCTGGGGAATCAGGATGCTCTCTTTTGACCCCACTAGAAACCTATCAGTCTTCGCTGTTAGGTAAAAACGCTCACAACATGAAACCCTCCGCTGGCCAAACTGAAAAACATTCGAGGGTACCCTCCCCCAGGATGCACAAGAACGGCCAACAAACACGAAGATCACTAGGGCACCCTCCCCGAACCGACCTCGATCTAGACCTCGCGCCGACCGTAGTGAGGATGCGCGACAAGGATGCCAGCTCCTTGGACGCCCGTGTTGGAGTTTTTCGAGCAAAGCGGGCCGTCGAAAGGGGTTGAGGATGAAACGGGGAGGCGAGGATGCACGGGTACCCTTGGGAAGGTGACCCATCCTTGCTGTCGGTTTCGACTGTCCCCACATCTCCGCCGATGCAAGATTTCCCAACCATCCTACATCCTGCGGTGTTGGGACAGCGCCCTGCGTCTCACTCACTCCTCCTTCCACCTCCCCCACCTCCCACCTCCCATCCTTGCCTCGGCCCTCCACATGTCCCTGTCGGCGCAAACCTAGATCGATCGTAAGATGTTGTTTGATGTTGTCCCGATGGTTGTCCCGATGGTTGTCCCGATGGTTGTTCCGATGGTTGTCCCGATGTTTGATTGGTATATAGACAGGTATATATCTATAGATATAGAGAGAGAAATGTATAGAGATGTGTATATAGAGAATGCTACATATATATATATACACAGAAAGATAGACAGACATAAACGTATATATATATGTACAGAGAGAGAAAGAGAGCGATAAAGAGATAGAGACATAGAGAGAAATATATATAGAGAGAGATATATATACATACATATATATATATATATATACATATATATAGAGAGAGAGGTAACTGTATATAGCTACATGTATATACAAATATGCATGCCCCAGTCCGAGCTTGCCTCTGTAGGAGTCCTAGAGCACTCATCAGGTCAGCTGCGTCGCCGATCTCGGCGGCACCCCAGTCGCTGCGTCGCCGATTTCGGCGGCCCGCCTGGGTGCCCGGGTGCCCGGGTGCCCGGGTGCCTGGTAGCCCTATAGCCCTGTAGACTTACAGCCTCAAAGTCTTGTAGCCCTATAGCCCAGTAGCCCTCTGGCCCTATAGCCCTATACCCCTATAGCCCTGTAGACCCATAGCCCTATCATAGCCCAATAGCCCTGCAGCCCTATAGCCCTGTAGCCCTACCTTTATAGCCCTGTAGCTCTACAGCCCTACAGCCCTATAGCCCTATAGCCCTATAGCCCTATAGCCTTATAGCCCTACAGCCTTGTAGCCCTATAATCCTATAGCCCTATAGCCTTCTAGCCCGATAGCCACATAGCCGTATAGCCCTATGGCCCTATAGCCCTATAGACCTGCAGCCTTATTGCCCTATAGGCCTGTAGCCCTATGGACCTATAGCCCTATAGTTCTGTATGCCTATATCCATTTAACCCTATTGCCCTGTAGACCTATAGCACAATGGTGCTCTAGCCCTATGGCCCCATAGCCCTATAGAGATGTAGCCTGACAAAAAAAAGATTATGATTGGGGCGCTTCTCCGGTAGTAGATACACCGACATAGCTAATTAACTATAGTTATAGCTATATACAAAAATAAATATATGAATTGACTGGCTGGTTGCTTGAATGATAAACTGATAGAGTGATAGGTAGGTATATAGATAGATAAATAAATGGTTGTCCTAACAGACAATTGCATAGATAGATCGACAGACAGATGAGCAGATGCGAGCGACAATAGGGAGAGTTGAAGAAACCACCCAGGAAACCCAGAGCCATCGCAAATCGACCGCCGCCCCCTTCCCCCCCCCCCCCAAAAAAAAAACCTCTTGTCACCCGTAGGGTGGTCCTACCGTACCGTCGGGCTGCTGAAATAAGGAACGCTAAATCAGGAACGAAGCCCCTCTGTGGCTTCAAGAAAGCCAGGGTGCACGAGAGGGGCTAGAGGAACCACCACGGCAGGACGCAAGGAACATCGAACCCCTTCCGAATCCAAACTGCTCCTGATCTTAGCGTCTCGGCTGCAATGGAGCATGATGATTAAAAAATGACCGGGGTCGTGCTCACGCGGCGGCGCCCGGGATGATGATTAGAAAAAACCGGCCCCGGGCTGGGAAACTATTTTTCTAATCGTCCCCCCCCCCCCCGCCGTCCTCGGGCGCGCGCCCCCCCCGGTGACGAAACACCGCACAGGCGAGCCCTGCTTCTGAGCGTTCCCCCCCCGGTGTGGGAAACTATCTTTTTAATCGTTCCCCCCTCCTTCTTTTCTTAATCGTCATCCCACAGTACTGTGGTGCACCGTCTCCCGAGCGGCAGGGGCCGGAGAGAGCGCCCGCCACGGAGCGGGCTCCCGCGAGAAGCTTCCCGAGGGCGCGCGCGCGGCCCCCTGCGTGGCCGGCGCGCGTGCCGCCGGAGGCTATGCTGGTGCCAGGGGAGAGGGAGGAGGAGGAGGAGGAGGAGGAGGAGGAGGAGGAGGAAAAGGGGGAGAAAAAGGGGGAGGAGGAGGAGGAGGAGGAGAGGGAGGAGGAAAAGGAGGGAAAAGGAGGAGAGAGGAGGAGGAGGAGGAGGAGGAGGAGGAGGCAAACCCTGCCCCTACCCCCCACGAGTTCTGAGGGGGAGGGTGGGGTTCCCTTCGTTCGGGAGCTCCCGAGCGGAGTGGACCCCACCCTCCCCCTTAGAGAAATCGTGGGGGGTGGGGGGTGGGGTCCGCATGCGGTCCCCTAGAGAAGGCACGGCGGAGGAGACGGGCAGAGGCGGCGGAGGAGAAGTTGTGTTGCATCCTCGGGGGACCTCGGCTGTCCCGTCGCGGCCCCATTCGCGTCGAATCCGTGTCGAATCCGTGTCGGCCTCGTCGGATCCGTGTCGAATCCGTGTCGAATCCGCGTCGAATCCAGGCCAAATCCGCGTCGAGTCCGCATCGAGTCCGCGTCGGTTACAACAGAAGACACCAATTTGGGGGACAGGCGAGGTCCCCCGAAGATGCAACGTAAGAGAAGGCACGGCGGAGGAGACGGGCAGACTGCAGGGGCCCCAGGACACGCAAAGGAATACGCACAGATGGCAGGATGCCCTATGTGTTCCCCGATCTTCTGGGTGCCTGTCTTCCCCCCCCACTTCCCGTATTTTCCCATATGTTCCTGGGGATCGACGGTTGATCGTGTCTGTGTGTTTTTTCCCCTCCTGATAGACCCTGAGACCCAGGCGTTGCACGTCTCTCACGCTGGGTGTCTTCCCCCCGCGTCGGGCCCCCGGGACCATCACAGATCGACGCGGCTCGAGGCATGCCGCAGAAAAATGTGGTCCGGGGCTCTGGTCG
>CAUYUJ010014637.1:76758-86758 GCA_963575745.1 Prorocentrum cordatum | reverse complement strand
CACACCCACAGCACCAGAAGACGCCCCGAAACCTCTGGGGGCGCCTGTAGAACGGGTGGATCCTCGCAGGGAGCCCTGGACACTCCGATCGGAGCCAGTCCTCCGCTGCCCCCGACGGGGCCGCGAGGCATCTGGAGCACCTGAGAGGTTTGCCAGAACTGTCCACCAAACAATGGGACATCTAGCTCTAGCTTGGCAAGCCTCGCCGCTGGCTCGCACGCTCCCTGTCCTCAGCGATGCTAGCACCGCAAATCTGGGCTGCGTCCGTGGCTATGTGGTGGGAGACCGTCAAAATGTGCTCCTGGACTCTTCTACTGAGAGTGTCGACCCGGAGCACTTCTGCGATGGCCCGGTCGGGGAGCTGGGCCTCTCTGGCGCCTTCCCCCGCAGGCGTGCCCGCAACACAATTAGGCGCCCAAAACCCGAAGCGGCTAAGACGAACTAGCACAACATCCGAGGCAGATTCACGAGCCTTAATTCTGACGGCCCTCACGCGACGCCCAACACACCCCTGCCAGAACATGCCCCAGAACGCGGGGTTCTGACCGCGGCGAAAGCGGGGGCCCGAATTAATCCCACAGACCACAGAACCATTGTCGCCGACAAGCATAATATCACCTTCCGTCAGCTGGGCGATGCGATAGCAAGCCCACAACTCTGACAAAGGAATTGTCTGCTTGTAAGCGGGGAGAGGCCCCTCGGCCCATCCCAGAACCCCTTCCTAGGAAATAAGCAGCCCCCCGCCCGCACCTCCGAAGCCTGGGGCCAGCGGAGCAAGGGCCGCTAGACCCATCGTCTCCGACGTAGGCCCCAGGGGGGGCGGGGGGGGGGCGCAGCTTTTCTCCTTGCAGGGAGGGGGGCAGCGTTTCCACCCCCTGGGTCTCCAGGTGCTGGACGTTAAAGGCCCAGGCCAGGGGCGCGAGGCCACGGAGCCAGAAGCGCGGTTCATCCTGGCACCCCTCGCGCGCGCCGCCCTCGGGGACCCCGCTGCAAGCCCTCCTCAGGCAGCTCGAAGTTGCAGCGGCGCTCCCAGATCTGGTGGAAAAGAATATCTTCACACTCTTGGCATCTGGGGCGCAACTGGGAACTCCAAGCTCCTAAGCTGGGCGGGGCGCTGTGGAGCCAGGCCTGGTCGGCTTCTCCTTGGGCTCCGCGAGCGGGCCTTCCTCCTCCACGGGGCCCCCCTTGGGGCCACCAAAAGATGCGGGAGCCCGCGGGGGCCCGGGGCTGCCCTCAGACGAGGGGGCAGCCGCAGCAGCAGGGGCGCCGGCAGCAGCGGGGGGGGCCGTCGGCAGGAGGAGGGACAATGCGGATGCCCCCGCGGCCTTCGCCGCCAAAGCGTTTCGCCGCTGGCCGCAAGGCCCCCGCGGCCACCATGCGCAACACCTGCTTTACCATATTGCGACGAACAAGGGGAAGTGGATGCTGCTCCAAGGCTGTGCAATCTACACCGCCCTGGGCACCTTTACCACGCAGATGGGAGATGGCAGCGCGGGTCCAACACTCGTGGTCTAGAGCTTGCTTGGTCTCAAAATTGAGCAGGTGGTCTCTGGCGAGCTCTAGAACGTGGAGAACCTCGCCTCTGGGGGTCCTCCAAGCAACGGGGCTAAGGAGCTCCCAGTGGAGGTCCATGAGGCTGGCGAGTACAGCCCCGATTAGGCCTTTCACTCGGGCCCAGTGCCTGGCGGCTGCCTGCAGATGAGTGACCGTCCTCCTCCAGACGATCTCGGTGGCTCGCATACACTCAAGCATGCGGGCTAAAATCTCCAGCCAACTCCCCTGGATCATGGGGTCCTCTTTTCCTTCGAAGCCTAATAGTATGCACATGGTTGGGCAGCATCTTGGCCTCAGTGAGGGCTGCAGCCGAGCTCCGAAGGTTCACAAGCGTGCTGGGACTGAGGCCTTGTGCCACCTGCCCGCAAGCGACTGCTGGTATGTACCCAGTCTTCGCCAGGACGCGCGCTTGGGGCACTGACCTGACCAGTTTGGCAATCTGGACGGCTCGCTTTTGACAGTTCTCAACGCTGCCTTTGATGCAAGAAGTAGCCTGTCTGACCACGTGGCCACCGATGCCCAAATTCCTGACCTGCCTGGGGCACTTGAGCGGCACCCCAGCTGCAGCCAGGGCATGTGAGATCTCTCTGGCAAGGCAGTGCGGATACGTGACCAGCGCAGACTTGCCAGAAACATTGAAGCCAGCTTTGTTGAGTCTGGTGGCCAAAGCGGTCGCCATCGCCTTCGCGCGAGAAACAACATCAGCATCCCGACCAATATCCGCCTGTCTAAGGTCGTCCACCCACGTGGAAAGGTCTAGGGGTCTAAAGTCCGCGTGCATCGACTCAAAAACCTGCCAAATAGAAAGCTTAGCTAGGTCCACACTCTGATTGCAACCAGCAATGAGGGACCGATCTGGGCAGATTAGTTTAGAGACAACTCCTTCGGCGCGGAGCCTCCTCGGGCCTCGGTGCACGGCCAGACCGAGCGCTAGCACTGGAAAAGGGGATAGCCGACCCTCCTGGCCACGCTGGCCACCTGGAAAAGCCGACCGCGGCCGTAGAACTTTATCAACGTCCCAAATAATCTCGGCCCAGGGGAATCCCTGGGCCGTCGCCATCTCTAGCTTGCACTGTCGCATGAGTGCCGCACGGAGCGATGAGCAACCTCTCACCACCTTGTCCCAATGCTGGGTCCGCTGGGCACTCCAGTAAGCAATCTCCCACCTCCAAGCCCTCCCCCACGTCCGATGCGATCCTTGCGCCAGGGTGATGGGCCGATCGGCCACCTGACTTCTATGGATTAACTGTGCGAGGTCGAGGAAAACTTGGGGTGGCCAGGCCCCTGCTGCTTCGATTCTCCTTAGAACATCCAGAAGGTCCTCCAGACCTTCATCGGGGAGCCTGCGCCAACAGTTCGGGTTCTGCTGATCAGCCCCGACTCCGACTACTCCTCTTAAAGATTCAAGGGTCTCAGGGAGCTGCTGCGCCGCAGGTCCTCAAGGGGCTCTCTGCTGGCCTCCAGAGCAAACACTTCCCAGAAGCCTTCGGGCCCCGCAAAATCCTTCGAGCGCCACGGGGCTGTTCAGAAGTTGGCCCCCTGATGGATGGCCTCTATGGCGTCCCGAATTGAGCTACCATCGGGGCGCCTCTCAGGAGCAAGATCGGGCGCCCCTTCACCCCGCGTCTCGGTCCAATCACGCAGCGCACCTGCGCCTTCGGAAAGCGACTGTCGGATCCAAACCTTGAAACTTTCTGGGCCGGTGCGCGCGAGATGGGGCTAGATGCTTTTGACTGTCCTACCGAGAACCTTGAGCTCCTTCTTGCAGCGCTCTACATTCTTGATTGTAGCACTGTTGCCGACCATGCGCAACGCGCGCCCCTCCCTCTCGTGAGACAGGAGGCGTGGCTAAGAGCAGACTGTGCAAATGAAGGCATCGACTAGTCGCCAAGCGTGCTCCATCTGCGCTGGCTCCTTCAGCTTCTCTCGAAGGGGTAGCCAGTCTGCCGCTCGCGCATGAAGAGTTGCCCAAGCACTGGGCCCACGATACGCTGCCGGCCAGCATATCGCCGTCGCGGGGACGATGGGAACCTCCATGGTCTGGACTGCCCATCCTCGATATGCCCACTACCGTAGAAGTCGATCTCGGCGTTGCGATGAGTACAGAAGCTCTTCGCCGTCAAAGCGAAGGCCATGCGCTGCTGGGCAAAGTCGAGCCTCGGCTTGCCACTGCAATGTCGGTGCGCGTTCCCATCTTCTACACGATTGACTGGATCCTGGCCAGTCCTTCGGCACCCAACTGTTCAACCCGAATAGAATGCCAACCCCAGGGTAAGTCAGGCCCAGGTATGCTCATGTCGATCGCGGGGCGGGGCGCAATGACTCCCTTGGGCATATTGAATTCTCCAATCCTCAGTCTAATCCGCGCACCCGAATGCGGTGAAGCCCATGGTCCTTCTTGACTTCACGCAAGATCAACCAGAGTATGCATTCCGTGGCTGGTGAGACACAAAACCGATGAGCCGATGCCCCCCTGGAACTGCCTCCGCTGGGTCCTTCCAACCTGCGCGCAGGAAGACTTGGAGCCCAGACTGCTGCATCTCAGGAATGGTATTGTCCCAGCCACCGACCATCACGAATGGCCGCCCTTGCACCATGAGATAGTTGCCAGCTTCCTCGAGGATCTGGAAGTTGGACCCTGATATGCCCAGGTGTGGTGCCAACTATACTGCGATAAGTATGACATCTACCTAGGGCCTTGCTGATGCACCAGGGAGAGACGGTCCGCCACGGTCAGCGGGTCTCGCCACAGATGCTTGCAAGCCAGAATGGCCATGCCTCCATGTCCGCGCACCGCCCCCCCCCCCCTGCCGAGTCAACAGCAGGTGCCGCACTGAATGTCCATCCAAGCTTGGCAATCCTCTTCGAAGTCTGAATGAGCTTGGTCGCGCGGATATGGGCCCCCACGAACATGACAACCTTAGCTTCCTCCAACTGCCCACCAGGTTTCTTGAAGTAGTCGTAGGTCTTGTCGCTCCAGGAAGTGATGTTCGCGAAATAAACAAAGAAACAAGAGCGAACCCCGTTGGAAGTATCAACGCCCACTCTGTCAGCACAACCACCAGATACAGGAGCTAACTCCACAACTTGTCGCCCCTGCAATTGGTTTACCTCAGCAACGCAAGCCTGGCCCTTGCTGGGAGTGGGTGCGCCCGGACTGTCAGCGCAGGCACCACCAGTTCTGTACTGTACCATGTCCTGCGGGGTCGCTAGCTCAGCTGGCATTGTTGGGCATGGCAAGGTGGGCCCCGTCTTCGACGTTGCACGCACTTGCCGTTGAGGAGATGCAGGCGGGCCAGCCCCAGGCGCTGCTGCGCCAGGACGGCCACCCAACGCTGCGCCTGCCCCAGGACGAACGAACTCCGGGGACGCATCGCCGAACAGCACCTGAACACCTCTCCACCATATGGGGCGGTCGCGAGGCCAGCGAACTGCTCCCATACCCCCCCTCCCCTCCCCCCTCCCCCCTGGCCGTCACGCCGCCCCTCCGGGCTGCCGGATCCCGCCCGCGCTACCCCTCCAGTAGCGGCGCGCCCCCCACGCTTCGCGCCCGCGGCAATCCCTAGACAGGGGTTCGCGGCGCTCGGCGGGCCCATGGGCCCCACGACAGCCTCATCCTCCTCCGTCAGGGCAGCGGCGGGCTCGCCGAAGTAGCCCTCCGAAGGCCCCTGTGGCGACGTTGAGCCTGGTAGCCGCGATGGCACGCCAGGAATTGCGGTCTGGCGCCCGTGGCGACTGAGCCTGGCAACCGCGATGGCACACCAGGATTTTGCGATCTGACGCCAGGGGGCCCAGGCTCAAGCACCACGAGGAGCGGGCCACTGCTTGAGCCATGATACATCTGGGATGCCGAATCGCAGCCGTCGAACCTGCCTGGGCCCACGGAGATGCCATCCGCGCAGATGTCGGACCAGCACAGCTCCACGTGGCGTCGTCTGTCGTGCCTCCAGCGAGACCCGCACCGCGCAATATCCACGGGGCCACCACCGCCGCAGGCTCGGTGACCGAGCGCCGAGACGCCCATGTCCCCGCAAGCGTCGACACCGAAGCGCTCGACAGGGGAGAACGGGTTCCGCTCCTCGTGGTTACGTTATTCTGGGCCACTCCATGGCTACCCCCGTGTCTTGCCTGCAGGGGAACGGTTGCGATCTTCCTCCCGCTTGAGCCTGCCCATGCCTGGCGTGATGATCTGCTCGCGCCGCTGGGAGTCACCATCAAGACCATCTGGAATACCGCGTGAAACATGGTCGCCTTCCATGGGAGCACCCGCCGCTGGAACTGCCGCCGCTGGGGCCGAAACGGCTCTGCCTCCGCCCTTGGGCGATATCCCCCCTTCTGCTGCTGCCCGCGCAGGGCGGGCGGCAGGGCCCGTGCCCGCCGCTGGGGCCTGGGGCCCCAAGGCCGCGAAGGCTTCTCCCAAGGTGGCCTTGAAATGACCAGCGCCTTCCAGGAGCTGCGTCTCCCTCTCCTCGGCCCCCTCAGACTTGGCCAGGCCTTCGGCGAACGCGGAGAGCAGCTCCTGGATCTTGGCGCCCATCCCTTGGGGAGCAGCCTGAACCTGCGTAGACGGGCTGTCCACCAGGGCCTTAGCTGCGCCTGGTTGGGCCTTATCATGTTGGGCCCTGGTCTCCTCCACTTGTGCCTGGGTCTCGCCCACCGCCTGGAGGGCCCTCCTGGCGGCTTCGACCTGGCGCTCCTACTTCCTCTGGAGTTCGACAAGCTTGTGCTGGAGCGCCTGGACCGACCGTGGGACCTCGACACCTTCAGGGAGCCCTTGCCCAGCAGCCTTGAGCCCCGTGGCATGCGTGAGCTTGTCCCGTTGGCTCTGGGTGAGTCGCCCCGAAAGCAGCTGAAAGGAGCTTTCGTCCAGGAAAATCCACCGAGCCTTCTCCCCATCCACAAAAAATGCAAATCATGTCAACTTAAATAAACTCCTCGCCAGCCCTCCTGGAGTCTGCCACCCGATTGCGAGCCTTTCTGGACCCAAGGAGAGCGGAAGAACTTGCGCGGGGATCAACATTGTCAGCAGGGCAAACATGATCAGCATCATCAGCAGCATCAACATCATCATCAGCATCATCATCCTCACAATCCTCATCATCAGCATCATCAGCATCAGCAGCATCAATATCATCATGGTCGTCGTCATCAGCAGCATCAACATCGTCGCCGCCGGCATCGACCTTACCACCATCATCATCAACATCATCAACACCACCATCACCCCCTCCTCCTCCTCGTCATCTTGATCATAATCGCCACACTCATCATCATCATCATCATCATCATCATCAGCCGCAGCAGCATCATCATTAGCAGCAGCATCATCACCACCATCATCATCAGCACCACCACCACCATCATCATCATCATCATCATCACCATCATCATAATAATCACCACCGCCACCATGATCAACATCATCAGCAGCAGCAGAAACCGCATCAGCATCAGCATCATCAGCAGCACCATCATCACATCATCACCGTCATAGTCGTCATCAGCAGCAGCTGCGTCCTCATCTCCATCATCATCAGCAGTATCATCATCACCACCACCACCGCCACGATCATCATCATCAGCATCATCAACATCATCATCATCATCATCCTCATCATCATCCTCATCCTCCTCATCATCATCATCATCATCATCATCATCATCATCATCGTCATCGTCATCGTCATCGTCATCGTCATCATCATCATCATCATCATCATCATCATCATCATCATCATCATCATCATCATCACAATCCGTCTCCTCATCCACACCCTACTCTCATGCTCCCCCTCCTCTTCGTCGATCTCCTCCTTGGTCTCCCCCATCTGAGTCCTCATGCTCGTCCTTCTGCTGACTCCTCTGCCGATCTGTCCCCCACATGATCGCCCTGAGACTGCTCCGAGGCCGCCATGGCGCACGCGAGAAAAGCCCTGCCCTCGGCTCCCTAGGCGGCGCGGCCCCAGAGCCCCATGGTGGCTCTGCGGGCGGGCGGCAGGAGGAGGAGGAGGACGAGGAGGAGGGGGAAGGAGGGAGGGCAGGGAGGGCAGGGAATAGATTTGACGCTCCAAAAAAAATTAGAGCGTTGGAATTTGGGCAGTTTTTGGCCTCCAGGGGCCCTCGCCAGTCATCGAGAGCGTCAAAAAACAACTCAGGACGAAAAGCCGGCCCTAGAGAAGTGGTCCGGGCCTCCAGGGAACACGCATCGAAAAAATTGGAGCAGCCGGATGTCTGGGAGGCGGGGGCAGAGAGAAAGGCGGAGGATGAGCAGGGAGAGCGGCAACGGGTGCGACCAGACCTAGAACAGAAGAACCTCCTTCGAGGGCATGGGACCCTCAGCTGGCCAAACTGAAGCGCATTCGAGGGTACCCTCCCCCAGGATGCACAAGAGCATCCAACAAACGCGAAAAACATCAGGGTACCCTCCCCGAGCCCCGAACCGACCTCGATCTTATACCCCAGTCCGATCGTCAGAGGGGGAAGAGGCACAGGAGCGGGATTCAAGTCCGCCAGCTGCGCGCGGCAGCCCGACGTACGTGCGGTTCGGGGCAGAGGCCATGGCTGCCTGGAGACGGTGCACCCATGGGGGAGCCTGTTCCAGGAAACCCAGCTCCCACCTGAAAACATGGAGGGGGCGAGGCAGAAGAGCCACTGCACCGACCCTGCAGACGTGCTGCAGCGGATCTTCGCGCGGATTTCTGTCAAATGCAAAACCCCGAAACGGCGAGTGAAAAACGACGTGAATTTCGCGTGGATTTTTTGTTAGTCTTCATTCCTGGCCCCAAAAGATCCGCACGAAATTCACCTCGAAATCTGGAACGAAATTCTCCAGGACACTCCGGGCCCGTCCTATACCGCTTTCCGAACGAGCTCCGCCCAGCGATGCTGGCGCCATGAGGAGAGGAGCGTGCGCAAGGAGCTCGGCAGGAGCGCTCGGGCAGGCCTCCACACATCCTGCCTCTGGCTCGTCCCACGTGCGGGGGGCGCCTGCCGATCTGGCTCGGTGATCCTTTTCAGGGGCCCCGGAGCACACAAAGAAATAGACACACAAGTCCAAGCATTCCCCTTAGTTTCACATATGTTTGGGGTTCTCGTCTACCCCATCCACTTCCCATATGTTCCCACATCTTCCTGGGAATCGACGATTGCTTTTGTCCTTGTGTTTTCCCCTCCTGAGAAATGGAAAGCGCTCCCAACTAAGACGCCATGTGCTCAAGATGCTGAACATCGTTTAGGAACGCACGGGCTGATGTTCACCACTAGTGGCATCAAAACCAACAAGCCCTCTGGGCTTGAGTGATTTAGAGCGTTTCCTCTTCCGACCCCCTTCTTTCCCCTTCGGGGAGGGGTTTACCCCTTCCGTACCTCTGGACCTGGAGGCTTCGCGACCCATTCGGGCGTCGAAGAAGGCCTCGGCGAGAAGGCATGCATCATTGATTTACATGGCCTCCTGGGGAGGGAATGGAGTATGGTACCACCCCTTCTTTGACCGATCTCTCCTCCGAAGTGGACCAAGATGGCCACCAAGGCTCCCAAGAGTACGGCGCGCCTTTCTCAGCACAGCCTTCGGGTGAGGGAGGGCAGCAGTACTCGTGTTGTGTAGTTGTGGATGGGGGGGGGGACGGCACGGGAGGCGAACGAAGGGGGAAGGGGTAGGGCGGGAGGGGGGGCAGGAGGGGGGAGGAGGGAAGGAAGCGGGAGGGAGGGGAGGAACCAGGACACGGGGGCAAGGACCGGGAGGATGGGGAGGAGGGAATGCACAGTAGGGAAGGGGGGTGGCAGGGGACGTCAAGAGAGGAGGAGCGAGCAGGACTGTGAGAGAGGCGAGACAAGGGGCATGGAGGCGAAACGCGTTGCAGCGTGGTGCGCCAGTAGGCAGGGGCGGGGGGGGACAAAGATCGTGGACACACAGGTGAGATGGAGCCAAGTACCAGAGGATGCACAACCCTTTTCCGCATCATCCAATCCCCGCAGCCGAGTCCCAAGAGGAGACCAAGGAGTCCTTCGCGAGGCACCCCTGTGCAGGTCAGCCGATCGCCTTCAGTCCTACGCATACCTGCCTGGTACCGATAATGCTGATGACGAGGCTGACGACGTGACATGACGACAGTGTGTTGCACAGACACGTGCGATATCAGTCATGCAGAGGAGGATGAGGAGAGAAGAACGGGGGTGCTGGTGATCAGGAGGAAAAGATGATGGACAGGAGTAGCAGCGGCAGAGGGGGGGGCAATAACTAACAGCCGCATAGCTACAGGGCGTGCCTCGTATGAACCGCCGATGACATAGCCCAGGGTAAGGGTAAGGTGCACCGAAGTCTAGCTCAGACTTCCTCCACTCTGGGATAGCGACATCCTCAAGGTCAAATGTAGGATACTGATGCCTCCAGAGATGGATGCTACGAGGCAGCGGATCAGGCAACGAGCGCAATACACGACGAGGTAAT
>CAUYUJ010014637.1:61758-71758 GCA_963575745.1 Prorocentrum cordatum | reverse complement strand
AGCACTTTGGGGGGCCACGAAACGTGTGAGGGGTGTGCCGAAACGGATTTGGTGGCACCATGCGGGCGCTGCCACTGGGGTCTTCGATGAAGCTCCCTGTGGGGCCACGAAACGTGCAAGGGGTGTGCCGAAACGGGTGCGGTGGTGCCATGCGGGCGCTGCCACTGGGAACTTCGATGGAGCTCGAAACGTGCAAGGGGTGTGCCGAGACGGGCGCGGTGGTGCCATGCGGGCGCTGCCAATGGGAACTTCGATGGAGCTCGAAACGTGTGAGGGGTGTGCCGAAACGGGCGCGGTGGTGCCATGCGGGCGCTGCTACTGGGCATTCCGTTGAGCTCCTGATGGGGTCACGAAATGTATGAGGGTGTGTCGAAACGGGCGCGGTGGTACCATGCGGGCCCTGTCACTGGGGCCTTCGCTGAGCTCGGGCCACGAAACGTGTGAGAGGTGTGCCGAAACGGGTGTGGTGGTGCCATGCGGGCGCTGCCACTGGGGACTTTGATGGAGCTCCCTATGGGGTCACGAAACGTATGAGGGGTGTGCCGAAACGGGTGCGGTGGTGCCATGCGGGCGCTGCCACTGGGCATTCTGTTGAGCTCCCTATGGGGTCCCGAAACGTGTGAGAGGTGTGCCGAAACGGGTGCGGTGGTGCCATGCGGGCGCTGCCACTGGAGCCTAGGTGAAGCTCCCTATGGGGTCCCGAAACGTGTGAGGGGTGTGTCAAAACGGGCGCGGTGGTGCCATGCGGGCGCTGCCACTGGGGTCTCGGTGGAGCCCCCTTTGGGGCCACGATACGTGTGAGGGGTGTGCCGAAGCAGAGACATGCGGTCGCAGGCGATGTGGCAGGAGGGGAGGAGGAGGAGGAGGAGGAGGAGGAGGAGGAGGAGGAGGAGGAGGAGGAGGAGGAGGAGGAGGAGGAGGAGAGAGGAGAGGAGAGGAGAGGAGAGGAGGACGCGCGGCGACGTCTCTTCGAAACGACGACCCAACACCACAGGATCGTTGGAAAATAAGCGTCGGGCGCATAAGGGCGCTGCCACTGGGGCCTTCGGTGGAGCTCCCGATACAGCCACGAACCGTGTGAGGGATGTGCTAGAATGAGCGTCTAGCGCATGCAAGCCCGGCCACTGGTGTCTTCGGTGGAGCTCCCTATGGGGCCACGAACCGTGTCAGGGGTGTGCTGAAATGGGCGTCGAGCGCATGCGGACCCTGCCACTGGGGCCGTCGGTGGAGCTCCCTATGGGGCCACGAACCGCGTCAGGAGTGTGCCAAATTGGGCGTCGGGCGCATGCGGACCCTGCCACTAGGGCCTTCGGTGGAGCTCCCTTTGGGGCCACGAACCCTGTGAGGGGTGTGTCAAAATGGGCGTCCAGCGCATGCGGACCCTGCCACTGGGGCCTTCGGTGGAGCTCCCTATCAAGCCACGAACCGTGTCAGGGACGTGCCGAAATAGTGTACATGCGAAGCGCAGAGGCACGATGTTGACGATGGAGCTCCAAATGGGGCCACGAACCGTGTGAGGGGTGTGCCAAAGCAGAGACACGCGGACGGCAGAGGCAGGGATGGGAGGAGAGAGGAGTGGGAGGTGAAGGCTGTTTCACGATGCTGGCATTGGTGATCATGATGATGGTGATGATGATGATGATGACGACGATGATGGTGATGATGACAACGACGACGACGACGACGATGGTGATGGTGATGGTGATGGTGATGGTGATGGTGATGGTGATGGTGATGGTGATGATGATGATGATGATGATGATGATGATGATGATGATGATGATGTTGATGACGACGGTGATGCTGATGATGCTGATATCATGATGATGGTGGTGGTGGTGATGCTGATGATGATGATGATGATGGGGATGACAATGATGATGAGGATGAAGATGAGGATGCGGATGCGGGTGTGGATGATGATAATGATGATGATGATAATGATGATGATGATGATGATGATGATGATGATGATGATGATGGTGGTGGTGGTGGTAGTGGTGATGATGATGATGCTGATGAAACTGATGATGGCGACAACGACGACGCTGATGAGGATGATGAGGATGAGGATGATAATGAGGATGATGAGGATGATGGGGATGATGGTGAAGCTGATGCTGATGTTGATGATGATGACGATGCTGATGTTGATGACGATGATGATGATGATGATGATGATGATGATGATGATGATGATGATGATGGTGATGATGATGATGATTATGATTATGATGATAATGGTGGTGGTGATGATGATCATGATGGCGGCACGCGGAGATGGCGGCACGCGGAGAGCAGAGGCAGGTATGGGAGGAGGGAGTAGGGGGAGGAGGAGAGGAGAGAAGGCAAGGAGGAGAGGACGCGGCGCGCTGTCTCTTCCAAACGAGGACCCAACACCACAGGATGGCAAGGGAAAAATGCAGTGCTGGGGTTTCTGGGATGGCCCTCGGCGCCGCCTCCCCCTGCCCATCCACGGCACGATGCGCGTGCCGCATGCCGCCGCAGGACCAACCCGTGGGCCCAGCCGCCCTCCGGCGCGCCCACGGCGGGCCTCCGCGCCTCCACCGTGACGACCGAGGATCGGCCCGTGCATTGGGCTCGCGGATGGGCTCGTCCGCGACGGGCCCCGAGCTCCGATCGGGTCGGGCGAAAGGGGAGGATAGCAAAGGGGGGGGTGCGAGAACCAGCTCACGCAGCTGATGTTCCCCGCGCCTCCCTGCGCCAGAGGCGGCCACGTATCGAGGAATGGGCCCCTCGGTGGGGCCGATTCCCCCCCTTTCCCCCCTTCCCCAATCCCTCTCCCTTCCCGATCCCCCCCTTTCCCAATCCCTCTCCCTTCCCGATCCCTTTCCTTTCCCAATCCATTTCCGTTCCCGATCCCTCTCCTTCCCCAGTGCAGCAAATCTCGTACCCCCCCCCCTTTCCCGATCCCTCTCCCTTCCCGATCCCTTTCCTTTCCCCATCCCTTTCCCTTCCCGATCCCTCTCCTTCCCCAGTGCAGCAAATCTCGTACCCCCCCCCCCTTCCCCAGGCCCCCCCCCCTTCGCAAGGGCTCCTAAGTTCGCGCTTCGCGCTCCGCGAAGCGCGAAGCGCGAATAACTTCGCGCTCTCGCGCCGCCCCCCCAAAGGGAGAAAAGGAGGACGAGGAGGAGGAGGAGAAGGAACGAGGACCGCGAAGCGCGAAGCTCGAATAACTTCGCGCCCTCGAGGGAGCCCTTGCTTCGCCGGCCCCGAGCTCCGAGGCGCGGCGGCTCCCGACGCCGGGCGCCCTCGCCCGGGCCTCGCCCGGGCCTCGGGCCTCGGGGCCGTCGTCGCGGCGCGCCCCCCCGGCGCGGAGGAGCGCGGCGCGGAGGGACGGGGCCCCCGGGCGGCCCGGGGCTCCGCTCGCCGCTCTCCTCGCCACCTGGGGGGGGCCACACGCGCACCCTACCCCTACCTGACTACCTACCAGACCACCCCAACCCAACCCGAAGACCTGAATTTCGGGCTGGGGGGGGTATGGGTTCCATACGTGTCTTTTCGATGTTTCCCGAACCCCCCCCCCACTGGAAATCGAGGGCAAATCTGAGCCTTCGGGTTGGGTTGGGGTGGTTTGGTGGGTGGTGACTACCCCCCCCCATTTCGGAGGGGGAGCGGGGGGGTCCCTTCGCTCGAGAGCTCCCGAGCGAAGGGAACCCCGCCCTCCCCCTCCGAAGTGGTGGGGGGTAGGGGTATAGGGTTCGGGCTCGCGTGTGGTCCCCCAGCCAGGCGGCCCAGCCGGGACAGCGCCCGGCCACCGGCGGACGGGAAGCGGATTTTCGCTCCTGCTTCGGCCTCGCGCGACAGGAGGAACACGCGCAGCTTCGCCTCGCCCGCACGCACGGCACGAAGACGAGACCGAAACCGGTTTCCGGGTGGGGGGTCTCCGTTTCACTGCGATCTCGCCCCCCAACCTCCGATCGCAATGCGGGATCTCAGGGGGCACGTCGGCGAGGCCTGGCAGGGCGCGAGCCGGGCATCCGCTCTGGCACACGCAGCCGCAGTCCTCTCCTCGGCTCTGCTCCCTGGCCTCTCCCTCTGGCACCCTCTTGCGGGAGGTGCGCCCCGCCTGTCATCAGGGGAGTTCGGGCGTCGCTTTAATGGGGGGGGCGACACATGGAGGGGGGAGAAAGGTGCACTCGCTCGGGCCCTGAAAACCCCCTTCTGGGCCCTGAAGGGCACCTCCAGGGGCCGCAACGGGCCCCGTCTCTGCAGCCCTCGTTGCCCCCCACCCCCCCATTTATCGCCCCCTCCATGA
This sequence comes from Prorocentrum cordatum, assembly GCA_963575745.1. Lineage (NCBI taxonomy): Eukaryota > Dinophyceae > Prorocentrales > Prorocentraceae > Prorocentrum > Prorocentrum cordatum. The sequence goes on along the minus strand of CAUYUJ010014637.1, from coordinate 67,479 downwards.
CGCGACGCCCCAGTGGAGAGTCAGAAGAGGGGCCTGGGTGGGAAGGGAACCGCAGGACGCCAGAGGAGGTCGACACGGGCACACAGGACACGCCGCAGGCCGAGAGAAGAGCTCACGAGAAGCCCGCGCAGCCGCAGGCCAGGGAAGGAAGGCCCACGTTCGCGCCCTCACGGGACAACCGCAGGCTCTTCTAGTCTGCCAGAGTCCGCTGGGCGGCGGCGAGTCGGCGGCGCCCCCGGCGCGGGCCTCCTTCTCGTACTTCGACACGAGGGCGGTGAACTCGGACATCAGGCTCTCCGACGACAGGTATCCCGCACAGTCGAAGTAGCTGGCGATGCTCCCCTTCGCCGTTACCTGGGGGGGGCGCACGCGGCAGCGCCGCCAAGGAAGCACCCGGCGGAGAAAACACAAACGCCACAACGGCACCACCATCCGCAAGGCCAGCCTTGACATCATCATGACGTCCGCCGACAGCCCGTCACCAATGTAAGCATTGCTGACATCAAAATTAGCATCACAACCAGCATCAACCTCAATATCACCCTCAAAGATGGACTCACAATGGCAGTGTTGCCCAAAACAGCCGTGAATGCCTGGCCACACCAGAACGTGCTGCACGTCGTCGCAGTGTTCATCGTCGGGCTGCTGGTGGCCGGTGTGCTGCTCGGCTCGTTGCTGCTGCTACCCCTCGTGCATTTGATGGTTGCATGGCGGTCGCCGCCATTCTGCGGCGTGCTGAAAGCACTGGTGCTGCCATTCGCATTCCAGCTGCTGCTGGTCGCTGGCATGCTGATGGAGCAGGCGTTTATGGTCTCAGTCGTGCTGGTGAGGCTCTTGGTGCTGCTCTCGCTATCGTTGGTGTTGCTGCGCGTGGCGTCGCTGGTCCCGATCGTGCTGGACACGGTGGAGCTGTTGCTCTCGCAGATGCTGCTGGACTGGCAGGTGCTGACGAGAGTGGTGATGGTCGATCCCCCAGTACCGCCGCAAGTGGCATTGCGGGCCGGGCCCGTGCTGTTCGCACTGCAGTGCTTGTTGCACTCGATCCGCTCGACTGCGTGGACTATTCACCAGTGGTGTCGCTGCTGACGCCATGGTGGGTGCTACTATTTCCTGGCCAGCGTGCGAGTCTGTCTCGTACCGCCTGTCGCTCACGACGCGTCGCGTGGTGCTGCCCGTCCCCAGCCGTGCCGAGAAGCTTAACGTTGCTGCTGCCTCTCCTCTTGCTCACCTTACGTACTGGTCGCGGCGTCGCTGCTGGAAGCCATCGTGCTGGAGCTGCTGCGCGTACTGATTGACCAATCTCCTGTCGAGCGTCTGCTGCCACCCTCACTCTCGCTGCTGAAGCTCCACCTGCCCCGCCCTCGCTGTCGCTGCTGCTGGCTCCGCGGATGTTGCTGCCGCTTGCGGTACGGCAGCCGTGCTGGACGCAGTGGTGGTGGTGGTGCTCTCGCTGTTGCCAGTCGTGCCAGAGCTGGTGAGAGTGGTGCTGATCAGCTCGCCGATGCTGCGCAGCTCCCGCCAGCGCCGGTCGATGCTGGGTGCAGCACCTGAAGCAACCAGTTACGTGCGAGTCCATGAACCCAGCGCGACCCCATTTGAGGGAAAGCTTCTTATGCAAGTGCAGCAAGGAAGGCATTGTTTTGCATTGCTTCGCTTTGATTGGCGTTACTTGGAAGTGTTCTGGATTGCTTAGTACTGCTTAGCCTTGCCTTGCGCTGCTTGGTACTACTAGGCATCACTTGGCATTGCCTCGCATTGCTCTGCATTTCTGAACATTGTCAAGCTTTGCTATACCGCGGTTTACATTGCATTGCTTGGCATTGCTTGGCATTGCGTGGCATTGAGTGGCATGGATTGACATTGCCTAGCATTGAGTGGCATGGATCGACATTGCTAGGCAATGCTTGGAATTGAGTGGCATTGTTCAACGTTACTTAGCGTTGAATAGCAAGGTTTGGCATTGCTTGGCATGGGTTGGCATGGATTGGCATTGCTTGGCATTGATTGTCATTGCCTGTCAGTGCTTGTTATTGCTGGGCATTGCCCGGCATTGTTTGGAGTTGCTTGGCGGTGCTTGGCATTGATTTGCAGTGCTTTGCATTGCTGGACGGTGTTTGGTTTTGCTCGGCATTGTTTGGCATTGCCTGGTATTGTTTCGCAGTGCATTGCTTTGATTTGCGCTATGTTGCGTTGCTTGGCATTGCTTTGCGTTGTTCGAGAAACCCGGGCAAGGCCTCTACACGTAGAAAACAAACCCAGATAACCTGGAGAACTCGGGCAAGGCCGCCCCGCGCAAGACCACGACCCGCTGGTTGTTCAAAACAAATACGGACCCTTACGCCAGTTGAACTGGACAAAACAAAAAAAAAAAAAAAAAAAACGGCCGCTTGCGCCAGGGTTGGCACCAAAGGGGCCGCTAACCAGTATGCTGGTCAACGTCGTGATGCCTCTCGTTGGCACTGCGTCGCGTGGCGCTGGCCAGCAAGAGCGCCCACGACACACACACACAAACAGACCGGCCGAAGAAACCCCTCATATGGCCCAATATGCCCACACTGAGCACAATGCGCTCCCGACGTCGCACTTCGGAAAGCCCCACGTTTCCCCAAGCGGTCCCCCAAGGACCTTCCCGCGCCCCACCCCACGAGTCAACGCGCGTTGTCTTGTCAACGTCTCCGCAGCGGCCGTGGCTTCGTCGTGGGCGGCACTTGTCTCCCTTGCCTGTCTGATTTCGGGCGCGTTGCCTTTGCCACATCCGTCTTCCCCTTGCTCTTTCTCTCTCGCTCTCTCTCTCTCTCTCTCGTTCTCTCTCTCTCTCTCTCTCTCTTTCTTTATCTCTCTCTCTCTCTTTCTCTCTTTCTCTCTCTCTCTCTCTCTCTATCTATCTATCTATCGATCTATCTATCTATCTATCTATCTATCTATCTATCTATCTATCTATATATCCCTCTATGTATGTATATATAGCACCCCGCAATTGCGGATAAGAGTGAGGGGGCGGGCGCGGGCGACGCGGGCGTCGTCAAGCCGGCGGACCTCGTGGCCCCCACCTTCCTTGTCGATGGCGCTCTCCTCCTCCTCCTCCTTCTCCTCCTCCTCCTCCTCCTCTTCCTCCTCCTCCTCCGCCTCCTACTCCTCCTCCTCTTCCTCGTCCTCGTCCTCGTTCTCATCGTCATCGTCGTCCTCCTCCTCCACCTCGTCCTCCTCCTCCTCCTCCGCTTCTTCCTCGTCCTCCCTCTCCCCCCCTCGTCCTTCCATCATCGTCCTCCCATTGTCGTCATGTTCCTCCTCGTCGTCCTCCTCCTCTTCCCCCCCTCCCGATCCTCCACCCTCCTCCTTTTCGTCGTCGTCGTCGTCGACGTCATCGTCGTCGTCCCCTCCCTCCTCCTCCTCCTCCTCCTGCTGCTCCTTCCTCCTCCTCCTCCTCCTCTCCTCCTCCTCCTCCTCCTCCTCCTCCTCCTCCTCCTCCTCCTCCTCCTCCTCCTCCTCCTCCTCCTCCTCCCCCTCCTCGTCCTCCTGCAAAAGCAGCCCGCCGCAGGCGCCGAAAAAATTGGTTTGTACACTGAACGTGGTTTGGGTCGCGGGTGGGCCGCGGGTTCTCCACCGGGAACGAATGCAAAAGATGCTCGCCGCAGGCGCCGAAAAAAATAGTTTGTACCGTGAACGTGGTCGCGGGTGGGCCGCGGTCTCCCCAGAACGATTCAAAAGATGCCCGCCGCAGGCGCCGAAAAATGTGGTTTGTACCCTGAACGTGGTTTGGGTCGCGGGTTGGTCGCGAGTTGATCGCGGGGTGGGTCGCGGGCTCTCCACCTGGAAGGAATGCAAAAAAAGCCCGCCGCAGGCGCCGAAAATGTTGGTTTGTACCTTGAACGTGGTTTGGGTCGAAGGTGGGTCGCGGGTGGGTCGCGGGGTGAGTCGCGGGTGGGTCGCGGGCGGGTCGCGGGTGGGTCGCGGGCGGGTCGCGGGGTGGGTCGCGGGGTGGGCCGCGGGCGGGTCGCGGGGTGGGTCGCGGGTGGGTCGCGGGTGGGTCGCGGGGTGGGCCGCGGGGTGGGTCGCGGGGTGGGTCGCGGGTGGGTCGCGGGTGGGTCGCAGGGTGGGTCGCAGGGTGGGTCGGGGTGGGTCGCGGGGTGGGTCGCGGGGTGGGTCGCGGGTGGGTCGCGGGTGGGTCGCGGGTGGGTCGCGGGTGGGTCGCGGGGTGGGTCGCGGGTGGGTCGCGGGGCGGGTTGCGGGTGGGACGACGACAAACAACAACAACAACAAACAACAACAACAACAACAACAACAACAACAACAACAACAACAACAACAACAACAACAACAACAACAACAACAACAATTACTAGCACGTGGGGACACTCCGTTCTCACCAGTGCCAGGGTTTTCATAGGAGGCGGGCAATACCCCCACTTTGTGGGGGGGCCGGTTCAAGCTCTACCAAATTTCCAAACGACTCTTCGCCACCACCCACACCCAGCTTCCCGCCCTATGACGTTCGGACACTTCACTTCGTGGCATGCGGACGACCGTGGCTACTATTCAGGGCCCCGCGGCCGACGACGACGGCGTGCGCGCGCGAAGAAAAAACGAATGTGTCCCGCATGGTATTATTTGACAGGGATGATGGCCCTAACAGGTGCGCAACCGTTGTTGGAGAAGTTCGAAGCACATGAAAAAGTGGCTCGCAAAAGCCCGTTTGACAGAAATGTTTAAAAAGTGTTGGGTTTCCTACAAATCCGCAAGAGCGCGCGGGATGAAATGTTGACATTTTTTTTTGGAAAAACCATTGGTTTTTTGATGTTTTTATATTAAAATCGCTACGAACACTAAGGTTTTGGAAGGATTTCGTCTTGCGCGCGCGAATGTCCACTTTACCTTATTGTTTGCAAGGGATTCTTGAAGTTTGGTTATGTTAGAACAAGAAATGTCCACTTTGCCTTATTTCTTGCAAGGGAAAACCGATCGTAACAAGACAACCGGATCTGGATGACATCGTTTTGCCTGAGACTTCCTCACGAAAATGATGAAAATGAGGCTGCGGCCTAGGCGCGGCGGGGGGGCCATGCACCAGGGGCCCCAACAATAATTATTATTTAGAAGTAATAATGTTCAACAACAACAACAACAACAACAACAACAACAACAACAACAACAACAACAACAACAACCAACAACAACCAACAACAACCAACAACAACCAACAACAACAACAACAACAACAACAACAACAACAACAACAACAACAACAACAACAACAACAACAACAGCACGAATCCGCACCGCGGAATCTCACTTCAGCCACGCACCCAGGGACAATGAATGACCTTTTCGGCCCCCTCACTCTGATTTCTCTCTCTCTCTCTCTTTTTTTTCTCTCTCTCTCTCTCTCTCTCTCTCTCTCTCTCTCATTCTTTGTTCCGCTCCCTTTCTCTGTCCTCTCCCCCTCTGTCGAGCCACCCTCTGCGCCGCAGCGGGGGGGGGGGCGAGGCCCCGCCGCTGGGGCGCAGTGTTCGGTCCGCGGGGGCGCGGCAGCCTCACGCCGCCAGCCCGCACCTCAGGACGGCGAGCACCCGCCCGCCGCACGGCCGTCGGCCGTCGGGACCGCGCACACCTCAAGCTGGCGACGCCACAGGGGCCAGGCGCACGGCCCAAAGCGCCCAGCGGCCGCAGGCAGTCCTCCGCCGCCTCCGCCTCCGCCTCCGCCTCCGCCTCCGCCTCCGCCGC
>CAUYUJ010014637.1:60000-61658 GCA_963575745.1 Prorocentrum cordatum | reverse complement strand
TTCGTGGCATGCTTCAGGCGTCTGGGCAGATGCTGGGGTGCACCGACTGGGACCAGAGATACCTGATCTATGGGGTCCCCGAGCCTGTTGCTGTACCGCACTACACCACGGTCTCCAATGAGGTTTTTGAATGGGGAGATGTCTCGGGCTCTTGGGGGCCTACGTCATATACTGACGGTTCGGGGCTCTCGGCCAGCATTCCTGAAGTACGTAGGTGTGGGTGGTCGGTCTGCCAGCTGGACCCCGTCACGTGGCTCCCCGCCAGAGCTGTATATGGGCCCTTGCCCTACTATGTGCAGACAGTAGGACGTGCTGAGCGCTATGCCATCAAGATGGGACTTCAGAAGCATCCTGGGCATGAGGCTTTCATTTCTGATCTGAAATCGCTCGTGGAGGAGGGTGCGTCCTGGGACCAGAGGCTTGAGTTTGGCAAAGCGAAGCACGCCCGAGTCTGGAGAGATATTTTTTTCGGCTGCCAGAGCACGCGATCCACGTCTGCCACCAGTGCGGTTTCAGTGGACTCCAGCTCACAGGAAGCTGGAGGACATCATCGGGTCGGCCACGCCAGACGAGCTGGAGGCCTACGTCGGCAATGCCTGGGCCGACTTTTTCGCGAAGTGTGGCAGCGCTGCGCATATGGTGTCAAAGACACTGGCTGACAGTTTGGCAGCTGGGCTGAAGCAGCACAGGCAGGTCCTGCACTATGTGTCTTGGGCGGCCTTCCAGGTTGTGCAGTTTCGGAGGTGGGGAGCTGACCCTGTCGTGGGGCAGGACCCAGAGCTCGCCCAGGTGCCCAAGCGTGTGGTCTTCGAGTGGCCCCAGGACCACGAGTTGCTCTTCTGCCAGAGGATGTCAGAGTATCGGTGTCGACGGTGCAATCGTGTCGCTCGGAGTGCGAGTACCCTCCAGACTCTTCGCTCGGGAGCTGATCGGGTATGTGCTCCCTCGCCTCTCGTCCAGAGCCTTGCCGAGGACTTCTTTCTGCGGAGTTCTGAGGCGTGGCTGAGTGTTTCGGACTCTAGGGTCACGGCGGCCATCGAGGCGGCCGATAGGATGTTGGGGTCCACGTCTCGGCCTTTGGAGGCCTCCTCGGAGTTCCCCGCGGTCCCTCCTCAGCCGCTGGAGCAGGTGTCTGCTGCCAGCGGCTCGGCCGACGTTCCCCAACCTGTGCTTGCCGAATTCGCTGAATTGGGGCATGACGTTTTCTGTGTTAATTCCGTGTATTGCTGCCGCAAGTGCGGTGGCAATTTCAACGGGTCCGAGTCCTTCAGGTCCGCCCGCAAGCTGCGGGCGCGGTGCCAAGGTTTCTCGGAGAATCCAAAGACTAGGGCGAACCAGCTCACGGCGATCGACCGTATCACTCGTGGCCTGGAGCCCCGCCAGCGTGAGGCAGGAGCGGCGCGTTCTGGCCCGAACCCTGCCCCCTAGTGTTTCTTTTTGGACTTGGGCCTGGGAGGTTTTCTTGGGTGTGGTTTTCCTGAGGCGCCCCACCCTCTCCCAGGCTTCCGCCTTCCGCCACCCCTGTGGCTCTCAGGTCTCACACGCGGTTGGTGTTTCGTTCCTCACTGGGCATCGGACGCCTCATCCCTGCGGCTCGCCCTCCGCCCTCATCCTCCTCACTCCTCCTCCTCCTCCTCCTCCTCCTCCCCTCCTGCGCC
>CAUYUJ010014637.1:12500-57500 GCA_963575745.1 Prorocentrum cordatum | reverse complement strand
TGCGACAACAACTCGATCGAAGTAAAGGATATCGCATTCACGGGGCTGCCCAAGCCCAAAATTATACCCATGGCCCCCCATGCCCGAATTCACGCCAGCATTAACATCGAAGTTGCGAGAACAACTGATCCACGATGCAACGTAAGATCGATAATGTGAGGCGCCTCAACATATATATATATAATAAATAAATAAATTACTCCGACGGAAGAACCCCACATAAGAATCCTCTGGGCGAATCTGGAAAGAGCCATCACCGTCGTCCTCGTGGTTGGTGAGGCGTCCTGGCTGTCTCTTCTGCGTATATTTCCTCTCGCCTTGGCGCGGGCCCCCCTTCCACTCCTTACGTTGTCCCCATCCTCGCCCCCCTGTTTGTTCCGCGCCCCGCCACCTCCTCCCCTTCCTGTTGCATGAGCGCGCATGTCGATGTTCCTCGGCGCCGTCGCCGCCACGGCCAGCACAGGCGCGTTCTCTACTGGTCACGTCGCGCAGCCGTTGGGACAACCCCGCGGGCCAGGCTGTCGGGACAACCCCGCGAGCCGTTGGCCCGCAAGACCAAGCCGTTGGGACAACCCCACAGGGTGCGTCCCAGTGGATACGTGCCGGGCCACGACCCAGAGGAAGCGCACAAGAGTGCGTCCCAGTGGATACGTGCGGGGGCACGACCCAGAGGAAGCGCATGGGAGTGCGTCCCAGTGGATACGTGCGGGCCCCATAGGGAGGGGGCTCCCGCCTGAGACTTCCTCGCAGTTCACTCACAGACGAGGCTCCCGCCTGAGACTTCCTCCATATTCAGGCTTGAGGAGCCCAAAAGTGACGACAGTTACAGGGTTCCGATGACCCGCTCGGATTACCAACATGATCTGCGGGCCCCATAGGGAGGGGGCTCCCGCCTGAGACTTCCTCACAATTCACTCAGAGACGAGGCTCCCGCCTGAGACTTCCTCCAAATTCAAAATTGACGAGCCCAAAAGTGACGACAGTTACAAGGTTCCGATGACCCGCTCGGATTACCAACATGATCTGCGGGCCCCATAGGGAGGGAGCTCCCGCCTGAGCCTTCCTCAGAATTCACTCACAGACGAGGCTCCCGCCTGAGACTTCCTCCAAATTCAGGCTTGAGGAGCCCAAAAGTGACGACAGTTACAGGTTCCGATGACCCGCTCGGATTACCAACATGATCTGCGGGCCCCATAGGGAGGGAGCTCCCGCCTGAGACTTCCTCCCAATTCACTCACAGACGAGGCTCCCGCCTGAGACTTCCTCCATTTTCAGGCCTGGGGAGCCCAAAAGTGACGACAGTTACAGGTTCCGATGACCCGCTCGGATTACCAACATGATCTGCGGGCCCCATAGGGAGGGGGCTCCCGCCTGAGACTTCCTCACAATTTACTCAACGATGATGAGGATGAGGATGATGAGTGGTGGTGAAAATGAGTGGTGAAGAGGATGATGATTGATTGTGAGTGGTGGTGGCGATGATGATGTTTGAAGGAGGATGACGCCGATGCCGATGATGATGATGATGATGATGTTCGTGAGCGTCTGAGAGAGTGCGAGTGATGATGATAATGAGTATGTGAGTGACTAAGCATGTGAGAGAGCATCATCGATGATGCTGATGAGGTTGATGATGAGAGAGTGTGAGTGAGTGTGAGTGTGTGTGTGTGTTCCTGTTCCTGCGCGGGGCGTCCAGAGAAAACAAAAACCCCACTTTGGATGTGGGGAATAAATAAAAATAAGTACATAAATAAATGAATGAATAATGTATAATATATATATAATAGAATATTCGCGCGCGCTTCGCGCGCGCTTTGGTTCTAGCCGAGGTCAAGGACAAATCGAATCAAACTACGTCAAAACGCGCCCGAAAAAAAACCGACGGAAGACTCGGACAAAACATAACGGAGCTCGTCCTTAGCGCTCGCGCTGCTTAGCGCCCTCGGCGTTCGCGCTGCTCTCTGATCGACGAAAATCCGCCCAAAAAGCCCCCCGGGGGCCGAAAACCGAAAGACCTCGTCGAATCTCGATCCTCGATTGATCGGCGCTCGACTGGCGCCTGCGACGACGAGCACGACGACGGCGGAAGCGACGACGACGACGGCGGCGACGATGATGACGACGACGGCGGCGGCGCTGACGACGGCAAGGGCGACGACGACGACGACGACGGCGGCGCCGCCGCCGTCGCCGTCGAGGTCGTCGCCGTCCCCGCGCGGGGGGCGGGCCGCGGGGGGGTTCTTTTTACAACGCCAGGGCCCTTCGAGAGCTCCTGGGGGCCGTCGGCGGCGGTGAACCTCTCGTCAGGAGGCGTTCGCGACGCGGGTCGGGACCCGAGAAAGTCTGGGCAGAAGCAAGCGGAGGAGGAGGAGGAGGAGGAGGAGGAGGAGGAGGAGGAGAAATCGGATGGGGGGGGGGTCAGACGCGGGGGAGTTGCGGGCACGTGCTCCGGGAGAGCGTTTAAGCACGGCTCGGACACATAGGCGGGTTCTCGAGACACGGGCCCGAGTGGGCCTCAGAACGGCGGCCCGGCAGCTAATGTCCCATCCCAAGACGGCGCGGTCACGAGCGAGGTCCTCCCCGGGCGAGTCGACATCGGCGGCCACGACCCACCCAGCCTCCCTGAATCCCTCAACGACGGCGGACGCGAGGCGATGCACCTCGGAGGTGACAATCGAAGTAGCCACGAAGTTGTCGACATACTCGAGATGGCAGGCACCCGGGAGAGGGGGAATGACACGGCGGTCCTGTAACCGCTCCTCGGGTCGCCCTCCACACCGCTCGACCAATCTCTCATGCACACGTTGACACCACCACAATGCCCAGGTCCACCCCATAGGGCACACACGGAGTCTTGGGTACACCCACGCCCCGTCGTGCACCGGCACCCCGTCGATCTCTGTCAAACCGATATCGCGAGCACGAACACGCCTAAGGGTGAACAGATTCCGCAACTCGACAGGCAGCTGCAGGTGGTAGAATGCAATAGACAGATCAGCTTCTGAAATATATAGCGTCTCGTCTTCACCGACCTCGAGGCTCCCAAGGGTCTCTCCAGTACAAAGCGCGACGTTATCAGGCTCACGAAGCCAGACGTTGCTGCGACGACAATCGCACACAAGTCTCAACCGTTGATGTATTTTCGGCACACAGAAGAAATCCACGGACTCTCTGCCGCGGTCGCAGGCGAAATCTAGCAGGCCGCTGCGATGAAGCCGAGAGACAAAATCGCTCCACACACGCGGTTGGCGAAGCGCTGGGTCAGAATAGGGCGCCCCCGCGCCGCGCATCTTTTTTCCTCTCCAGCGCCGGCCCCGCAGGTAGCACACTATCGCGGGCGAACTCCGCGACGCGCCTGCGCCCGCCTGCACCCCGCAGGTCCGCGAGTGGAACCGCATGGCTCCCCACGGACGGCAGCGAGGGCAGCTCGGGATTGTAGTTCCCCAGCTTCACGCCCTCGTCGGAACCGTAGAAGCCAGGCGCCCGAAGCCTCCGCAGAGTTTCCGAGGTGTCGACGCCTGCCGGTGGAGCCCCCAGCGCTCCAACTGAGTCGCGCACGTGCTCCATGATGCGCTGCTGCATCAGCGACAGAGGCCCCCCACTGAGTTGACCCCCTCCGCCCGGCACAACGCCAGGAGAGTGATGCAATGAATTTAAGGCGACCACCGCCCTCCGAACGTCGAGGTCACGAGCATGACGCTGCTGAACCCGCTGACGGCATCCCCGCGACAAAAATCCACCACTGGCAGGGCGCTCAGAGGCGACCGGCGGCACTGGCAGAGGAAGAGGACTGCGGGCAACCAGACGAGCAGGCCCATCACGGCCAAGGGAAGAGCGTTCGAATTGACCATGCGAAGGCGCCCCCCGGTCGCCTGGCAACCGGGAGCCACGAAGGGGGCGCTCCATGCCCCCTCAACCTTGACCATCTTTCTTGCCCTTATTGAGCGCCTCCTTCTCTTCACGAGCCTTACGGAGGTTCTTTGCCAGGGCAGCTTCGCGTTCAACTTCTTTACGTACGAACTCCAGCATGTCGGGGCACACCGTCAAGCTGGACGAAATCCGAGTCGAGCCGGCAAAGTGAGTCTGCTCCTCGATCGACAACTTCCCGCTCTGGTTGGCCCCTTCTCGCTCCCTCACCGTCTCCAAGCACGAATATTCAACGTCTGCATGCGTCGGAAGATGGCCTCGAAGGCCTGCATGTTGGTGCCGTCGCACTGGTCTGAGAGCAACAGCAAGCGGATGTACTGCGTGCACTGGAAGTGCTCCTGCACTCCCCACTGCGTCGGCTCGAGCTTGGCCACCGCCCGAAACCGATCGTGACGTCGATGCCCATCCCCTCATTGTTGATGAACTCGATGCACCAAAACGCCGTGCGAGGGCCCGTCACCAGCCAGTCGCGCCCGAAATCCTCCTCGCGCACGCGGGCGGCCATGACGGACCACGTTACCTCGCGGCGGGCGCCCGTACGCATGACGGGCATCACGCGAGCGTCCGCGGCCACGGCGCGCCCCATGAACGCCTCGAGCTCGGCCGCCGGCACCTCCTCCACGAACAGGGCACTGCCGTCCCCGAGGGTGTGGAGGTCACGCCCGCGCACCGCGGCCGCCGTCGCCACATGGCCAGGCACCTCGTCGCCGTGCCCCGCGTCCCCGAGCGACTGCGCCGCCCGCCAGCGCGCGCCAGCGTCCGCCGCCGCCGCCCGAGGCGCCACGCCCTGCAGCACCCCTGGGCGAGGCCCAGCAGCCGCCACAGGCCCGGCCGCCGCCGCCGCCGCGGCGGGGGCGGCCCCGCCCGGTCCGCCCGGCACCAGCGCGCGGAAGCCCGGCGCCGCGAGCAGGTCGGGCCGCCCGATCGCGGCCGCCACGATGCGACAGCGATGATCGGCCAGCAGCTCAGCATCTCGAAGAAACACATGCTTCTCCACCGCCGTTGGCTCCTCCCGAAAGCTGTGCACCCGCGCAGGATTCACGCCGTTGGGCACGTCGTTCCATCTCGCGCTCCACCGAACCAGGTCCACATCTTCATTACGATTGTCGTCGTACTTCTCAACGTGCGTGTCGCCGTCCGGCGCGGCACCGACATACTCAGGAGCCGATAGCGCCACGCGGCCGGAAACCCACCTTTGATGAACCAGGTCGCCCCCGACGTATCTCAGCCAACCCCACTCCATGGCCCACGACCTTCACGAGCAGCAGCGTCAGCAGCCCGCCGCCAACGGCACCGCCCAGCAGCCCTCGCAAGAAGGCACGCCAGGCGTCGCGCGGCTCAGGCTCCGCCGAACGCTCGCAAGTAGCGCAGGCGGGGCACGAGCGCGGCGCCTCCGCGCGCCCCTCGGGCGCGGCGCGCGCCGCCTCCGCCGCCAGCGTGGGTCAGACCAGCGCAGGGCACGCCGGGCAGCTGACAGCGGCTGGCGGAAGGCACGTGAACGAAGGGCAGGCAGGACAGGTCAAGGAGCAGCTCGGACACTCGGGCGCAGCGGGGCACCGATGGAGGCACGCGACGGTCGCGTCGACCGCCCCTCCCAGCGCCAGCTGCCACATCCGCGCCCCGCGCGGACCGCTCCCTCCGTTACGCCTTGAGCCCAAACGGTTAAGGCGGCCCGACCCACTCCTGCTCCGCAAAACGCGCTCGTATAACTGCAAAGTTACTCTGATTCAACAGGCACCGCTACAACAACAAGCTCCAGTGCAGTCGGTACCATTGCCGGCACCTGAGACCAGCGATGTGGACCTTACTGGTGAGCTTAGCGACATACTCCAGCGCGACTGGGACATGCAAGCAGCTGAAGCTTCTCCTGACAGCGTTACCGAGGACCGCTCGCGCTCTCGGCACGCCGAGCCAGCACCACAGGCAGACAAGCAAGTTGCTCGATCCGGTGATGCAGTTGCAGACGATAGGATTGCTCATGACCAGCGTTCGCATCAGGATGTGGCAGAGACGAGCACGATCAGCCTGGAACCAAGGCATCCTCGACAGCGCGTTGGCCAGATGGGGCAGTCTGAGCAGATTCCGCCAGCAGATCATGAACAAGTACCAGTGGCTCAAGATCCTACAGCTGCTGATGCTCATCCACCTCTGCAGGAGCAGGCACCTTCTGAGCAGCTGGCGCCTGCACCTGAGCAGAACACCACAGACGACCTGGAGAAGGAGCTCAGCAACATCATGGATCGCACTGAGAAGGACACGGAGACAGAAGATAACATACCGTTACAAGATGGTGATCTCTTCAATCGTCACCACACATTCAACAGCGTGATCAACTGGCGCAACGGCGAAGAGGACATGATGATCAACAAGCTGAAGGAGTCCTACATTGACGCTGCTATCTCAAACCTCCTCGACTACCACGCGGAGTCACACTCACATCTGACAAGCATTCAGACGGGCGAGCTTCCGCGGAGTTCCTCTCGGGCTCTATGGACGATAAAAAGGCCCATGGAAAAAATGCAGTCGTTTCTTTTCCTGTCTGCGCACTGGCGAGGTTCAGAGCCGCGTCGGCGTTGAGGAGACGAGGACGCCCTGACCCACTGGCAGGAAGTAGAAGAAGGAAACCTCAAAGAGCTGGGGGCCTCTGTCGACCGCAAGGTCTTCGCATGCCAGACGAGGCGCGCGATGGGCAGCAACAATCTCATCGATGCAGTATGGGTCCAGAAGTGCAAGTACGACGACATGTTGAAGAAGTGGATCGTCAAGAGCAGACTGCGCGGGCGCGGGTTTCTGGACAAGCAGAAGCACGAGATCCAGCGTCATTCGAGGACGGCAAGCAGGCTGAGCCAGAAGCTCATCGTCTCGACCGCGCAGGTTCACGAAGGTTTCGAGCTCGAGAGCCAGGACATCAGCACAGCGTTCTTGCAAGGCTTGAGCTTTGAGGAGCTCAGGCGTCGAGCAAAGGAGTTGAAGATCAACTGCGAGACGGTGCGGAAGGTGTTCCCAGCTCCCCCGGCAAATGTCCGGCGTCTACTGGACAAGATTCTGGGCGGCGAGATCCACGCGACAGAATGGGATGTCGAGCTGTTTGTCTCAGAGTTACTCAAGCCAATGCATGGACTGGTTGATGCACCTCACCCTTGGCAAGTGGCCCTGACGCTATACTTACTGGATGTTCTTCGTGCCAAGGTGAGCCTGTGGGACGCAAACTTTGTTCACTGGACAGATGCCGACTTACCAAACAAGATCCGAGACCAAGTGCAAGAGGCACGCTCCATTGATGATGTGGCCGCAGCTCTGTCTATTCACGTTGACGACCTTCTGGCGACGGGACACGCGGGCCACATCGAGTACTTCCGTGGACTACTGGAGGCCAAGTTCGGAGCGGTGAAAAGACAACAGCTGCCTTTTCACCCACAATGGCGCACAGCACTCCCGACTGAAGAACGGCACCATACTATTGCAGCAGATCGACCACCTGATCAAGATACCCCTCTGCCAAGTGCCCGAAGGAGTTGATTGCAAAAAGGTGACGGGGGTACACGCTCACGGGTTCAGGAGCATCCTGACAGAGGCGACGCAGTCGCAGGATTTCAACAACGAGCCCACGATAGTACACCTCAAGAGAGCGAATGCACTACTCAAGCGAGCCCAGAGTGGCACAACTCTAGTTGGATTACACTATCCGGTTCTGGTACCCCCGTTCTGTCTGCGAGCGGTGGGCGACGCCAATCATACGACAAAGACTTCGGTCTATCCTCAAGAAAGCCAATTCGTGCTACTGGTGGAGGACAAGGAGCTTCAGGTGGACAGTGCTCATCTTCTTCGCGACGCCACGGCACTAACAGGCAGATGTCATGCACTGACGGCTGTCAGCAGCAAAGCTAAGAAAGTGGCACATTCGACCTCCATGGGTGAGTTCAACTGTGGACTGGCAGTGGCTTCGGAATCTGAGATGGTGGCCATGAGGCTGACCGAGATGCACGCTGCTCTGAAGTGCACGACTAAGCAGATGATTGCAGTACTCATCAAGATGAGCAACACCGGCCAGAACGCATTGCCGATTGATCATCTCACAGACTGTAAGGACATGTTCGAGCTGGTGACAGGACTAAAAGGAGTTCTTCAATATCGACAACAGAGATTGGTAGTTCATGGCTCTGAGAGAAGAATGGATGCCAGGACGAGTACGATATACAGTAAGTATTCCTAAAGACGCGATGCTGAGCGACGCTTTGACGAAGCCAAGCGCATTTCCTCAGCCCATGTACTTATTCACGACGGGCATCGCGAAGTTCCATGGTAGCCAGAAGGTCATTACCTGCAAGCAGTTATCACATTGACCGAGTGTACTTTCAGAGTCCGACCTGGAGAGTATTCAAAGGTTCGGCTAGAGCAAGTTCACCGATATGGATGATCCGGATGGTTTCTGCATACTACGCTGTATGCTTTATACTTCAGGATGTCTTGGGGCGCCACTGATATCACAGAGATCTCGCTCCGAGAATGGAAGATGTCAGACAGCACAAGTTGTTTTGCATGACAAGTCTGACATCAACTTCATTACGACGTATATTCGAATTCAACTGCAATGTGCTGTGTACTCATGTGCATCTTCACTCTGGCGTGTACTGACGTACACCTTCGACATCAGTGTAGCGTGCTCTAGGCACCGCCAGTCCCCTCTGCGATTGCCCGGCACAGAATTTCCTAGAGCGTAGAAGGAGTGTGAGATTTTGCGTACATTGGGGATCCCCTTGACTAAGATCAAATGTAATATCAGTTCAGAGATGTAGAATTTAGCAGAGACTCGATGGCATGTATATTCGGACTGTAAACCATACGAATGCTCAAGGATGCGGGTTCGCCAGCTACAAACATTTGAGCGGAGGAAGGGAGGGGGAAAATCCCGGATTTTGGATGCGCTTCCGGCACCGACGTTCACCGCGAGATGCAACGACTCATGCCGCTCACACTTGCACCGGGCTGGCCTGAGCCCGCCGACCCCTCGTGGGTCTCTTGGCGCATCAGGATCTCCCCCTCCATAAACCCCCGCGGGGTTTGGCCTATTGCGGGGATCTCTCGGGGCCTCTTGGAGCCTCTTAGGGGCCTCCTGGGGCCTCCTGGGACCTTCTCGGGGCGGAAGGGTCGGACTTTCGGTTCGGGCCCCCCCTCTCGGGCTCCTCTTGGAGCCGTCTTGGAGCTCTCCTAGGTCGCATTGAGGACCTCTTGGGGTGTCTTGGCCCCCCCTCTGGACGTCTCTGGAGCCTCTTGGGCCGTTTTGGGGCTCCCTCGGGGGCCTCTTGCACCGTCGTCACCGCTGTGAAGACCGACAAATCGTAGATGCTATGAATACAAGTTTTCCTATGCAAAATCAATGAGTTGGGCCTCTTGGGACCCACTTGGAAAACCTCTTGGAAAGCCTCTTGGGGGCCTCTTGGGGCGTCTTCGCGGTCTCTCGGGCGCAGCGAGAACCGTCTCGGGCGCCCAGGGGCTAGCCTTGAGCGCTCCGGGGCCGCCATGGAACGTTTTAGGGGCCTCATGGGGCCCTCTGGACACGCCATGGCCGCCCCTCGGGCTGTCTCGGGCCGCGCTGGTAGCTTCTTGGGGCCGTCTTTGGGGCCTCCTGCACCGTCGTGCACGCCGTGGAGACCGAAAAGTCGCAGATGCTAAACATGTACGTTATCCCACGAAATCAATGATTCTGGCCGCTCGGGGCTCCCTTGGAAAGCTTCTTGGGGCGTCGTAGCGGCCTCTTGGGCTCTATGGGGGCCATCTTGGTTGTCCAGGGGCGATCTATGAGAGCCCTGGGGCCGTCTTGGACCGATTTGGAAGCCTCTCGGGGCTCCGTGGACACGTCTTGGCCGCCTCTTGAGCACGCCTCGACCGCCTCTGGGGCTGTCTTGGGCTCCCCTTGGGCCGCGTTGGGAGCCTCTCGGGCCGTCTTGGGGCCGTCTTTGGGGCCTCTTGCACCCTCGTGCACGCCGTGAAGACCGAAGACGTAGATGCTAAAAATGCACGCTTCCCTGCGCAAAAATCAAAGATTTTGGCCGCTCGGGGCTCTCTTGGAAAGCAACTTGGGGCGTCGCAGCGACTTCTCGGGCTCAGTGGGAGCCATCTCGAGCGCCCAGGTGCGATCTTTGAGCGCCCCGGGGCCGTCTAGGACCGGTTTGGGGGCCACTTGCGCCTCCGTCGGCACGTCTTGGCCGCCTCTTGGCCCGGGCAGGAGCGCCTCCGGAGCCCCGGAGCGGCCATGAGGGGCGCATATGCCGGCCTGGCGGCCCCGGCCCCCTTCCGCCGGCATATATATATATATATATATATATATAATATATATATTATATATATATATATATATATGCGCACACATACGCAAATATATACATACATATATAGCAATAAAAATCTATATACACACATGCACGGTCAATGTGACAACATGATAGATGGCGGGTATTTCATCGCGAATATCATGAGAGCTATGCTTTGCATGTGACGTACTCTGCGCTTCCGACTTCTCATGAAAGTAAACTGTGTCAAGTTCGATAGTATTGTTGGCTGGTTACCTGCCAGGGCACGCGCATGCCCAAGTGCCAGGTCGTAGCGCATGATGTCGCAGCAATCAATATGGAAATAGAATGAGAGGGAGATGAAACAGTAAGTCACCGGAGATGCACGGCAACAAAGTCACATAATGCAATTGAGCACGCGTAGCCAAGAGAAGATCCATAGTATCATGCGATAGAACTCACAGAAACAACCAGAGTGCCGATAATATTGTCATTGCCCTATTCACGTTATTTAAAAATGTTGCACCGATTGTCCAAGAAGCGATTGCCAAGCTCGTCAAACCATCCAATCGCGCGCGCGCTATTGTGATCCAGTCGAATGTATTCACAAGCGTTATCATCGATGTAAATCCACTCGCTCAGGCAATAGGACCAGCAGCGGTTCGCGTCGTGCTCGAAGTGTTCAACGCCATGGCGCCACGACGTTTGCACGCGGCGCTGGCGCGCGGCACTGCGGCCGCGCCCCCGGCGCGCCGCCCCCTGCGAGCTCCGCTTCGGAGGCGCAGTCGGTCTCCGCGTGCCTGATGCGGAGCCGCCGTCTCCAGCCCAGCCAACGCCGCGGGCAGGGCCGCCAGATGACGGACGCAGCGCTCGCGGAGGGAACATTGCGGCGCGGGGTGGAGGTGCAAGGGGCGGGGCGCGAATGGGGTCGGCGACAGAAGCCAAACCAGCGCCCCCCTTGCCCTGCACGGCGCCCCCGGGGACTTGCCTGCGGAGCTCGGCCAGCGCAACGCGGTTCATCGCGCCCTGTCCTCTCCCGGAGGGAGCGGAGAAAGTGACGAACCCGCACTTGGAACGCTCTTCTCGGCTGAGTGCTCCAGGGGCCTGCCTCTGACGGCCAGCGAACGCCTGCCCCGCGCTCTTCACGATGATATTGCACAGCGAGGCGCATGCCGTCGAGCGTGAACGGCCTCTCACGCTTGGCGACCCTTCCGTCTCATCTGAGCGTAGAAGAGCGACCATTCCTGGAACCTCTGCACCACGCACGGATGGTGTAGAACCGCGTCCTCATCCAGGTCACCCGTATCTGCGCCGCCCAATCTGCAGGCCACTGCAGATGGTGGGCGAGCAGCGAGCCGTTTGGCATGACGCCCCTCTGCTTCCACAGCCTGCCTGCGGAGGAAGTTCCTCTCTTCCGCTCCATCGGAGCGCGCGTCTTGGAAACGAATGTCAACGTCAAAAAAAAAAAAAAAAAAAAAAAAAAAAAAAAAACGCGACGCCCGGGACATTTCGCAGGTGCCACCATCGACGTTATCAGGGGGAGCACGGTCGCAGCTGTCGCAGCGGCGCTTTCCAGTCTGTATTTCCCTGTCGCCTTCCACTATGAGCTGTTTCACGCGGGCGCGGGCGCCCCCACCAACACTCGAAGATCGACCGAGATCACGGAGAGAACGATCCGGGATCAAATGAGCGCGATCGGTGGCAAGATCGGCGGCCAGCGATTCCAATGCCTCCTCAGTCGTCGGATCGGAAAGGTCCCCTGCCAGAGAGGGTCTCGCGAGCGCGGTGAGCTGAGGCCGCGCCACGATGCTCAACCGTGATCTGCTCTGCCCTGGCGAGGAGCTCGGCCCGCTTCTCCTCCCTCTCGGCACCTTCTAGATTGTCATCAGAATCGGTTCGCAGGGCCGCGCTGATCTGTTCTTGGATTGGGGCAGCAGCGGACGCTGCGCTGCCTGGGTCAGGGCCAGGGCCTCGGCACCTGCAAAGGTTCGGAAAGGCGGCAGCCTGATCAAAGGAGTCCGGATTTCAGGGAGTCGATGACTACCTCCATGGGGTCGCCCAAGTAGCTCTCGTATCTGATATCCGTCAGCACGTTGTCTGCCCATGAGTTGCGCAGCGACTCGAGGGCAGGATGGTTGTTGTGGATGTTTTGTGATGTCTTCACTAAGCGCTTGGTGGCGCCTATTATAATAACGGCAGACAGGTATGGACCCCAAATGAAAAGAACAACTTCATCATCATATGTACAACCCATGCTCCGAATCAACGCACGGATAAACCAGTTGTGTCCGCGGGCGCTGGGCAACTGCTGAGCCCGTGGACTGCGGGGGTCGAACTTCACGCGGTAGTGCGGCGTGCCAATGTCGACGCGGAACTTGATGTCGAGGCGACTGGGGCAATGGCATTCGTCATCTGCCCACTTCACAGCACAGACCTACTCAACCCCGCAGAACAACGCGTTCAATAAACGTCTGGCGTAGCAAGTCCGAGGGCCATCTTTCTTGACGCTCTCGCAGAAACTTCCGATCGAGTCCCAAAGACTGCCTCGGGATCCCCGATGATTTGGGTAGTGGTCACTGTCCTTTTCTCATCGTATCCAACGGCTCGGTTGTCATCGTACTCGACGGCGACGGGTGCGTCGTGAGTTGCGGGTGTTCCCACCGGCGCATCAACGACTGTGTCATCGTCGGATAAACCGAGGTGGTCATCCAAGTCCCATGTACGAAAGTGAGCGAGAGTCGCCTTCGGAAGATTGGCACGAAGGGGCACCGCGAATCTGAATCCGCATTGTTCATTGCCGTGGTCACAGTACCAGATGTTGACCCAGTAGGAGCCATGGCCACGAAACGGAATCGAAACAGTGACGTGCGGTCCTTTGTGTTCGACGTCTCTAATGGGACCGAATAGCTGGCCCTTCTCCAAGACGAGGGTCCTCTGCTTGATGGCGGGCTATGGCACGGCAGCGGCTCTGCACCGACGCGTGCCAAACCGACGCGCGTAGATGAAGTCGCCGTAGTGTGTGTTTCCGAAGCGCGGCGTACGGTCCCAGCTACCCTTGGGTAAGTCCTTGGAGACCTGCTCAAAGAAGTCCTTCTGGCAATCCTGCACGATTTGCCACCAGTCGAAAATTATCTGCGTCTCCTGGATGTTATGTGCCGGAGTCGGTGGGCTTGTATCATGTAGGGATGCGAGCGTTCTAACTGGCGCATGAACGTTTGGATCAACAGCAGGTGCAGCCATACACGTGTCGACACCGAGGACGTCGCGCGCATCGACTTCGATATTCGGGCACACACGCGTTAGTGGGTGGCGTGACCTTACCCCAGCGGCGGGGGCGCGCGCAGGCGTTGTGCGCAGACGTTTCACTGGCGCCGCCGCTGCGGGTGTTCCCACCGGCACATCGTCCACCAGCGAAGGTTCGAGGAGAACAAAAAGAAGAAGAAGAAGAAGAAGAAGGAGGCGAGGCAAATCCACCGGTGGCTCCGAATCCCTACAGCAGGTGTTCCCACCGGCACACGAGAACAATCAAAGGCGGCGCCAGGAAACGTTCCAGTGGACGTATCAGGCGCCGACACATTATGAGAGTTCCTAGGCGTGTGAACGCGCGCGGGCGGCGGCAACGGTGAGTCGGGCACGAGCTCGCCATGAGCAGCCGCAAAAAATGCGGAACTGCCTTCTCCTGAAAGGGGGGAAATAGGTATCACGGATTATCTCGCCCTCTCCGTGGTGTCGCCGCGGCCACGCGCTGTCGAGGACGCCGCGCGCATAGGCACTGCGCCCCGAGGGATGCAGAACCATGCGGCGGTGTCAACGATGACGGAGTCGCAGCGGCGAAGACCGTAAAATAATAGGCTGGTAACCTGTGCGTATAGGGATACGACAGAGGAATCGGTCCTATACGATTGTCCGTTGGTAGAGGTGACGGAGGAAGAGGTTAGCTACTATTTGTCCTGGGCGCTGCGCGGAGAGCAGAGCGGTATATGCACCAATACCTGAGCCGATACGTTCGCGGTATATGACGATATAAATGTGATATGAGCGGACTTCACACACACAAATACTTACTTTCAACAACCGAGGGGTACTAGCATCGTCCCGCCGACCACAGCGCAACCAACGTCAGGCGAGTCGGCGTGGGCAGTGCCCGCTGCAGCTGCGCCTTCGTCCACCCTGCCCCCTGCAATACCTGGGGGGGGCGCAGCGCGGTGGCTCGCAGCACACACCTCGTGGCTGAAGGCGGGCATGGTGACATCGAGAAACACGGCGTCGCCATTCAGTCTCATGCACATCACCTGCTCTCATCACCGAGGGGAGACGGAACGTTGGACAATGAGACGCTGGTTTTCCATCCCTCCCTTCCAGTCCTCCCTCCTTTCCGTAGGCACTGGCAAGTTTGTAAAGCCAGTGGGGTTACACAGCACTGGATGTGCGACGCACAAGCAGGAGACTACAAGGGGGCGAAAAGCCACCGATAACCGCTACTACTGGACCTCTCTCGGGGTGCCTTCTGACTTCAATTTCGAAGAGAATCCAGCCGTGGCACCAAGGGCCTCCCAGGAGGCCCAACAAGGCGAAAACGAGGGAAGGTCGCGGTATCGGTACCTCTCTGCTTCTGAGCTACAGGAATGCCAAGTGACGCGAATAAGCCGATCCGCAGCCGCACTCCCGCACCTGGGGATCTCAGCGCAAAGTTGCCTTGCTGGTCCCTCTGTGACAAGCTGCTTTGCCTAAGGTGCGCGCCGATGGGGCCGCTCCCGACTTCCCGTGGGTACCGTACTCACAGTGGCTGGTTTTCACCGATCACTTTGAGAAGCGTCTGTGGCGCCACAAGCGATGCAAGTAGAGCCTGCAAGGAGCTCTGGGATGCAAACACACAGGCACTGCCTCCAAAAATGCGAACAATTTCGGCCTACTTCGCGACCCCCTCCCCATCTACTCCCAGACATGCGACGTCTCAATTCTTTCCGTACGCGGCCCCCTGGAAACCCCGACCCTTGCCCTGGGACCGGTTTCTCATGCTGACTTTTCTGACACTGCTGGGGATCGGCGAGGGCCCCCAGAAGCCGAAATTGGCTGAAACCCGCAGTCCCAGGAAGTCCCGACCCTTGCCCCAGGACCGGTTGTTCATCCTGAGTCGTTTTCTGACGGTCCTGGGGCTCGGCGAGGGCCCCCGGAGGCCGAAAATGGCCAAAACCCGCAGGCCCGGGAAATCCCGACCCTTGCCTCGGGAGCGTTGCTTCATCCTGATGAATCGTTTGTTGACGGTCCCTGGGGCGTCGGCGAGGGGCCCCCGAGGCCCAAAATGGCCCAAAGCCTCCCGTCGTGCTGAAGGGGGATCCTAGCGGAAATGGGAAGATTTGGCGAAAGTGTCCCGCGAACTTGGGTTGCCGGCTGGGTTCCCGGATTCCCGGTTCTGGGCTCCCGGTTTCCTGGTCATTGGTTCTAGGCCGATTTCAGTGGGTTCCCAGGTTCCTGGGTTCCCCGTCGATCTTCTCATCGATCTCTTTATCGATCCGATTTCAAACCATCCACTGATTGGGGTCTTCTCTGGTGTCATTTTTTTGCGACGCGACCACGTCTGGGCTCAGCTCCTTCGCACACCGCTGAGCGAGAAGCGGCCTGCGAACGCAGCTTGGGTGTGCTACAGTCTCACCCGTGCCACTACCACGCGTATCTCAAGAGCACCCTCCTCCTCATCCTCCTCCTCCTCCTCCTCCTCCTCCTCCTCCTCCTCCTCCTCTCCTCCTCCTCCTCCTCCTCCTCCTCCTCCTCCTCCTCCTCCTCCTCCTCCTCATCCTCCTCCTCCTCCTCCTCCTCCTCCTCCTCCTCCTCCTCCTCCTCCTCCTCCTCCTCCTCCTCCTCCTCCTCCTCTTCCTCCTCCTCCTCCGCAGCGATAGGGTGGGACTGGCATGGGGGGGGGGCACATCGACCTGGAATCGGCGATACATCGCCGATAGATCGGCAACAGGCTCCCGATGGTGAATCCGCGCGTTCCTGGGCAGGTTGGGGCTATCGGGATCCTATCGGCGATCATTGGCCACGTTGACCCAAAAAGGGGTCCAGCGAAAAGGAGGTGGTGCAATAGATCTGGTGACACAGATTTGTGGGGTTGCAACAGGTTTGGGGTGTGCAATACGTTCCTGTGCGCGAACCCTTGGGAAGGTTGCTCATCCTTGCTATGCGGGTTGACTGTACTCGGGAGCGGCCAAGAGGGGGGTGTCCAAGAGGGGGGGGGGGGGGGGGGGCAAATAATTACCGGCGGCATGTGCGCGGCCCAGCGGGGGGGCCAGGGACGTAATGAAATAAGACGAGGAGCCATGAAATCTGGGGAAATATCATGGCCCACGCCATGATATCCACCCCCCCTAGTCATCACCCCCCTCTTTTCCGCCCCCGATGTACACAGCAGAGTGAAGGTCCGAGCGATCGTGCACCGTGCCTGGGTGCGTGGCTAAAGGGGAATTCCGTGGCCAGGATTCTCGGTGAGTTCTCACCTCTAGAGAACAATTACTGTTGATCCCTCAGCTCCGAAGCACCTTTTGCTTTTTCCGTGGAAGTGCTCCTCCCAGGGCTCGCACCCTGTCTGTTTTCTTATCCGGGAAAATCGTAATCCTCAAGCTGCCCCCCTGGAACCCGACTTACAACAACAACGACAACAACAACAACCACAACCACAACCACAACAACAACAACAACAACAACAACAACAACAACAACAACAACAACAACAACAACAACAACAAAAACGCCTCAGAGTGTATGCAGGAATTGTGCTCTCGCGCGGTGCTTCCTCACGGATTATTGCGGCGCCATGCTCCCAAAACTCAGGAATCACGCTATCGCTTCTATTTCCTCACGACTTCCTTTGGGATCGTGCCATCGCTCGCCCGCAAACGTCCTTTCGATTCATACTGGATTGACGCTTCAGCGACCCGCCCGCTCGACCCGGCCGTCTGGGCCCGCCCGCCCGACCTACCCGTCAGGGTCCGCCCGCGCGACCCCCCCGTCTCGTTCTGCCGGTTGCACTCCTGCTCCTCACTCTCCTCCTGCAACCATCTCTCGTGATCCTCCAGTTTCCCCCCCCCTTGTCTCTTCCCTCCTCCCTTCCTTCCCATGTTTTAGAGGCTGCGCCAACTACACGTGGCAGGTAGGAGAGATATAGCCCCAATGGCGGCACGATCGAAGACGAAGAGGGCGGGTTTCGAGGGTTTGGGATACACATGCTGAACGGCACGCGAACAGAAAAGAGCGAACAGACTGAAAATGATTGATATTGTTGTCGTCGTCCTCGCCCGCGACCCCCCACGACCCATCCGCGACCCACCCCGCGACCCGCCCGCGGCCCGCCAAGCAACCCACCCCGCGACACACCCACGACCCACCCGCGACCCACCCCTCGCCCGCCACCATCACACTTCTCCGCGACTTCGGGGTACTACATGAGAGATCTTTTCTTGTTCAGCCGAACTATCATGATATGCTTGCAGCGTGTCATTCGCTCTCCGCCAGGGCCACTTGCAGTATTATAGTCTGGATCGTTACCTGGGCAACGTGTCTGCCGCAGCTGGGATGACTTTTCATATAGCCGAGAATAGGATCAACAAAAATCATCACTTAACAAAGCCTGGGCCAGCTTTCCGGAAATTTCTTAAGACAAACCTGGCCAAGTTATTGTGTCAACGCTGGAGTGGCGAACGCGCTCAAGAAACTGAGCCAGCTTCCCGGCAAGTTGGCTAAGAAACGCTGGCCCAGCTTTTCGAAAGGAGGTTTCTTAATCAAATGCTCGACTGTACCATAAATGATGAGCACCATTGCAGCGTCAGGGGTGCTCCGAGGGATCGAAGGCTACATTGCGCTATGCGGGTTCCTGGTCTGCTGGCATGGTCGGGCTCGCTCTCGTCCTCCTCCCCTTACTCCTCCGCCTCCTCCTCATCCACTGCAGCCGGATTAGAAGCTTGAGATGGATGTGAAGGAAGAAAATGTAGGAGACCGAACAAAAGGAGGATGAGCACGCCGACGACGGTAAGAACCACGAGAACGACGAGGACGAGGACGAGACGAGGACAACGATGAGGACGACGACGCCGACGACGACGACGAGGCAAGCGTACGACTCAACGACGACGACGACGACGAGGAAGACAGGGACGAGGACAAAGACGAGGACAGGGAGCAGCAGTTGAAGCAGACCATCACCAGGAGCATCCGGAGTAGCAGCAGCAGCATGAGGAGCTGCGGCGCAGCAACATAAAACACAGCTGTCAGGAAAAAAAACAGAAGAACGACGGGAGACATCCGCGCTTCGCTGATCTCAGAATGCGCTCCAATCGGTAAACTTGAACGTGATCGGCGAAAGCCCATGAGCGGAGTAGTGAATGATAGAAGCACGTGAGCACTGTCGCCTCCGGACAACTAAACCTTCAAATGATCACGCGGAAATGCAAGGATGGCACCCAGACAGCCCAGCACATTGTAATGGCAAGGATACGAGCGTAAGAAGACGGTAACAAGACAACGACGCGATAAGCAGAGGTAAAAGAACAAAAGGCATGACGCAGAATGAATGGAAAACTGCGAAGAGTAGGTGCAGCTGGGGAACGTGCAGGGATATTCTCCCTAGCGTCAGGCAGTGGCTGCGGGGCTTCACCGATGTCTTTATGATCTTGTAGTCGATAAGTGTCAATATCCCACTGAAAGCAAAATAACCTCAGCTCCCAACCGGTCGGTCCGTGGCGGAGTTCGGGGGGGGGGCAGACGCTGCGTTCCTCCAGGGGTGCTCGGACGACGGCTCGCTTGCTGACTCCCGGGCGTCCTGCAGTGACATACCGCACTGCTTGCGTCCCTTGCTCTTTGCGAAACCTTACTCGTGAGCTGCGGGCTGCGGTTGCCTGCTTGTCCGCTCGACAGATCATAAGAAAGCCAGCGCGCTGATTGCATCTCATGCTCGAGTGAGCGTAAGTTTGTACCGCGTCTGGGCTGACAGTAATCGCCAGACTATATAACTTTCGCGTCAAACATGCACCGTCTGCAGCGCACGACGAGGCTGTAAGCGACCGCGTTACATGCTTGCTTGGTTGCTTGTTTGCTCGCCAGCTGACTTGATTATACGACCGCCCATGCCCTTCCTTGTGTCCGTGCCTTGGAATACAGGCTGTACCTCTCATCCGCTCGCACACATCCCCACATGCTTCAGAATGGCCTGGAGCTGGAGGCCAGCGTCCAGTTCCAGGCCAATATTCTACTCTTCTGCCTACGACTCCCACCCACAGGCTTGCCTCGAAAAGTCGCCCCCCTTCATCACGATCGCCGACTAGCCCAATCCCCCACTACTTGAACATCCTCTCCGCCTTGTCAATAATTATGAGCTCCCCCTCCTCACGTGTTCCCGCTTGTCCTGCCCTAGTTTCGCTTAGGCACGAGAAGAACTGCATGCCTATACACTGTCGGAGGTCCGCGCGGAGTTCTTGGACTTGCGCTGCATCCCACTCCCTGGCGAGCTGAGGGCGCCAGGGCCGGCGCCGAAGGCACCGCCAATGGGCAAAGCGCAGATCCAAGAAATCCGCGCGGAGCTCCGAAAGCCAGGGGGGCCCAGCGCCGATCCAAAAAATCCGCCTGGAGCTCCGACATTTATCCTTCTTCGACTACGGTCGAGACCTTTTGCTGAGCGTGTCGCGGCGGCGGGCTCAGTGACACACTGTGCCATGCGAGCGGATCGCGCGTGACGCTTCGCTCCGCGGGGCGGAAGGCTCGGAAAGGCTCGTGACGCTGACGCGTGGGGACAGGGGCATGGATAGCGCTCCGAGCCGAAAGGCGATGGGCCGGAACCCGCAGCGCGGCACGCCATCCAAAGTTCCCGGCCGGGGTGCCCCGAACGCCCGTCTTCCTCGCCTCGTTCCCCTCCCTCTCGCGCCCCCTCCCTTTCAGTAGGGCGTGTCCCCTGACAGGGGGATGTTCGACGAAATATAAAAAAAGATTCAAGACAAGATTCCAAAATGGTCCAAAAAATATCCCCAAAAATGGTCCCCATATCATTGTTGACTATCTTTGACGATTCCCCCTGTAGGGGGACAGGCCCGACTGAACCCTCCCTCCCCCCTGCTCGACCGCGCCCCTCCCGTGGCCTGCGACGCAGAGGCCCAGGACGAGGGTGTCCTGCACAGGAGACTGCCAGCGAGCGCGCGAGGGAGCGGTCCCCACAAGCGTCTCGCCCTGCGAGGGCAAGTCGTCGTGCTGCAAGGTGTAATGCTGGGCAAAGAACGAAGTCTTTCTGGCCGCGGCGAGCCTGGAGCACTGGCAGGTTCCCCGACCCAGATCTGAGGCACGGCCCGACAACCACAGTGCCTCCCGAACCCGACGTGGTGCTCATTTCAGCGCTTTGTGCTGTGGAGGCCGCCTCTTCGCCTCTTCAAAATAGAGCAGAGCGCAAACCCTGCCTGTGGGCAAGGGCGAAGGCGAAAGCCAAGGGCCGCGGGCGCCAGCGCGAAACGGGGGAGCAGAGCACGCCCGCGAGCGGGCGGCCGCAACCATCGAGATTTGTCGCGGCGCGCACAAGAAACACCGAGATGATATTTCAATTCAAACAGAAGCATCGAGGTCTTGTTTGAACTGGGCATCTGTATACATATATATACATACATACATACATACATACATACATACATAGATACATACATACATACATACATACATACATACATACGTACGTACATACATACATACATACATACATACATACATACATACATACATACATACATACATACATACATACATACATACATACATACATACATACATACATACATACATACATACATACATACATACATACATACATACATACATACATACATACATACATACATACATACATACATACATACATACATACATACATACATACATACATATATATATACATACATACATACATACATACATACATACGTACATATATACATACATACATGCATACATACATACATACATACATACATATGTACTGGAGCCACGCGCGCTACGCGCGCTTAGGTTCTAGCCGCAGATAAGGCACGGGTGCCGCTGTAACCCCCGATGTGGTCGCAGCGACGATTTCCAGCGTCTTCGGGCCCATGCCATCGACGCAGAGAAACGCGCAGTCAGAACGCTCTCGCTCTGCCGGGGCCGCCCTTGAGGGGTGGGAGGGGGAAAACAGCCTGTGAAATGATAGGGTACAGCGATGCCCCGCTCGCTCTAGCGGGGCTTGTCTGGCGCTCTGGCAGGGCCGTCCGAGGAGAGGAGGGAGGAGCACGAGAGCTGAGGGGTGAGGGGAGGAAGAGGAGAGAGGAGGGATGGGGGCAAGGGGAGGGGGCAGGAGGGAAGGAGGGACGGATGGCGAAGGCCCGGGCCATCTGGGCCGTCTTGGAGCGCTCTGGGGCATCCCGCTCCCGCTGTGCGGCCCAGCTTGGGCATCCCGCTCCCGCGCTGCGGCCGAGCCTCGGTGTGGAAGCTCTTCGAGCGGAGCGCGGAGTGCGAAAGTGGGCAAGGACGGACCGAGGAAGCAAGGAGGCAGGGATACCTTTGGGAAGGGTGCCCATCCTGAGTGTGCGGGCTGCCTGTACGGAGAACGTGAATACCTGGGGGCCGCCCAGGGCGGCCGCGGGCGCCTGGCTATCGCCGCCACCAGCAGGGCAAGGCTGAGACCGAGGGTCGTGCTGCGCCCAGGGACAGATGTACCCCCCCGCCGATGCGGGCGCCACACCGTCCAGGCCCAGACCCAGTGCGGCCGCCGAGGAAGAGATGGCAACCCCTTTGTCTTTCGAAGGCAAGGCCCGGGCTCTCTCGGGACGCCTCTCGCAGCTTTCTTGGGGCCTCGTGGGACCTCTTGGCCTGTGTGCTTGGCGTGGTGGGCCCATCTGGGGCAACGTTGGGGGGCAAATGAGCCGTCTTGGAGCGCCGTGGGGTCTCCCGCCCCCGCTCTGGTGCCCAGCTTGGGCCCATCCTGGGGCTCTCCTGGGCCGCATGGGACTCCTCCTGGGCAATTTTCGGGCTCCCTGGGGCCGTCTTGGGGGTCTTTTGTGTGCCTCTTCGACCGTCTTGGGGCGGTCTTGGGGGCGTCTTCTGCCGTCTTCGAGCAGTGGAAGCTCGAGAACGCGAGAAAGCGAAAACATCGAACAAACCAGTGCATATCAATGAGTTGGGCCTCTTTGGGCTCTCTCGGGGCGTCTCTCGGAGCTCTCTTGAGCCCTCTTGGAGGCCTCTTGGCCTCTTAGGCCTCCCGCTGCCGCTCTGCGGCCCAGCTTGGGCCTGTCCTGGGGCTCTCTTGGGCAGTCTTGGGCTGCTCTTGGGCTGCTCTTGGGCAATATACAGGCTCTCCTGGGCCGTCTTGGAGCTCTTTTTGGGGCCTGTTCGGCGGTCTCGGGGCGATCTTCGGGGCGTCTTCGGTCGTGCTGGAGCGTTGGCAGCTCGAGAACGCGAGAAAGCGGAAAACAGTTGAAAAAACGAAAGGGAATATCAAGGATATGGGCCTCTTCGGGCTCTGTCGGCACGCCTCTCGGAGCTCTTGGGGCCTCTTGGAGGGCTCTTGGGCTGTGTTTTGGTCGTGTTGGGCCCATCTGGGGCCACGTTGGGGCCATCAGGGCCGTCTTGGAGCGCCTTGGGGCCTCCCGCTCCCGCTCCAGGGCCCAGCTTGGGCCTGTCCTGGGGCTCTCTTGGGCCGTCTGGGGCTCGTCCTGGGCATTTGTCGGGCTCCCTAGGGCAGTCTTGGGGCTCTGTTGGGAGCCTTTGGGGCGTTCTTGGGGCGGCCTTGGGGGTGTCGTCGGCTGTCGAGGAGCGCCAGAAGGTCGAAAACGCGAGACACCGAAAAATATAGAAAAAACCATGGAAATTAAGGATTTGGGCCTCTTCGGGCTCTCTCGGGACGCCTCTCGGAGGTCTCTGGGGGGAGGGGCTTCGCTCTGTCGGGAGGGGGGGGGGGGGGCTACACCATTCAGGCCCGAGAGGGAGGAAGGGGGGGGAGCTGACGCCATTCAGACCCGGGAGGGAGGAGGGGGGGGCTTCGCTCTGTCGGGGGGGGGGGCTGACGCCGTTCAGGCCCGGGATGGCTGACGCCATTCAAGCTCGGGAGAGGAAAGGAAGGGAGGAGGGCCGACGCCATGGCTGACGCCATTCACGCCCAGGACGGGGGAGTCGGGGGCGCGGGGGCTGACGCCATGGCTGACGCTATTCAGGCCCGGAAGGTTGGAGACGACATCCCATGAGTTCGGCTTTTCACGCGAGATCGTCACTTTCGAATATCCCAAAGTTGCCAAAGCGAGTTCAACATCTCTATCTCATGAAGATGTCTCGAGCGAGTGCTCTACTTTTCAACATAAAAGGTCATCCGTTGCAAGCAGAATCGGTAGCACCCCGGATCGGCGGCACTGGCCCGAGGCCACTACAATACTGCCCTGGTTAATTTGTGCGTTCACGGCTCCATCCCTGCGGCCCCCCCCAAAGGGAGGGCGGCCCCGGACGGCGCTGCGGGGCGCGACGTTTCCTCCTCAAGACGATCCGATCCGATCCTCCAATCCCTGCCCTTCGCATCCCGTGGCCCCGGGGAATGGGTCGAGGCCTCCTGGGGCCCACGCTGCACAAGACTCGCGCCGCCAGACGGCTGGGTCCGCCTCCGAGCAAGCCCGTGGTGGATCGGCCTCCCATGCTGGCTCACGGTCGGGAACTTTTGCTCAGCGCGTCGCGGCGATCCCCCCCGCGAGGGCACCTTCTGTGCATGCCAGCCCCCTGCCAGGGCCTCTTCGGTGCGCGCAATCCCCAAGGTGGGGGGGGATAGCGTGCAGTAAGCGGGCCGACGGCGCCACTTTGCACGCTATCTTTCCAACGCCAACCGTGCATCGAAAACAGAAACTGCAAGAGAATGGGGAAACAAACAGGACATAAACATAAAGTTCTGAGGCCGGCGCGGATTGTTCCGAACGCGCTGGACCACCCCCCCTGGCGCGCGGAGCGCGCCAGGAGCAATGCCGGAGGCGCCGCCAGGGGGATCCAGCGTCGATCGAAGAAATCCGCGCGGACCTCCGAGTTTGTACGCCTATTCCCTCTTTTTCTACGGAGCTGGGCTGGTGTGGCGGTCTGGCGGCTACGTTGTCGCCGTCGCCGCCTCGTCGCCGCCGGTCGTCTGGGCCAGGGTGGCGGTCTGGCGGCTCTGTTGTCGCCGTCGCCGCCTCGTCGCCGCCCCGTCGCCGCCCCGTCGCCACCTAGATTGCACAACATATTGCACCACATACATCTGTATTTATATATATATATATGTAACGCACAACAGAAATTACACTACATACAGTGCACTCATATGTTACTCAAAACTTGGACTGCACTACATAGATGGCGCAACGTAGATTGCACCACTTGTATTGCACCATGTGCAGCCACATAGATTGCAACACATTTAATGCTCCGCATAGATTGCACAAGATATGTTGTACCACTTAGATTGCACAACACATTTTGCACCACATAGGTTGCACAACATATCTTGCACCACACGCGTCCCTGGACATTGTGCAGTAGGGGACTTTTTGACGAGGGCAGAAGTCGGCGGCGAGCCCAGGGGGGAAGTAAGAGGGGGCGGGCCTTCCCAGAAGGCTCGAAGGCATCGGGCCTTCCGGGAGGTTTTCTAAGCCCTCCCCGAGGACGCAGAAAACTGCTCAGAAGGCGCGAGGGGAAAAAAAAACGCCGCCTTCTGAGCAGGCCTGTTCCTCACTTTCCCCCAAGGCGCGCCGCCGAAGGAGCTCCATGGCAGGTGGCCGGGAAGGGGAGCGCCGCATGCCATCCCAGCGGCCGGCGGTCCTGCGGAAACTTTGTCATGAACTGCGCGTATGCCCCGAAGGAACAGCAGACGATGCAGAGGATGATGCGAATCCGTCCCCGCGTTTGCAGCGGTTGCTGTGCGTCGGGCCCTTTCGCCTTTCGCCTTACGCATCGAGCCAAGCTGCGTTGACTTTTGTGGCCGAGTCCCTACGCTCTTGGCCTTCCAAGCAAAAAACTGCCCCGAAAATGAAGCTTGGGGAAAGGGGTGGTCCGTGGACTTTTCCATCTCCCCCTCACCCAAAAGCGCCCCCCACCCCCGACAGCCCGAGCGCGGCGGCAGAATCGCGCGGCAGCGCAACTGGCTATTTATCCAGAAGTGCTCCTGCCAAGGGCCTCAAACAAATAGCTGTCCAAATTCGGCAGCGCCCCCTCCCCATCCACTCCACTCCGGCACCGAGCGCCATAGTGGCCTCCCCTGCCTTCCTCTCCGGGCAGGCGTTTCACCAGAGGGAACCCTTTTGGACGCCCGAAAGGGGTACGGAAAACATGCGAGCGATGCCCAGCAACCCAAAACTGACAGCGGCCACTGTTGGGCAGGCGGCCTCCCGTCTCCAGTGGACTACGTCCGCGGCAACGCCGGCAGCGAACCCTGCTCAAAATGGACAAGAACTGCTGTCGGTCTTCCTACCCATTCTTCCTGTACCCATGTCGATCGTTCCGAAACCCCGAGATCCAGGCGTGGCAACTCTTTCCACACCAGACGTGTTCGCCTGGCGCTGGGCCCCCAGTCCATCACAGATCGATGCGGCTCGAAGAATTCCGCAGAAAGCTGGGATCTAGGGCTCTGGTCGCATTGCTTCGCTATGTTTGATTAATTCATTGGTCTCGCTAAAGAAATTGAATATGGGTCTGCGGTCGCGATTGTCCACGACGATGTTTCGATTTCCTCACAGCGTCGGATCTCAGGGGACGCTGCTGGCATGCGCTCCGAATGCGGCCAAGACTGATCCCACACAGCACGCTTGTCGGCAAGTCGATCGACAATCAGTCTCGGGTGGTCTCGCCCCATGTGCCAACTTGCATCTGAATTTGGGTATTGTGGAGGAGTCTGTCAGCAAGTTCACTGGGCCGTCACAGATCGATGCGGCTCGAGGAATGCCGCAGAAAGATGGGATCTGGGGCTCCAGTCGTGGTCTTTCGCGAGGCTGCAACTCCTCCACGGCGCCAGATATCTCAGGGGGCGGCGGCCAGAGGAGGGGGGCGGCGCAGGGGGGAGAGAGAGGGAGAGAGGGGACGAGGGGCAAAGAGGAATATGGAGGGGGTGAGCGAGTTCACTCGATTTGCCGACGGCAGTCACGGCGACGGCGACGGCGACGGCGGCGACGACGAGTGGCACGCGTGCCCTGGCTCGTGGACGATCAGGTAGCAAGGGGGATGGGGGGAGCCGGGGCCAGGGGCAGGCCAGAACGGCGACCGCCACCAGCACCACGAACAGGAATGGCTCTTTGGTCAGGGTGCAGCGGGAGGGCTAGGACCAGAGGCCAGGGGTAGGCCGGGAGACGGGGCCAGGGGGAGCGAGGGGGCTGGGGCCAGGGCCAAAGGTAGGCCAGGGAAGGGGGGACGAACGACGACGACCACCACCACGAAAATAAAGGACTCCGAGCTCTGAAACACAGCTGCGCAGGAGAGTTCGACTCCGTGCCACTGGGCACGCAGTGGGCATGTCCTCAGGTCCTCTGCCCAATCCCCTGAACCTTAGTCTTGAGTTGTGAGAGTTTAGGGGGCCTGGAACGCAATCTCCGAAATCTCTTGGGGCTTGGCGCGTACCCCCTGGCCTCCGGCGCATCTTGTCGCGTGAACTTTTCGGGCCCACAAGGGCGCCAAAACAGGCCAGGAGGCCCCAAGACGCGCCAAAAACGATCCAAGAGGGACCCGGGTCGCCGAACGATCGCTCCAAGACGCGCAAGATGGCCCCAAGACGGCCCAGGAAGCCTCCAAGACGCCGCAAGACGCCTCCAAGAGGCCCCCCAAGAGAGCCCCAAGAGGCCCAAATCATGGAATTCCCGAATGTTGTTGAAGGTTTTGGGCTTTCCCACCATTTCGGCCTCCCGCCGCTCTCAGCCGCCCCGAGGGGCCCAGAAGGCCCACAGAGGCCCCCAAGGAGCCCACCAAGAGGCCCCCAAGAGGCCCCCAAGAGGCCCCCAAGAGGCCCTCAAGAGGCTCCCAAGAGGCCCCCAAAACAGCCCCCACGAGGCCCCCGAGAGCGCTCCGAAGAGACCCCAAGAAGCATCCCTCAGAACTCTGACCCACACCCCAGGCACGGTGCCGGGATGGGCCGAAAGCCATTAGATCCGCCGCCCCCTGCTGGCTTGCCACAGGGGTGCCCGGCGTGCTAAATCCGATCGATCATTTTCCAAATGAATCGAAGACGCCTACGGCGAATCACCGCCGCCCCCTGCCTTCTAGAATCGCCCATGTGGCCGAGCGTTGTGGCAAGAGCTCTGCCAAGCTATCGGACCGTGTGTTCCCCCAACCGTTGTGGAAACTCTTCGGGGAACATTTCGGGGAGGATGGCGAGGAAGATCAGGAGGAGGCGGAGGAGGATGTGGAGGAGGATGTGAACGAGGAGGAGGAGGAGGAGGAGGAGGAGGAGGAGCTCCATCGATCACCACGCCAACATTGCCTGGTGGCGTGCTACCAGAGCACCAGCGGAGAGGGCCGACAGAGTACTCAGGACTGAGTCTGCGTATGACGTCATCCCGCTGGCCCTTCTTAGCAGCCATTAAGAGTGGCAACCGTTTCGCAGTTCGCAGCCCCCCGTTGCAGCCCGACCGCCGTAAGCTTAAATGCAAAATATATCGCGCCGATCGGACCCCGTGCGTCGGGGGAGAACGACTACGAACAAAAATCCTGCAGTGTACCTGCTCTCGTCCCACCGTGGCCCTGCGATGGCAGGAGGTGAAGGAGGCGAGCGAAAAAAAAGAGCGAAGCGACCACCGGGCCAGGCAGGAATAACCGCCTGCTGCTAGGATACTGGCTGCTAGGGTATGGAGTCCGCCCGCAAAGGCCACCTCCGAGACAGCACTACTGCCCAGTCCAGGCAAAGCGGAAAACAGCCGCATGCGCCGACGCCAACGCACGGTGCACTCACCCGCCCAGCCCAGTGCACGGGTGGAAGCGCAGAGGAGGAGGAGGAGGAGGAGGAGGAGGAGGAGGAGGTGGAGGATGAAGGAGCGGGACGACGGGGAGCGTCGAGCAGGGGCGAGAACGGACAGGAAAGCTACAAATACAATGTCAACAGCTCGCCTTCGGCGCCGCCAATGCAGCGCGGCGCAACACTGCAGCCAAATCGTAAGAGCACCGTGGGGCGCCGCCACATACGCGCGAGTGCGAAGACGCTGGATATCATGGCGCCTCCTCCTGGTCCCTGTCCTGCTCCCCCCTCCTCCTCTCCTCTTCCTCCCTCGGCATTCCCAGAAGAACCGCTGGCTCGTTGGCTATGGCAAGAGCTTGAAAATGTGAGGCAACCTGCAAAACTACGGACTGTGGCGCCGAGTCCGCAGTAGGATGAAGAGACAGGCTCGTCCACAGCATCAGGGCGGGCTCCACGAACGTCGAGAACTGCCAACTAAGCAACACCCCCCATCCCGCCACGTCCTCCCCCCCAACCGTACCTCCCCCCACCGACGTGATTACAGCTCACGATGTAGAAACATCCCAGCGCGATGGAAGCGGTGAAGGCAATGCTGCACGTGGATTGACCATTCCAGCGGCTCTTAGCTGGGGCTGGTCGTTTGAGGAGGAAGGGTATTCGTAGAAGATGCGAGAAAAGACTCGGGTGGATGGGTTAGGACAGGAAGTAGCGCTTGCACTTCTTCGATCATGTCCTACCCAATGCAAGACTGCTGCCAGCGAGCTGGCAGCCTGACCAATGGTCGTGATCTTCATCCTCCGCCTAGGAGGATGAAGAGGAGGAGGAGGAGGAGGAGGAGGAGGAGGAGGAGGAGGAGGAGGGGGCATCTTGGGAGCCTCTGGGGACACTATTGAGGCCTCCTGGGAGCTTCTTTGGAGCCTCTTGGAGGCATCTCGGGGGCCTCCTTGTGCCTCTTGGGGGCCTTTGGGGGCTTCTCGGGAGCCTCTTTGACCGCCTTGGTGGGCTCCTGGCCCGCCTGACGCCGTCGGAAGCCGTCTTGGGGGCTTCTCTGGGCCGACTTGGGGCCCTCTTGGGCTGCTCCAGTGTCGTCTTGACGGCCATCTTGGGCGTCTTGGAGGCCTCTCTGGGGCCGTCCTCGGGGCCTCTTGGGTGGGGCCGTCGTGGGGACTGCTTGGGCCGTCCTGGGGCCCGGAGGCCTCTCGAGCGATGTGTTTCGCACGTGTGGGATCGCTCGCGTGTCCTGCAAAGGCGGAAGGGTCCCACAGTGCCGTTCTGTGGGGCCGCCTTCAGCGCCAGAGACGTCTTGAGCAGATGCGGGAAGATTGTCCAAACAATTGGTACAAGGTAGATCAGGTGAGCAGCGCTGATCCCTGGTCATATCCCGCAGGATTGCTAACAATGCGCGCAGGACTCGATCCTGAGTACTAAGCTTGAGACTGGAAAACAGGGCTGCCAACTCTCGATCAAATACGCAAGCTCTTGTGTTGGCAAGTTCTCTAGCAGTCCGTGCAACCTTATGACAAGGGCACAAGCAACACACATGGACATTTCAAAACATGGAGATGAAACGCAGTTCCGCAGGCTAGAAATCCTTCTGCGGGCCTGCGAGTGACATCAATAACTCGGGTGGTCTCTTCGGCCATCTTGGGGCGATCCTTTTTTTGAACAGCGTAACTTTGAGCAAGGAACCTTCCCGCATCGACTGCTACGCCACACCAGAAAGACAAAATGAACAAGATATCGCTCAGCCTGGCGGTAGCAGTTAGCATTACCGCAAAGCATTCCAGTATGCTGGAAATGCGCGCTTCGGTCCTGACGAATAAGTCGCAGCCCGCGAGGAGAAAATTGCATTGGGGAAGCTGCCATGCGAACTGGTGTCGGTGTGAGGCGGCGCACCCACCAATCTGAATTCAACCGCAAGGCGCGGGAGGCTGCCATGCGCTCCAACCTTAGCCGCACCGAGACACACCACGCAACCCGTTAGCGTGTTGGCACGGAGCTCAACCCCTAAACTGAATGCGCAGGTCTTGCGCGATACGTTCGCCAAAAACGTGGGTCAAGACGTACAGAGCCGACAAGCAGCGTGTCAACACAGACGTTTTGAACACAGCACCTCTCGCGTTTTGAAAAGAGCGTCTTAGGGCAGCTGAGGGGACAGCGGGACAACTTGCCCATCACATTAGAAATTCACGATATTGCTGCCACACCATGGCGGCGGCCGGATCGCGTAAGAGGATCGGTGACTATTGCGATAGACCCTGCCGCTCAGTGGTTATCCATCATTTGCTGCGAACTGGTATGGAGCAGGGATCGACCGTCCCGGAACTCCTATAGGCCTACCACGAGAACCAAAAATGTTCAGAAAACCACAAGAACCACAATAGGTTCCGTAGAAAATTCTTTGGTGGGCCTGTAGGCAGACCAAGACGCTTGGCTACTGCTTCATGGAAGCGGGGGGCCAGAGGGACAGGTACCTCCACCCGCAAGCTTGACGGCTACGGGGAGGCCTGGCTCGGCCGAACGTTGCGGCGCAGCCGACCGCCCCGCGGCAGGCATCTTGCGGCCTGGCCCCCGCCCCAGCGGAAGAGGAGGAAAGGGGGGAGAAACATCGACCCGGAGTCGGCGATGCGGAGGGGGACGGAAGAGGAGACGAGGGGAGGGCGTCGGCGTCGGTGTCGGAGAGTCTTTCTCCTCAGAGCTTGGTCGCCTCAGAGGCTCTCCATCGACAAGTGGCTGCAGTAACTGACACTATCCCGGGGCCCCACTGGACCGAGCTCGTCAGAAAAGCTGCGGTCATCCTCGGCAGAGTGAGACGTGCTCGCGCGGCCGCGTGGAGGCGGCTCCTGTTGGTACTCCTCGGTGGCTGCTGGTAGTTCTTCGGCGGGGAGGCCCTTCTCGCTCGCAAGGTCGGGCCCGCTACCGGAGCCAATCACGCTGTGGAGCTTGCGGTTGATTTTGCAGAGGCCGAGGTACATGTCCAGGCTCTTCGCAGGTCCCTTCAAGTAGTAGCAGCCCTGTATGAACTCGTCGATGTCGATCTGGCCGTCGAAATTTATGTCGAACACTGCGAACAAGGACCTTGACGGTCGAAAGTCCAAGTCGACCCCGAGTTCACTGAAGATAGCCCGCGTTCGCACATCCTCAAACACGCACTCGAACTCGTCCAACGAAATAAAGCCATCGCCTGAACTGTCATACGTGGCAAAAATATCAGCGACGTGTTCGATCCACTTCGCTTTTTTGTCGATGTGCTCCACGAGATTCGCGTCGTCTTGCATCGACTGCCGCGAAGCCGCGTCCACGAACGATGCTGAACACCGTCACGCAGACGTAGAGCACGAAGGAGAACACCATGAACGAACCCACCTGGTTCAAATGGTCCGCCACCTCGGTGCCCCAAGTAGAGCCACCGGAAACTGCCTTGAATAGCGAGTAGGCGCACCAGGGCAGCGAAGGGAAGTGGAAATGGATTGCGTCGACGGTCCTCTGGGCGGTCAGCTCCGCACGGTCGTCCCATGGTCCCGAAGATCTGCTGCCGCCCACGGAGCCGAGCCACTCGGCGAGAATCTGCAGGCAAAAGACGGCGTACACGTACGTGATGACGAAAATCAAAAGCATAGACCAGCAAAGAGACCTTCCGCAGTTCATGATCCCGGACGCCATGATTCTTAGCTCCTTGAACCATGTGAGGAACCTGACCACCCTCAGAGCTTTCACAAGCCGCAGCGTACGTACAGATCGTGTCGCGGACAGGTTCACGGGGCCAAGGCTCGCCTCGTTGAGGAGGCTGATTGACACGATGCAAGCGTCGAATACGTTCCATCCGAAGTATGGGTTCCCAATGCGAAAGAAATAGGAACGCTCCCCGAGCATGCGGATCAGCAGCTCAATCACGAACATGCACAAGAAGCACATGTCTATAGCCCATAACGCAACCGGCAGGTCCATGCCTGGGTTCTTGATGCTCCAGTCCGCATTGTACCCGACGCAGCAGGCGTTCGCCACAATCATTAGTGTGACGACCATCTCAAACTCACGTCTCTCCCTAATTGCGGCAGCAATGCGGAAGGGGAGAGCGTCACGCCGAACTATCCCACTGCCGGAGGAAGACCTGCTCCCGACAATGATCGAGTCCCTGCCTTGGCGATAGCCCTTGACAACCTCGACTACTTGCACGACCTCTGTTCTCGTGCTCTGCATCGGTGGCTTCCTCTGAAAGCCAAAAAACTCTTGAAGAGACGTGCCCGTGTTGCGTCTGACCTTCCGCCTGGGGCGTCTCTCCGACGATGGCGATGGGGTGTTGCCCGCGGTCGACACTGCCCGTCGGTCCCGAGGCGCTCTCTGCGGGTGCCCCTGACCTTGCACCAACTGCTCGATACGTTCCATAATGGATCTGTGGTGACC
The DNA here is from genome assembly GCA_963575745.1 of Prorocentrum cordatum. NCBI lineage: Eukaryota > Dinophyceae > Prorocentrales > Prorocentraceae > Prorocentrum > Prorocentrum cordatum. The sequence continues at coordinate 24,941 of CAUYUJ010014637.1, read as the reverse complement.
ATCTATCATGGCATCGATCCGCGCTTCCAGATTCATATGCATTTCTGCGATCCGCTCCATGTGTTGGTCATCGGACGCAGTAGTCATCGCCATGGTAGCCTGCAAGTCGGCGGACCACCCCATGCGCCAAAGGCTTGAGCCAAAATGGCTACGGACCATCTTGGGGCGATCTGTGGGGGCTCTTGGGCCGTCTCGGGCCGTCGGTGGGCCGAAAAGAAGCAAAGGCCAAAATCTCTCTAAAAAACCTAAAGAAAATCAATGATTTAGGCCTCTTCGGGCCTTCCTGGAGGCCCTCTTGGAGGTCTCTCTTGGGCCGCATTAGGTCATCTTAAAACCATCTTCGGCCATCTTGGTGAGCTCCTGGCCCGCCGTCGGAAGCCGTCTGGGGGGACCTCTCTGGGCCGACTTGGGGCCCTCCTGGGGTGCTCCAGGGCAGTCTTGGAGGCTTCCTTGGGCGTCTTAGAGCCCTTTTGGGCCGTTTTGGAGCCCTCTTAGAAGACTCTTGGGCCGTCTTGGAGGCCTCTTGGGCACCTCTTGGACAGTCTCGGGCCGTCTTGGAGGCCTCGTGGGCGGACTTGGAAATATCTTGGACCATCTTGAACCGTCCTGGTGGGCTCCTGGCCCGTCTGACGCCGTCGGAGACCGTCTTGGGGGGCCTCTCTGGGCCGACTTGGGGCCCTCTTGGGGTTCGCCAGGGCCGTTTTGGAAGCTTCCTTAAGCGGCCTAGAGGCCTTTTGGGCCGTCTTGGAAGCCTCTTAGGCCGTCTTGGAGCCCTCTTGGGGCCGTCTTGGGGGCCTCTTGGGCAGTCCTGAGGCCATCTTGGAGGCCTCTTTGGCGCTCTGGGGGCGATCGTGGGGGCCTCTTGGGCCGTCGTGGACAGTCGGTATATTGAAAAAGAGCAAATACGAAAATGCGTCAAAAACTTCCAGAATATCAATGTTTTGGGCCTCTTCGGGCCTTCCTGGAGGACCTCTTAGAGCCCTCTTGCGGCCGTCTTGGAGGCCTCCTGATCGCCTCTGGGCCCGTCTAGGGCCGTCTCGGAGGCTTCTCGGGCGGACTTGGGAGTATCTTGGACCCTCTTGGGCTGTCTTGGAGGCCACGTTGGACCATCTTGGGCGGACTCAGAGGCCATCTTGGGCCGTCTCGGAGGCATCTTGGAGTCCATCGTGGGACCATCGTAGGCGTGAAAGGCATCGACATGTGCAGTCTGCGGTCATTTCCGGGTGGCCGGCCTGGTGGGCCAGACTGGTGGGGGGGCAACCTTCTGCGGAGGCCCGCGGGGTGCTTCGAGCCTGCGCTCGAGAGCGGCTGCGGCCTTAGGATCTTAGGAGCAGGAGGAGGAGGAGGAGGAGGAGGAGACAGGAGGAGAAAGGAGGAGGAGAAAGGAGGAGGAGAAAGGAGGAGGAGAAAGGAGGGGGAGGAGGGGGAGTTCAAAAAGAACCAAAACCGTCTAGGGTCTACCACGCCCGACACCCCTGTGGCAAGCCAACAGGGGGCGGCGGACTATCTCTCGGCCCGTTCCACCAGCCACCCGAAGGGACACACAGGGCGCCCAACTCTCACAAACCAAAAAAAGGCTCAGGATGGCTTTCAAGACCGCCAAGATGGTCCAAGATGGCCTCCAAGATTCATCTAAGATGGCCAAGGGGGCCTCCAAGACAGCCCAAAAGGGTCCAAGATACTTCCAAGTCCGCCCAAGAGGCCTCCAAGAGGGCCCAAGACTGTCCAAGAAGTGCCCAAGAGGCCTCCAAGACGGCCCAAGAGGCCTCTGAAAGGTCCTCCAGGAGGGCCCGAAGATGCTAAAATTATTGATTGTCCTTAGATTGTTGAAGGATTTGGGCATTTGCTTTTTTTCTGCCTTCCGACGGCCCGAGACGGCCCAAGAGCCCCCAAAGATCGCCCCCAGAGCGCCCAAGAGGCCTCCAAGATGGCCTCATGACTGCCCAAGAGGCCCCCAAGAGGGCCCCAAGACGGCCCAAGAGGCCTCTAAGACGCCCAAGAAAGCCTCCAAGACTGCCCTGGAGCACCCCAAGATGACCCCAAGTCGGCCCAGAGAGGCCCCCAAGACGGCTTCCGACGGAGTCAGGCGTGCCAGGAGCCCACCAAGACGGCCCAAGGTGGTTCTAAGATGGCCCAAGACGGCCCAAGAGCCCTCCAAGAGGGCCTCCAGAAGGCCCGAAGAGGCCAAGATCCTTGTTTGTCCTGCAATGTGTTAAGGATGTTGGCATTTGCGTCGTTCGGCCTTCCGACGGCTCGAGGCGGCCGAAAAGCCCCCAAACATCGCCCCCAGATCGCCCAAGAGGCCTCCAAGACGGCCCCGGAAGGGCCCAAGAGGGCCCCAAGACGGCCCGAGAGGCCTCTAAGACGCCCAAGGAAGCTTCCAAAACGGCCCTGGCGAACCCCAAGATGGCCCCAAGTCGGCCCAGAGAGGCCCCCAAGGCGGCCTCCGACGGCGTCAGACGGGCCAGGCGCTCACCAAGACGGTCGAAGATTCCAAGAGAGACTTCAGGAAGGCCCAAAAAGGCCAAAACCAGTGATTTCCCTGCGGTGTTTCAAGTATGTTGGCATTTGCTTCTTTTCGGCCTTCCGACAGCCCGAGACGGCCCAAGAGCCTCCAAAGATCGCCCAAAGATCGCCCAAGAGGCCTCCAGGATGGCCCCAGAACGGCCCAAGCGGCCCCCAAGACGGCCCCCAAAAGGGCCCCAAGACGGCCCAAGAGGCCTCTAAGACGCCCAAGGGAGCCTCCAAAACGGCCCTGGAGCACCCCAAGAGGGCCCAAAGAGGCCCCCAAGACAGCTTCCGACGGCGTTCGACGGGCCAGGAGCCCACCAAGACGGCCGAAGAGGCCCTCGAGAAGCCCCCAAAGGCCCCCATGAGGCCCAAGAAGGCCCCCAAGATGCCTCCAAGGTGCCTCCAAGAGGCTCCCAGGAAGCTCCCAGGTGGCCCCAAGAGTGTCTCCAGAGGCTCCCAAGATGCCTTCTCCTCCTCCTCCTCCTCCTCCTCCTCCTCCTCCTCCTCCTCCTCCTCCTCCTCCACCTCTTCCTCTGCCTCCTCCTGATATTCCCCGCCATCCTCCCCGAAGTGTTCCCCGAGGGGTTTCCACAACGGTTGGGGGAACACATGGTCCGACAGCTTGGCAGAGCTCTTGTCACAACGCTCGGCCACACGGGCGATTCTAGAAGGCAGGGGGCGGCGGTGATTTGCCGTAGGCGTCTTCGATTGAAGGGCCGTGGATATTGCTACGTCTTCCCAGCACTCCTGTGGCCAGGCAAATCAGCCTGGAGAGACGTCCGGGCTCGCTGCTCAGAGACTGCTCGCAAGAGCGGGGCTGGAAGGAGGTGCACACAGGCGCTGTGATCTTCAGCTGTCGGAAGCACCGCGGCCTGCATCCAGGGGGCACCCGAGGTGACCACCTGTTGTTCTCGCGTCGCAAACACAGTATCTGGGTCAACGACGATGGGTCTGGCCAGCTCGACCCAAGTGCGAAGCGCTCCCCAGGCGTACATCGAGCGCAGCGCACCCTGCACGCGCTGCCGGTACCAGTCCAACGCGCGTAGGCGAGCCGAGCACAACGATGGACTGAAGACGTGGGAAAACGCACCATTACCTAGGATCTGGACGAGAGTGGAGCAGTGCGCGGGAGGGAACAAGGGAAAAGGGAGGGAACAGAGACTATGCAGCTCAAGCGGATGCGCCAGAAGCCCGCTGTGGTTGTTCACCACGAGAGGCACCCGAGGTGCGATCCCCCCCAGCAACGGGGCAGACAGAGAGGAGACTGCGCACCGCCTCGTGCTGAAGCAGAGGAGCCCAGCCGAGCACGACTGGCGAGAGGCGCTGCAGGAGGCAAGATCCTGGAGCGATGGGATTCCGAATGAACTGAACACATACGATGAGAATGCGTGCCACAAGAAGCCTTGGGGCGCATTCTTCGTCGACGTCTGAGGGTCCTAGGGTGCCCCAGGGCGCGTCTGGGGGTCCCTGGGGCCCTCGGGAGCAAGAAAATTTCAGAGGGTCACCTGCTGGCCGGCCGGATGTGCCCGCTGCAGCGAGAACGGACCGCCGTGGTCCGGCGAGTCGTCACCGCCGCGCACCGCAATGTGAGCCCCGCACGCCGGTCGCGAAGAGACGCGGCGGGCCTGCTGCGCGCCGCCTCCATGGGGCAGCAGGAGGAGCTCCCGGCGGACGTGCAGGGCCGCCTCGAGAGCAGAGCTCTGCAGGCACCAAGGTGTCGGAGGAGGAGGAGGAGGAGGAGGAGGAGGAGGAGGAGGAGCAGAGGGAGGAGGAGGAGGAGGAGGAGGAGGACAGGGGATGAGGAACACCCCCTGTCTTCCTTGGGACCGGGCGGACAATGCGAAACCTCAGGGCCATCGTGGAAGAAGCGCGTGGCATGACCAGGCCGATATCCAGGCGCCAGCGCTCCGGCGGGCCGAGGAGACGCCGCGCCACCGCGCGGAAGTGTCGTCGACTCGCCTTCCCCTGCGGTGCGGCGGTGCGAGCAAAATGCCCGTCCGCGGCCCGGGCCACTCTCGCACGCGCGGCCCGGCACTGCGGCGTGGGACGGCGCTCCAGGGCCCGCGCAGGAGCGCGCGGAGCACGGAGCACCCGCCCTGCAGGAGGAAGGGCCCGAGGCAGGCAGGCAGGGCGGCCGGGGAGGCAGGGAGGCAGGCAGGCCCTGCGAGCTGGAGCCCTCCTGGGAGAGGCTCCAGAAGCGGCACAGTCGGGGCGTTGACCCAAAGAACCTTGAATTCGCCGGCCCAACGGGCCAGAGGCGTGCTAAGATCTCCGGTAACTGGCTAACAATTCTCTAGTTCGCGCGCGCGGGGCGGCCCCTGGGGGTCCACGGACGAAAAGTACCCCGGCAAGGTCCTGAGAGAGTCCCGGGAGGAGTCCCCCAGAGCGCTCCAGGAGCGCTCCATGAGCGCACCAACTGGGCTCCGAGACGTCCCCGAGAGCCCCAAGAAAGGCCAAGAGGCCCCCAAGAGGCCCCCAAGATGGTACACGAGGGGTCCGACATGCCACAAGATCGCTCCAAGACGCCCAAGATAGCCCCCAGACGCCCCAAGAGGCCTCCAAGAGCACTCCCAAGAGGGCCCCCGGAGGCAAAATTCATTGTTTTTCCTTAGGTTTTTGAGAGATTTTGGAGCTTCCACCTTTTCGGTTCCCGACGCCCCAAGACGGCCCCAGAGGCCCCCAAGATCGCCCCAAGAGGGCCCAAGAGGCCCCCAAGAGGGCCCCAAGATGGCCCAAGAGGGCTCGAAGACGGCCCAAGAAGCCTCCAAGACGGTCCAAGAGGGCCCCAAGAACACCCCCAGAGGGGCCCCAGAGAGGGAACACGAAACAAAATTTCGAGCCCTCGGCCCTAAGAAGCCCCTACGAGGCCCCAAGAGGCCCCTAAGAGGCCCCAAAAGGCCCCCACGAGGCCCTCAGGAGGCCCCCAAGAGTCCCCCAAGCGGCCCCAGGAGGCCCCCCAAATGCCCCCCCGAGCGCCCCAGGAGTCCCCCAAGCGGCCCCAGGAACCCCCAAAGCGCCGCATTGACACCAGGCCCTCGGGCAAACGGCAGACATGAGACCGTATGGGCCGGCGGAATGAGCGAAGCGATTAAATAAGGAACGAAGCCCCTTTCTTCCAAGGAATACCGTATAGGGAACGATGAACAAATAATACATAACGCATAGGGAACGATACATAACGCATGCAAGCCTAAGGAACGACCGAGCCCCTTTTGAAAAGTAAGCGTTCCTTATTCAAGCAGCTCACTGTAGCACGGGACGCCCACAGCGGCTGGGGGAGCTGGACTGAAGTGAGCACATGCGGCAAGAAAGCTCGGTTCGAGAAGTCTGGGGGCACGTCCTTCGCCGACGCGGAGCTTCGCAGGGTGCCCCAGCTCTGCGGGCCGATCGGGCGGTTTGGGGCGCCCGTTGGAAGGCCAGCTTCTCTTTTGGCGTGCCTGCGGTACTCCCTCCGTCCTCAATCTTCGCCACTGGGGCGCCTGCAGCTGGTCGCACGCCTCGCTCCTCCACCTCCTCTCGTGCGGGTCGGCGATGGGGCTCGAACGGTAGGGCTGAGGGGAAGAGATTGACAGAGGGGTCAGAAGCAGAGGGAAAGAAAGGACGAGGGTGGGAGAGGGGGGAGGGGAGGGGAGGGGGGGAGGCGAAGAGACGAGAAAGAGGAGGGCAAAAGCCGCGGCCAAAGGGGCACGGGAGAAAAGAAGGCCACAACGAGCGGTGGCATCGGAAGGGGTACGGGCGCACCGAGCGGAAGAAGCGCTATCCGCCTGCAAAGTGAGGACTCGATACGGGTAGGACGAAGCGTGGCCATCCTCCTCGTAATCCATTCGCGGAAGCACGTCATTGAAGAACTCGGAGATGGCCTTCAAGACGTCGGTCCTCGACTGGGGACACCCCGAATGCCCCGACCCCACCACACATCGCACTACTGGATTGGCAGTATCCGGGAGAACGAAGACAGGGCTTCACTTACTCATCGGAAGTTGAAGCAGCCGGGATATTGGCCCAGGCTGTTTAGGAAACAAAACCAACGACACCATCATCATCATCATCATCATCATCATCATCATCATCATCATCATCACCATCATCATCATGATCACCACCACCACCACCATCATCATCATCATCATCACCATCAGCATCACCATCATCTTCAACAACAGCAACAGCAGCAGCAACTGCAGCAATAAAACCATCAACCATAATAACAACGCCATGTGAAGGGCGAGGCCAGCACAGAGCTTCAAAACTAGCTGTTCATGGCTAGGTCAGAACCCCTATGCTAAAGCATATTTGGGAAGTTGCTGTCGCCGCGCTGCCTCGCTGCCATTACTCGGTTCGTCTCCGTCAGGTGCGGCGCAGGGAGTCACCGGCGGGGGCAGCATGGAGGGACGGAGGCTCAGAGAAAGGAAAGGAAAAGCTGACGGCGAGCGATAGAGCAGCAAACATCTCTGAGAGGCGCGAGCGGTGGCTCCGACATCCTCGAATACAGGCTTGCGACCTTCTTTGGCTCAAATTCGGGCAACTCCTCGGCCTTGGTCATCTCGTGCCTCTCATCCCGATGGGGACGCTCGCAACACATTTCAAAACGCATGACCGCATGATTCCCACCGCCAGGTCCTCACCCACCTGCGACAGCCTCATGCTGACACAGGACCCGCGCAATCGCAAACTGAACGCAACTCGACCCAACTGATTCGGCAAGAGGTGACAAATGGGCATCCATGCAATCACGTGCCACCCCAATGGTGCTCTGCACACAGCCAACACCTCGGCCACGATGGTACGGCAAACGGCGGCGGTTTCTGCCTGTAGGGCTCCGCTTCGATTGGACTGGACTCTGCAATGCAGAAACCGAATTCTGCCTTCTTCCCCCCTGCCCACCCTACACCCACCCCCCCTCCCCCCCTCCACCTCCGCCCGCGGGGGGGGGAGGGGGAGGGGGAAGGGGGGGGGGGAGGGGAGGGGAGGAGGAGGAGGAGGAGGAGGAGGAGGAGGAGGAGGAGGAGGAGGAGGAGGAGGAGGAGGAGGAGGAGGAGGAGGAGGAGGAGGAGGAGGAGGAGGAGGAGGCCTGCCGCCCCCGCTGCCGAAGCCAGTTTTTCTCCGCGCCGCAAGGACGGAGCGAGCTTAGGCAAGGCAGCACCGGCTCTGGCCACAATCACACTGGGCCCGGATGCGCCGGACCCAGTGACACAATCAAGCCTGAGACGAGGGCTCAAGACACGCGCGAGGGGGGGAGGGACTGGGAGCGCAAACTGAAGGGCCTAAATGGCAGCGACCGTGCGGGCTCCTGCACTCTGGACGTACGGCAATCACCAACGGAGTAGGGACCACGCCTGCCGCCCCCGCTGCTGAGGCGAGTTTTTCTCCGCGCCGCAAAGACGGAGCGAGCTTAGGCAAGGCAGCGCCGGCTCTGGCCACAATCACACTGGGCCCGGATGCGCCGGACCCAGTGACACAATCAAGCCTGAGACGAAGGCTCAAGACACGCAACCTTGCCAAACTTTCCAGTTGGTCCTCTCGTAAACAAAATTCAATTACTGCGGGGGAAGAGCAATGCAACAGTGCCACGAGCCGCCTACAGACGGGCCCCTCACGAAGTGAAAAAGGGAGAGAGCCGGCCCGTCTTGGAGCACCCGTGGGCCCAGTCAAAGGCGACCGCGAGTGCTTTGCAGAAACGAGGCGGGTAGCGTTCCGCGGCTTTTGTCCTGAAGCCTACCGCGGCCGCTAACCCGTGAATTGACGTTTGAGGCTTCCCTGTACGACTGCAAACTTTTCCATGGCATCGACACGCACGATCAGTGAGCTCGATTCGATCTCCGAGAACGCCAGTGGGCTTTTTCCAAGGCGTTCCCCACTGACACATATCTGTAATGACGAAAGACGAGGATGGCCAGCCGCTGGCCGTCAAAAGGCGAGGAAGGAGCCACAAACGAGAGCGGGCAGGATTCTCAATGGCGACAGGCAGAATAAAAAAGTGCATCAGCTCAAGAATGCTACAGCAGAAAGCGGCCAACCGGTTGCCTATTCTCACAGCTTCCAGATCGTCTGGATGCCTGAGGTCACGCAGGCCCATCGACTCCTGATCACTTCGAAGCCGAGATGGCAGGCAAGGTCGAGGGTTGTCAGGATCTCGAAGAGGCCCGGTGTCCCGGGCCCTGGTCCAAGTCTGACACGGCGTGCCCATGAACACGCCCCACACGGAGCCTGCCAATATCCAGCCCCTCACCGATTTTTGACGCGCCTGCTTCGCCAAATCCAACTGAGGCCCACGCGCCCGGCCCCACTCCAGCACCAAGAAGCCTCGCGCCCGCAGCGCACGAGACAGACCTCCATGCCCACTGAACAGCTCTAGAAACACCTGCGGCTGGACGAGGCGGTCACCTCTGGAGGCCAGGGCGCGAGCAAAGGCCTCGCGAGGGCCGTCGGGGGGGCCGCCGCCGAGCGGATGGCCCGCGCGCGGATGGCGGCCGGCAGCCTCTGCAGCTGCTCCCCCACGCGGCCCTCCTTCTGGCACCTGCGCACGCTCGAGTCGCAGTGCCACCTGCCCCGCAGCTTGATCTCCTGCAGCGTCCGCAGCTGCCGCGCTCGGTCGTGACTCGGCCCGCTGTGCCGCAGCACGCACAGCTCTGGGCCGAGGCAGTCGACGCCGGCGCTCGCGGCCGCGAGCCTGAAGTTGCGGGCGAGGTCCGCGTGCAGGAAGCCGAAGACAGGCTGCCCCGGCGGCGTGGTTCTCTCGAGGAAGGCGAGCACGCTGTTGAGGAAGCCAAACTCCACGAGGTCGAACACCACGGTCTCGTCGAACTCCCTCGTCTTGCTGCTCACCTCCTCCTCGGACGGGCGCAGAACGATGGCCCAGCTGGAGACGAGCGTGCCCGGCGCGGGCGCGATGATCATCTCTGGCGTGACCCGCCCCAGCTCGCCAGGCCGGAGGTAGCAGTGGAAAGCGATGACCACATAGGCGCCCATCGCCCAGAAGCCCGCGGCGACCAGCTCCAGCGCGATCAGCGACACGACCTCCCAGGGGAGCGGGAGCCGCACCCGCCCCGGGGCGAGGCTCCACCCCTTCAAGGCCTGCGCTGCCTTCGGCAGCGACCGGTAGCCCGCGCGGCTGAACTGCGGCCGGAAGAACTTCACCGCGGCCATCGCCTTGGCCCCGCGCTGCGAGAGCTCGCCGGCGAGGAACTCGCGGTCCATCCAGCTTGCGAGGAGGCCGCCCATGTCGTCGTCGCTCGGCACTCGGGCGGCGCCCACCACGCGTGCAGTCACCAGCCACGCCCGGAGGATGTCCTGCGACAGCGTGTCACCGAGGCGCCCCGCAGCAAGGTCGCCCCCGGGACCAGGGGCGCAGCCCGCGCCTGCCGGCGCGCCGCGCGGGCAGCCTTCCGCGCCGGCACCGCGCGGGCCTGGCGCCGCGCCGCGGCCGCAGCCGCTCCGACGCGGCGAGGCCGGCGCCCCGTCGACGGAGGCGGAGCGCCCCCGTCGGCAGGCCGCTTGCCCCGCAGCCTTCGGGGCGCGCCGGGCGCCCCGGAGGGGGCTGGTGGCGGCGCCGCGGGCTGCCAGCTCGTCGAGCTCTGCCCCCGCCGCCACACAGTCGGCGAGCTGGCTGCGGCGGCTCCCGCCCCTGACGCCCCAGCAGGCGAGGTCTGGCTCAGCACCGCCCTCGGGCCCGCCCAGCCACGCGCCGAGGGGGGCGCGGCGGCGCGACGACGCATCCGCGACGTTACGCTCGGACGGGATCCAGCGAACAGAGGCCGGCCGCCAGGCACCAGGCAGCCCATTGCCGCGCGATGCGAAGGACCCCCCCGGCGGAGGAGCGCCCCTTCTGCAATCCACACACGAGCCCCATGTTGTCGGACAGGAAAGAAGACGCCGACCAAAGGATTTCGAATCTCGAAGGGCGTGACGAAGCGAGCGAACGATGGCCCGACTCTCCAGGACGATGATGTTCTCGGCCTGGGCCCATCCTCCACTTGATACCACCTGCCACCTGCCCCCGTACAGCTCGCTCGTTACCTCATGCACCTTCCACCTCTCGCCCTCCACGATCTCCGGCTCTTCCACGGGGCCCCCGGGCCCATCGAGACAGTCACGAGGCCGAGACGCACCAGGATGACGAAACCTCCACCTCTCCTCGTCACGACCCGCAGCCCTGATGATTTCGACGTCGGCCTCCTTCTGGCAGACCCCCCCCCCTCCTCGCTCGCGTCGCTCGCATACACCTTGGAGCCCCGGGGCGCACGAAGATCAGACCAGGCAAGAGGAAGGAGAGCAGCAGCCCATTGAAGTCCACGTCGAACCGATGGCGGGAGTTTCATGACTCGCGAGAATTACTTCCGGGAGAAACTGTAGACAGCGTTGAAGACAGAAAGCATAGGCCTCTGAGCGAGCGTGATGAAGGCATAGTGTCCAGCGACCTTGCCGACTTGGCGGCCCGTGGCGCACCCCTTCTTCAAGAGTTCCAGAAGCCCCAGCCTCAATCTCCAGACACGGCGATTCTTGGGGCGCATGGCCCCTCGCTCCCCGTCGAAAGCCCAGCCCAACTGCTCCGAGACGGTGGCGGGGGGCTCGGTCGGGTGCACCGGGAGCCCCGCACCTTCCAGGGCTTTCCGAGCCGCGTCCAGCACATCGGCAGGCCTCTCGGGCCCCGTCCCGAAGGCGACGAAGTTGTCCACGTAGGCCGTGAAAGCCCCCTCACTCACATCCGCAGGTGGACGCCCGTCGACGATCTCAGCTGTCCCAGAGAGGCCCCCTTCTCCAGCACTATCGCCCAGTGCACCCTCTGGCAGAAGTCGAGCGCGTGCGACCAGCCCATCGGCAAGACCGCCAAGCACGGGCGGGCCCAGGCTCGGCTCAGAACGGACTGGCCCTCGACGCTCCTGAATCCGAGGTCGCCACCACGCAACCGAGGAAGAGCAAAGTATCGTCGTAGATCACTCGGCAAGCCCATGTTGTAGAACGCATCGGCAATGTCCACGCCTCCGGTCCACAACTGCTCGCCCTCCTGCAGCTCTATGGCACTGAAGCTGGCCCCACTGGCGAGGCCGGTCTTGTTGGGCTCTGCAAAATGCAAATTAAATCCCCTGCAGTCGATCACCAGGCGTTGGCGACAGCCCGTCTTCCAAACTGCGAAAAGCCCGACCTCTTCGAAGCAGTCGCCGTCGAGCCTGAAGTCCAGCATATGCTGGACTCCAGGCTCGGTAGTAGTAGTAGTAGTAGTAGTAGTAGTAGTAGTAGTAGTAGTAGTAGTAGTAGTAGTAGTAGTAGTAGTGGTGGTAGTAGTAGTAGTAGTAGTAGTAGTAGTAGTAGTAGTAGTAGTAGTAGTAGTAAAAGTAATAGTGGCGGTGGTGGTGGTCGTAATAGTAGTAGTAGTAGTCGTAGTCGTAGTAGTTGTAGTAGATGTTAGCCTCCCCCATCCGGCGGATGATGGCGAGGTAGTCCTCGCGCCGACGAAGAACTGGATCCAGGTACGGCCGTGCAAAACCCGAGTCCCTCTTTGCCTCTGCGGCGTCAAGATTTGACAACACCTTGGTAGAGATGAACCTCCGCACGGTATCTGGACCGCCCTCCCGAGCAGAAGGTCCAGCGGCACCCGGGCGCCACCTACAGCCGGCAAGGAGACGAGGTCGTACACGAAGGGGGCCGCCGTGACGGGGTCGCAGTCCCCGTAGGCGGCGCCGACCTGGAGCTCCCGCAGGGCCACCTCGGTCGACAAGTCAGAAGGCGGAGCGCCCATCGCCGCGCAGCTCTCGGCGAGTCGCTCCAAGCATAGCTGCTGCATCCTGCTGGGCTCGCCCTCGCACTGTCTGCGAACGAGGTCAGAGCCGGCATCCAGCTGGTTGAGCGCCACCACGAGCTCGGTGAGGAGCTCGCCCTGCTGCGCTCGATGCCCACGCCGGCGGCGCGCAGAGCGGGCCCGCGAGGGGCCGC
>CAUYUJ010014637.1:0-7500 GCA_963575745.1 Prorocentrum cordatum | reverse complement strand
CGCGTCGGTGATGGAGGTTTTGGAAAAAGTTCGGCACGCGCGCACGGCCAACGCGCAAGAGTGGCCCGCATGGTTTCATTTGACACGGATCGTGCCCCCCCAGCACGCGCGCAAGGGCGTGCGAATGATGTCGGCATGCGGCGCCAGAGGCCCGTTTGGCAGAATGCCATGAAAAATATTGCAAAAAACAAATGGTTTTCTTAAGAATTCGCAAGAGCGCGCGCGCAGGCTCTTTTTGAAAACTGATGTTGCTAAACATTGTGTGTTTGAATGGTTGTTGGACGCTCGGTTGTGAAATCGCTACGAAACCGATGGTTGTTTTTAGGATTTCGGCATGCGCGCGACGACGCGCGCGTGCGCACTTCGTCAGAGGATTCTCGCGACGGCACGCGCGCAAAGGCGTTCGAACGAGTTCGACATGCGCGCGCGAAGCCCGTTTTGTAGTAGTTTCTGAACATGTTGAATGACCTAGCGTTTTTGTTTGAAAATCCGTGTTGCAAAACTGTTTTCACATGTTTATTGGACACTCCATTTTGAAGTCCTTCCGAAACCTATTGTTTTTTGTATGTCGACATGCGCGCGCGACGACGCGCGCGCGCGTGTGCACTTCGTCTCATCTGTTTCAAGGGGCTTATGAAAATTTATGAACTTCGATAAACGAGTGCGCGCATACTATGTTTTCAGAAGGCTGGCCGGGGGGGTCGATACTGGCTGGGCTGGGATTGTACGAATTCAGACTTAGGGTGGACGACGGAGCAAAACCACATGTAACCTGCAAAACGGAAAGGTGGACCCATGAAGCAGGGGGGATCCTACTTCTCTTCTAGAGAAAAAACAAGAAACGATGCGGTGCAATCTATGTGATGCGAACCATGTGATGAGATCTATGTGGTGCTGGCCATATTGCGGCGACGACGCGGCGACACGGCGGCGACGTCGAGCACGGAGCCGCCAGGCTGCCAGCCAGGCCCAGACGACAGGCGGCGACGACGTGGCGATAAGGCGGCGACGCCGAGCACGGAGCCGCCAGACCGCCAGCCAGGCCCAGACGACGGGCGGCGACGAGGCGGCGAAAGGGCGGCGACGGCGAGCACGGAGCCGCCAGACTGCCCGCCAGGTCCAGACGACGGGCGGCGACGACGCGGCGACGGGGCGGCGACGGCGAGCACGGAGCCGCCAGACTGCCAGCCAGGCCTAGTTTCTTAGAGAGGTAAGAACCCTCAAGTGCAAGGACTGTATGGGGAATGTTTCGCACTGGGCGTCTGAGCCTGGTTTCGGGCCCTGGAGCCATCACGAATCGATCTGGCTCGAAATATGAGGCAGACAACTTAGCATGTTTCCGAAACATGTCAGTTTCGCCCAGTCCCGGGCCCCAGGGCCATCACAGAACGATCCGCCCTGGAAAATGCAGCAGAAAGACAAGGTCTTGGGCTCAGCTCGCGTTTGTTCGCGATGTTCCAACTTTTTCGCAGCGTCGGATCTCATGGGGGGCACCCGCGGGAAGTCGGCCCCCCCGCGTGGGGCGTTCCGGACCCAGGCCTCAATGGGCCATCGTGGGTCGTCGGAGGTCTTCTCGCCTCGGGATGCTTGCCAGCAGCTGCGCCTCGCCCAGATCGGTCCGACTCGAAGCAGGCAGCGGACTAAAAAATGTGGTCCGGGGATCTGGTCGTGATTTCTCGCGATGCCGCATTCTCGTTCGCAGCGTCGAGTCTTGGGAGCGTTAGGGGCCCGCGGGGGGTCGGCGTGGGGAGAGTGGGGGGAAACAGAGCGACGACCATGGCCAAGGCTGGACGGGGAAGCGTCGGTGTCTGTCTTGGCCATGGCCAGTGCTGGCCATCGCCGAATTTCCGGACCATCGTCGCCAGTCGGCGACGGCCAGCACAGACCATGGCCGAGGTCAACGTCGCCGTCGGAAAGAACGCGCAACACATCTCTGGCACAAGCCGAATTGACTACGGCCCCGTGGATCTGGCGCAAAGGGCGCCAGATCAACGTGCAGCAAGTGCCGCATCATTTGGCGACGGAGCGCGCAGGTTCTGCACGGAAACGGGGCCCGTCACCAATGCGCGCGCGTGAGTCCTTGCTTGCGCGGCCTCGTCTCAATCCACGCACCTTGCCATTTGCTCAGAGTCATTGCCCCTCCTGGTCACCGTCAGATCCTGGACCATCGACACGAATCGGCGACGGCGGGCACGGACCATGGCCGAGGTCGGCGTCGGCGCTGGCAAAATCCCGCGACGGCTTGGTCATGGCCACCGTCGGGTGCTGCCAGAAGTGCCCCTGGCCCAAGGTGCCCCCGGGATTTCCAAGGAGGCCCCCCCACGACCTCCAGAGCTCCCCTCGCGAGGCATCGGGGGCCCCAGGGGCTCCGCAATTGATCGAAAAGCTGGGGGCACCTTGGCCCATGGGGGCACACACTCAGCAGCCCCCGACGTCGTGCCCCCTCCCTCGACAGAGGGCCCGCCCTGACACGGCGCCTCTGCGCAGCTCGGAGTCTGGGCCGCCGGCGGGAGACGACGCGCACAAAACTTCGAGCCGGGGGCGGCGGCGGGGCCGACGACGGCGGCGCGCCCCTCGAAGGGCCGACGCCCCCTCCGCGGCGGAGGGTGGCGGGAGGCCGGTGGCAGCGAAGCGGCGGCAGGTCCCCAGGTCTCCGACGACCTGGCTGTCTCAGCCCCGGCCCCATCCACGGAAGAGCTCGAGGCGCTCCTCGCGGGGTCGAGGAGTCGACAGCTCCTCCTCGGCGCCGGAGGGCGGCGGGAGGCCCGCGGAGGGGAGCCGGCGGCAGGTCCAGAGATCTCCGACGGCGTGGTGCTGGCAGCCCCGGCCCCAGCCACGGAAGAGTTCGAGGCGCCCCCCGAAGGAGCGGGGAGATGGCGTGTCCGCCTCTCGGCGGAGGGCGGCGGAAGGCCGGCGGGGTGCCCAGATCTCCGACGACCGGGTTGTGTCAGCCCTGGCCCCTCCACGGCGGCTCTCGGGGCCCAGGGCCATCGAAGCACGGGTCCGGGGCGAGAAACCACCCCGGGGAAGCGGTCGGGACTTCTGGGGCCGCGGGGTCGGAAGACTATATGTCGGCGGGTGCCGGGGCCCGCCTGCGGATGCAGGCAGCAGACCGGCACGAGACGCACGCTCTCGGCGGAACGGACCACCCTCCCCTCGCTTAAAAGGGCCCTGGGACACACGAGGAAATACACACAAGTCCCCGGATTCCCCATATGTTCCAGTGTTTCCTGGATTTTCGCTTCCCCCTACACTGCCCATACTTCCCCATATTTTCTTAGGAATCGACGATTACTTGTGTCGGTGTGTTTTTTCCCCCCTCTCGATCCCCTTCCATCCTTCTGCCTCTCTTTCCCATGGGCTGGACCAGGCTGGACGCGCCCTGTGTGACCGAGAAGCTGCTGCCGCTGCGCATCGGAAGGCTCAAGGCCCGAGCAACGAAGACACCCCCGACAGAATGGCAGTACAAGCCGGTGGCTTGGACCACGTGAGATAAGATTCCGGCGTGGCCAAGATTGGCGTCTGGCTTCCGGTGCATGATGACGCGTGCGACACAGGAACGGGCAAGCCCTCCTCCACAGGGGAAGAAAATGACTTCGAAGTCAGCGGGCGCAAGCGAGCCGAAGCAGGTGCGGGCGCCGATCGGGCCACCGGCGGGACACGCTGGAAGCGAAGCAGGGTACGGCGGGGCGCGGGGAGAGCAAAGAGGAGGAGGAGACAAAGCCGTTCAGATCGTGCAGGCCGTCGCGGGCGTGCCGACCAAGAGCAAGAGGGCGCCTGAGCGCGGCGGCGTGGCGAGGGGGAGAAACTGACGCTCGTACACGCCAAGCAACTACCGATACCGCTACTTGCTCTCCGGACCTCTCCTGGGAGGCGCTCTGACCAATGGGCTCGAAGCGAACCCGGCGGTGGCGACGAGGGCCTCCCAGGAGGCCCCCAAAAAGGGGAAAGCGGGGGAAGGGTCGCGGCAAGGGTGCCTTGTCCTCCTCTGAGCTTGGGGGGGGGGCGATCTCACCGTGGACGCGCTGTGGGCGGAGCGCGTCGGCATTGCAGGCGGGGCACGGCCGCTGGGCCACGAGGCCCCGCGCCGAAGGTCCGAGGCCCACGCTGGGGGCGCCCGGCACGAGGAGCAGTTCGGGGTGGGCGTCGCAGACACGAAGGGCACGAGGGTGCCGCTCCAGGAGTTCTGTTGTTCCGCGGCGCGAACTGTAAGTTGGGCCTGTCCCCCACACAGGGGGATCCTGGACGAAAAATGATAAAAATCCGCCGGCCCCCTTGTGGGGCCACCAGGCTGTAGGCGCGTGATTCGCAGTTTCCTGTACCAGTCGTAGGTTGTAGTTTCCAGTGTTACAGTTCTGCTTCTTGCTGGCTACTGTAACTAGTTGAGTTATTGCTGGTTACTGTAACTAGTTGATTGACCGCGCGAGGGGGGGGGAGGCCCAAACAGGATTTTCCAGCGTCCCCTGGGCGCGTTGTCTGAATTGCTGGGGGGGCTCGAAATCGACACCCCTCACGCAGATCCGCGGGGTCAGGGTCCAAAAACACACGGGATTTGCCACATTTCTGAAATTCGGTGCCACCCCTCACGCAGATCCGCGGGGTCAGGGTCCAAAAACACATGGGATTTGCCACATTTCTGAAATTCGGTGCCACCCCTCACGCAGATCCGCGGGGTCAGGGTCCAAAAACACAAGGGATTTGCCACATTTCTGAAATTCGGTGCCACCCCTCACGCAGATCCGCGGGGTCAGGGTCCAAAAACACATGGGATTTGCCACATTTCTGAAATTCGGTGCCACCCCTCACGCAGATCCGCGGGGTCAGGGTCCAAAAACACAGGGGATTTGCCACATTTCTGAAATTCGGTGCCACCCCTCACGCAGATCCGCGGGGTCAGGGTCCAAAAACACATGGGATTTGCCACATTTCTGAAATTCGGTGCCACCCCTCACGCAGATCCGCGGGGTCAGGGTCCAAAAACACAGGGGATTTGCCACATTTCTGAAATTCGGCGCCACCCCTTACGCAGATCCGCGGGGTCAGGGTCCAAAAACACAGGGGATTTGCCACATTTCTGAAATTCGAACCCATCACGCACATCCATCGCAAGGCGTGGTAACCCAAACTGCGAGAACTCCCTCGGCCCTTTCATCGCAAGGTGTGGTAACCAAGCCCTTAAACCATACACGTCTTACCAATCGCCAGGTGTGGTAACCCCTCTTGTGATCACTTGGTTTTGCTGATTGCGACTCGGCTTCGCATGAAGTTTCGATACTGCTTCACGACAGCGCCAAGGCCTCATGACTTAGCTCTTCCATGGCCCATTCTCCGAGAGAGGGGGCCGGCGGCCTGGGGCCAAGCCCTTACGGATAGTCAAAAAATACCCTACACACATTGAAAGATGGTAACAGAAATCCTCCCCTGACTATTTTTTGACTATTTTTGAATACGCCTCCTGTAGAGGGACAGGCCCGACTTAACGCTAACTCCGTGTTCGATGCTCCGCAGTCCCCGTGATCAGACGGGTCAGGCCATTCCCGCGCACGGAAGAGGAAGGGGAGAGAGAGAGAGAGAGGTAGGAGCAGGAGGAGGAGGTACCCCTCGCAAGTCTGGGGTTGCTATTCACCCTCGTGCCAGCTGGAAGCTCCTGGGCTCTTGGAGCCCTCCTGGAACTGGACTGCTGCTGTGAAGCGGACCGCTCAAAGCCCCCGACTCCGACCACAGCCCTCCCTCACACCAGGCCACGCTTCCGGGTGGATGCTTCGGGCTGCCAGCAGCCCAAGACAAACAAAAATCGTCCGACCCGAGAAACCGAAGCGTCCAAACCACACATAAGCTGGCGTTGAGATAAAAGCAGGGCGACGATGAGATCATTAGAAGTTCGACGACGACCACGACGAGGACGAAGGAGAATTGGAGACGGAGGGAAGAGCATGGCAGGAGCGGTCATCAAGGATCAAGGGGAGAGATGAGATGAGGGAGCGGAAGAAGAGGAAGATAGAAAGAGGGAGAGGGAGAGAGAGGGAGAGCGAGCCAATAACGAATGGAAAGCGCGCGAGGGGGAGAGAGAGCGAGAAAGCGACAGAAGAATAGATGGAGTAGCGGAATAAGATATACAGAGAGAGAGAGAGAGGGAGAGGAATCATCTGTCTGTGGGCTTCGAATTGTAAACTGTCTACCAACTTCCTACCAAACCCCAAACAATGCAAATTAACTATCAATGATCCTGCGAAGGGCAGACTCAGGGAAACGCAAATCATCGTAAATCAACACGGAATCCGCTCCCGCACACCTTACACTGGCGAAGACGGTGAAGTAGGCCTGCCAGGTCGATGGTCATACGTCCTTTGCCTTCACCACACACCGACTGATCATTCTGACGCCTCGGACGCCGACGATTTTGGGAGGGCGCACGCTATGACACTACGCGTGCCGTTCGACAGATACGCGCAGTCCGTGCCTACCGAGGCTGCCGGCCGTGCAAGCAGACGTCCGCCTCTACCATTAAGTCGGGCCTGTCCCCCTACAGGGGGATTTTGGACGAAGAACGAAAAACATTCAAAAAATACTCCAAAATGGTTGAAAAAAAACTCAAAGAATAGTCCCCCGACTGGTTTTTGACCATTTTTGAACATTCCCCCTGTAGAGGGACAGGCCCGCCTTAATGAAAGGCGCTTCGACCCCGCCCCACCCTCACCCCCTCCACCTGCGGCCGACATGTCTACGCCTTCGCCGGTCAAGCATCACCCGTCAGCGCCACGCAGCCTACTTCAGGTTCTGCCAGCCCCGCGGCGGGGGCACCACCTCCTCCTCCGGCTTCCTGGCATCGTTGTACCAGTCTGGCTTGATGAACTCGCCAGTCTCGGGGTCCCTCGCGGCGGCGGCCCTGATGGCCTCCACATCCACAGGGTCCGCGGTCTTCTTCAAAAACTCCCCCAGCGCGGCCAATCCGATCGCGAGGACGAGGAGCACCCCGATGAAGGGGAAATCGTTGGGATCGGCTCCGCCCGCGTAGGGGAGGTAGTCGGGGTCGTCCGCCGGGTCCCCCAGTGGCTCTTTCCGCTGGAAGCCATTCCACCTTAGCTGCCCCGATACGCAACACGCAACACGTACCGTATCGATACGGAATTCAACACGTAGGCTGAAAACGTAGGTCCGACGCGATACGTTCGCCAAAACGTGGTCCAGTACGTGGAGCCAACACGCAACGTATTGACACGGACGCCTTGAACACGGGACGTGTTGCGTTTCAAAACGCGCGTATCGAGGCAACTAAGCATTCCACAAATCTGCTATGTAGTCCGGGCCCTTGTACGGCTCAAAGTTCTCAAGCGGAGCATCTGGGCCAAACGCAAACTTGACCGCGTCCGGCAGGTTCTCGGGGCCCGACTGCGACGGCTCGAGGACCGGAGACTGCACCTCGAAGAGGAGGAGGAGGAGGAGGAGGAGAAAAGAGGAGGAGGAGGAGGAGGAGGAGGGAGGAGGAGGAGTGGATGAGGA